>JAOXJK010000010.1:7414387-7464904 GCA_025774025.1 Xenus cinereus
CCCCTCCACCCTGGTCTTGAACCCCTCCAGGGATGGGGCAGCCACAGCTTCTGTGGGCAACCGGGGCCAGGCTCTCACCACCCTCACACCAAAGAATTTCTCCCGAATTCCTTCCTTTTCTCAGCTGCCTCCCCATCCCTGGAGGGGAGGGAGGGCAGGGCGATGCCAGTGCCGCAGCCGCTCCCTCTGGGCGACCTTCTCGCTGTCAGAAAACACATCCTTTCCGAGAGTCCTCAGGCCGCAAACATCCCCCGGCTTAAACCAGCCAAGAGGCTTTCGCCGTACGGGTAAGGTCGTTAGGGCAAGCTGGGTTCTGAAGATCACAAGCCTCCAACTATTAAACCCCGGGTGAGGTAACTCCGGCTTCCTCTCCCTTCCCAGAGCCGGCTCTTACCGGGCACTCTCATTATTGTACGGTGCAGAAACCCCTGGGAGTTATTCCAACGTGTGTAATACGTGTCAAAACGTGAAGAGACCCTGTTTCTGGGCCACATGCATATTTATGGAGCATCATCCCGGGGCGGGGGGAAGCCGGCGCTGGGTGAGGACTCGCAAACAGCCCCCTCCTGCAGCGTCAGCCTGCCCCGCTCCCCCGCTGCCGCCCGAAACGCCGACTGACGAGTTAACAGATGTGACAAATAACCGGTATATAATTGGTGTAACTTGTCAGAGGCATTCTGGCGCGCTCCCGCCCGTGTGTGCTGCAGTCATGCTGCATTTTAGACTCCCCTGATCTTCCCGCTCCCGTCTCGGCAGAGTGAACAAGAGGGATCTGAGCGCAGGAACAGGCACAAACTCACACTTGTCTTTCACTCCGAAATCGGGAGGCGTCATCCTCCCCCCAGCCCGAGCGGGGTGGAAGTCGGGGACAACGTGAGACAATCCCCAAAGGCGTCCCGCGGGGCGTGGGTTTGATGCCCCCTGGAACGCGATGCGGCGTTTGGGGGAAAGGCAGCAGATTGGAGAGTACCTGGCAGCAAAGAGCTCCAGGGAGCGGTGCTTTGCAGGGGGACGGGGGGTCCGGAGCGACCCCAGGGCTGCCCCTGGCCCCAAGGGCCCCCTGGCCGTGCTTTTGCAGGCGGTGAGCGTGGGTCCAACATCTCAGCACGGGCGGCTGCTGCTGCGGTGCCTCCCCAGACACCTCTGGCCCTGCCAGCGGCCCTCGCTCACCCCCACGGCGTCTCCCCTTCGCTCTCGTCTGAGCCTCTCCCCGCTCTGTCGCTTTTCCCCCAGCAGAAACCCGTTACTGCCCGTGACGTATTTTGGGTCAACCTCAGATAAGTTTTACCCCGTGCCTTTATTTTATGTCCTCTGCAGGATTTCATGAGCTTTGGAATGGTTTGCTTCCTTTTCCCACGATGTGTTTTATGAGGTTTTAATTGTTATTGTTTATTATTACCCTGCTTTAATTGTCTGCTTGTTTCCCCCGAGCCCCCGAGTGACCGATTTATCAATAACATATATAATTATTGCTATTTTTTGTTTAGCTTTCTCATATTCTCCACGTCTCCCCTCTGCCCCTTCCCTTTTTTCCAGGCCTACATGTTAAGTTCCTCCATCTCCTCTCGTAAGTCAGACCCTGCCGAACCCTCTCAGCTGTGTTTCCACTTGACTTTAGGGCCCTTTTTCTCTTGCTTTTAGCGAGATGCTTGGAAGCGCAGTCGTGCCGGAGGAGTTTATTTCCAGGTGTAGCCCTGCAGCCACGAAGCCACCAGCCTCAGGGACCGCCTTAGACTGTGGCCACGCTGCATTTCCCGCGCTGCCCGGGAGGAGATGGGGCAGCTAACGAGAAGCTGGGGTGGATAACACGGGAATGGGATGGATAACGAGGAGCTGGGAAGGGTGAGGACCATCAACCATGGCTCTGCCACAGCAGCAACCGGTCATCCTTAAGGTGAGAGCTGGGGGTGGGCGCGCAGCCGCTCCCCCGGGGACCACCCATCGTTGGGGTTGGACCAGGGGGTGATTAACGATGGGCAAGTGGAAGGATGAGCTGGGTGATCAGGAACCACTCCCTGCCCCACGGCCAGGCCTCCGCAGTGGGAAAGGCGATGGTGGGGACCAGTGAGGTGTGGGGCTGCCTCGGGTGCTCGTGTGGGGATAACGGTGCGGGGATGCTGGGCTGGGGAAGATGCGCCTCCTCGCACGGGGTCGGCTCCTGCCAGAGCTGCCTGGCAGCCACCTCGGGCTCCTTCCGAAAGCTCACAGCTTTGCTGGTGCAGAAAAAACACCGGGGTTTTGCCCCGCTTCTCTGCGGGAGACCCGCTCGCAGCCTCCCCCGGAGCCGGGTACCAGGTCGCAGAGCACCTTGCTGTGGTGGCCGGGACTGGAAGGTGGCCAGGACTGGAAGGTGGCCACCGTTGGGCGCGATGGGCAAGCAGCGGTGTGCGTGTGCTCCTTTACCCCGGGAGCCGCAGTCGGCAGCGCCGGGGCGGCTGGGTTCATCTCTCCCTCCCAATGAATGTCTCTGCTGATGAGTTTGCCGGAGGAGCGGCTGCACGGGCAGCAGTCCTGCAGCCGGTGCCATCTAGGACGGAATTTTTTGCTCATAAAGAGAAGGGCTGTCCACTGAAGCCTGGCACGAGATGTGGCAGCCATGGAGATGCAGCCGGGACCAAAATCCCTGCCACTCAGTGACTGGGACTTGCAGGGGAGAAAATGGTAAATTTTTGCTCCCTGGTAACAAGAGAAGGAGGAAAATGCACATTATTGCTGGGTAGATGGTGTTTGCTGGGCTCCGGTTCTTTTATCGGGGGACTAACCTGCCATCGGCACCGCGGTCCCCGGGGTCTCTCGAGCCACAGGGCAGCATCTTCGCTCCCCCCGAGCCCAGGCCTCGGTGGGGCGTCTCTAGTGAGGGGGGAGCAAACCCAGGCTGGCAAACCTCCGCGCGTCGCACCCCGCTCTGCAAAGAGAATTCTTACAGCCGGATTAAATGGGTTTTGGGAAAACGTCTTTGGGATTGGAGCTACAAATGGCTTTTTTGATCAAAACAAAAGCGTTCGTTTTGAAAAACCCAAACTGTTTCATTAAACATGTTTGGGCTTTGTTTGTTTATGACAGAAGCGATAGGTTTGCCAGGGTCTGAAAATTGAAAACTTTTAAGTGTTCTTCTATCTTGGAATCGCAACGAGAAAGCAAATCCGTCTCAAAGGTGATGTGGAAGAATAAGAACAATTAAAAATTTATTTCCCAGCAGAAAAAGGAATGATGAGAACGATCGGAAAAAAGTTCACGTGTCTCTTTTCAGGCAAACTTCTCTCGGCTTTAAAGGTAGGAGATGGCATCTGGGATGAATAGAGTCGCGCAGGGTCCTTTTGTGTCATTTGAAGCTGGAGAGGGGAGTCCGCCGGGGGATGCAGAAAGGCTTTGCTGACACCTGACATTTGAGGCAATCTGCCCTTTTCCAAAGGCAGGCGCCTTAGAAGTATTTTCATGAGCGGTAGCGATAATCAGGCTGAAACCCCAGCTCCCCTGAAATCGATGGGCTCTTTTGCAGCCCCCGTAACGGGGGCAGCGTCTCTCCCCGCCTCCGCCGGGGATGAATTAGGGGTCCCCGCGCGGGGCAGGGACCGGGGCGATGCCCGGAGCTGCTGCTCCTCGGCCCTTCGGCAAGGAGCCTCCCGAAGCCGCGGGTGGAAAGCGTAGAGGACGGACCAAGGACAAAAATGGAACGTACTGATGGGAAACGGGTAAAACGATTAAAACAAAGTCATTCAGAGGGCCCTCCCATGGCCCTTCCCTGCGGGGGATTTTGGGCACCCTTGTTAAAAGTTCCGCATCTTTCATCCACGCATACGGCGAGAATCTCCTCGCCAGGGGAGCGGGATCCCTGCCCCACCACCAGCGGGTGTAGAAATCTCTTTCTTCCGCGGGATGAACCCTCTGGATTTCATCCCGTTTCCAAGGGACGATGATCTGCAGCGTGTAGGGGCGCGCTCGGCTCCGGTTCCCCCGGGAGGGATGGAGAGGGAGGTTCCGCAGCTCCCCGCTGCGCTGGTACCCCAGCCCGGGGCGCGGGGCTGCGCTGGCATCGCCCCTGCAAAGCCCCAGCGCGTCCCGGACCCGGCATGGGGAGCACGATGCGACGGATGAAGGGCTGTGCGGATCCATCCTGCAAACACCAGAAACCCGCGCTTAAAACGAGACAAAACCTCTGCAAAGGGGCAGCAGCTGGCTCCGCTAATTAAATGTTAAAAATTCCTGCAAGATGACAGAAACCACAGACAAACAGGCGCGACAGCCAGGGTGGAAGGAGCTGGAAAGCATCCCTGTGGTTCCCTGTCTTCCCCCCGGGATGCCCCACAGCATCCCCCACCTTCTCCTCTGCGCCTGGCTATAGGGAGCCCGTGGCCGGTGGCCACCGCGGGCAGCCCTGCCTTGCCGGGAGGCGTCTCCATCGCTCTTTATTTCATGGCTTGGGGGAAGGGGGTAAATGTTTGTTAGCGGTGGTTTTGCAAAACGCCTCTTTGCGGAGAGGAAATAAGAGCCATCCATTTGTGCTGGCGCTATTAAAGATTTTCTATAAAGTGCCTACATTTCCAGTACAGCTGAATGGATTTCGCTGCAGAAAACTGCCAGGACGGAGAGGCACAGTGGAGGAAAATATCATATACAATGATTCACAAACACATAAAAATACCCTTCCCAGCTTGTCTATTCTTCACCCGCACAACAAACACCTTGTGACTCATTCTCCAACGTATGGACGTATTTGAAAATGGAAGTAGGATTTGAACATTATTCATTAAGACCTGGGATTAGTTCACTTCTCCATTTAGCCCCCTAAAAGCCAGGGTGCCAAGTCAGGCTAAAACACATTTTAAGGCTGGCTTGGTCACGAGGCAGCTCTAGCAGCCACGGTATTTTTCTACATCAACGTTTCTGTATTCAGCTTAAAAAAACCACCCCAAACCTTAATTCTTTGCTCCTTGCATTGAATTAATCAGATGTCTGGAGGTAGGTGGAGGAAAAAAAATCAACATTTTTCTTGGCAGGCACATTTAACTTGAAGGGCCGTAGCTCTTCCTGCAGCCGACAAGATCACAACGTGGAGAAGATAAAGGAAAGGGGACGGAGGGCATCCATGGAGTGACAGCCGTTTGAACGCCCTGCCGCTGGCGACGGCAAAAATCAAGATATTCGTAGGGAGCCAGCAGGATGATTTACAGGCAGGCGTTGATACAGCGTCCTTTTTACAAACACGTGAACTCCCACCTCGGAGGAACCGCTAATGAAGAGTCCCATCGGCCCTTCCAACGCCTGTCAGACACGAGGACGTCGCAGGCAGAGCCGAGGTTGGGAGCGGCACCGGGCTCCGCGGCCATCCCCGGCAGCGAGGGACGTTCACCCACCGCTGCAGTGCTCCGGGAGCCCCGTGTTCCACGCCAGGCGTGTAACCACCTTCTCCCGGGAGCAGGAACACGCTGGAGAGGCGTGTGGCACAGGGGATGGCTGACAGGACACGAGTCACGGGGCAGAAACGGCCCAAAGCAGATGCGACTCAGTTCACAGCATCTGCGTTTCTCTGGCGCTGCAGCATCCTCTCCTTCCTCTGCCGAGGGGGAAAACCAGCACAGCTGTGCTTGCTCTGCTCCCAGGTATATTTAGGCTCGTTTAATGAGAGTGCGGGGCACTTTGATGCAAACATACGGATGATGCGACCCGATTTGGGCGATTACTCAGCAAACGGGTGATTGCACCTACCCTTCAGATGCCTAGCCCTGCGTCGGGGGCCGGGGCCGGCTGGGCGTGGGGGAAAGGGGCCATTAGCAATGCTGTGCCCGTAGGAGATGCCCTCTAAGGTTAGATTGCTCCCGGGCTCTCGGCAGCAGAAGCACCGTGCGAGCGAGGCGCCTAACGGAAGGCAAGCGAGCGGCCGGCATTGCCATGCTCGGGGTGTCGGGCGCTCGCCGCCAGCCGGCTCGGGGAGCTCCGGGCCAAGGCGGCAGCTCCCCCTGCATAATTTCACAGAGGACCGATACCTCCATGAGAAGCCCAAGCTGCTCGTGGGCAAAGAATCAAAATTCATAGAATAAATTACACGGCGCTAAATTATTTGCCCGGCTTTGTTGACGGTCTGCCGTTAAAAAGTTGGAGAGAGCTGAGCTCCTCCGCACGTAAACACCAGACGGATGCTCGTAGTCAGGAGGTGCCGGGGTTTGGCGGAGGGAAGAGGAGAAGTTCCAGCCCCGCAGAGGAGGGGGCTGCCTGCGGACCCCTCCGGCAGCCCCCGGGGCTGGGGACCGGGGCAGCCCCGTCCCGCAGGTGGGCAGGGAGCTATGAGCAGACGAGCATCTTGGCAGGGTTTGCTCCAGCGGTACCCGGCTGCAGCGCAGTGGCCACGCTGCCCTGCGTGAGAGGGATTTACTGTTCGCCAACTGAGGGAAACGGGGTTTATGATGTTATCTGTATGTTATGGAGCATTTAATGGTGTAAATGCAGCTCGGCATAAGCATCGGAGCGAGGGCTCGCCTTGCTGTGCGCTGCTTTTCCAGCCGTAATCCCTAGAAGCAGTGCCAGCCCTGCAGCGGAGAGGTGCGGGGACCCAGGGGAGCGAGGCGGGGATTTCGGAGATGCTGAGGTTTGATTTACCCGGTTCCAATTCAGCCCTGAGGGCAAAAGAACGATCAGGCAAATATTTGGGGAAAACAGTGTTCTGTAATTGACATCCACGGTGAGGATGACCTTAAATATGCAGGTGGGTCTCCAAGCTCCGCCTGAAAGGGATCTGCGGTGGTTTTACTCCCACCAAGAGGGTGTCCTGGCTTTGGGGACCGAGCCTTGGGTGCCCCATGCAGGGATGAAGGGTCCTGGTCCCGCTGCTCCTGGCCACGCTCCGGCTCTCTGCGAGGAGGAGGAGGAGGAGGAGGAGGAGGAAGCAGGCGGTGGGTCAGTGTATTGAAGGTCTCTGATTGAACCCGATGATGAATCGCAGCTTGATGACTTCCTCTACATCAATGGAGCTGAACTGGCTTGGGGAAACTGTTTGATTTAAGAAGAATGGGCCTAATTTTGGAAGTGCTTCACACCCATCAATCTAAGTGAAATTCATTTATCTGAGGCACAGCTGATACGTCTCCCATTTACATAGTATTAAGTGCCTCACAATCCTTGATATATTGAGGCTCGCAGCAGGGGAAAAGGATGGCGCTGCCGTCCCCGTTCCGCAGGCGGGGAAGGGAATCTGCAGCGTAATCAAATGAGTCACCGGAGTCAAAGCAGGGCCCTGCCCCGCGCCCAGGAACGGCCTCCTCCTGCCGCAGACGGACTCGCTGCGGCTCCCGGGGGCTGCGGACAAAGCGGCTGCGTGTCCCAGGGGCCTGACGCACGCGGGGAACGGGCAGAAGGAGCCTTCAAAGCCTCTTCCATCTCCCATCTAACACGGTTTTATGAAGTGCTTGCGATAGCGTCTCAAAGGCAAGGTTGGAAGGCGGGCTGGGAATCACAGCGGTGGCTGATGGAGGAGATATTTAGAGGGAAGAGACATATGGCATCTTAAATAAAAAGAACCTACTCAGTGGTTAATCTCCACTTGAAAAACATCCAGGACAGCCTCGTCCATCTACCGCTGCGCTCCCCGCCACGCAGCCTGCTGTCCGAGGATGCAGGCGCCGCCGTTCACGCCGTGGCTCTTCCCGGACGCTGGAAGCGTCTCCATCCCAGCCTGGTGGCTCTGGCCATGCCATGGACGGTGTCACCCTCGGGAGGGAGTGGGATGAGTCCTGCTGCTTCCTCGGCTGACGTTCCCCCGACGCCGGCAGCGCACTGGATGTACAAATTCATGGTCTGGCTTGAGGACAGTGATGTTGCATCGGTGGCAAGGGGGGAGGCTGTCCCCGCGTTCCCCCAGCTGATGTTGAGGCTACCAGTGAATGCCTGGCTGTGGTCTGATGAGGAAAGGAAAAGGCAGGTCACTCGATGGAGGAAATTCCAAGGAGCCCTTGAGGGTTCCAGGAGCAGGGCTGGGGTTTTCAGGGGAACCAAAGCTCGTTCCCCACCTCTCGCCGGGTCCTGCCTCCAAAACCTGCAGCCCAAACGAGGCAGAGAAGTTGGGGGGAGAGTGGGGGTGAGGGGACAGGGACCCCCAGTGCCAGCCCCAGTGTGTCAGCCCCTGCTCTGGCTCTGTCCTCGGTGGCCTGACGGCAGAAATGGGCAGGAGAAACAAGCGCCTCCTTCCCGCAATTCTCCATGGGCACTTAGGACAATGATGAAAAGTACTCGAGCAATCACACAATGTTTATTTAATGCCAAAACTATCCCAGCCGCTTTATAAACAAGCATGAGTAATGGGGGGGGGGGGGACGGGACGACAGAAGTTTCTCTCTCTTCCTCTCGGATCTTCTGAGTAGGCACTTCTGCCGTGATTTATCCTTGTTGCAACCTTATCGACTGACTGGGGATGTAAATCAAACAACCCAACATTTTACCCGGAATTCCAATTATTTATACATAGATGGAAAGGGTATAATTACGGCTGCTAAATGCGGCCCGGCAGAGAGGAGGGACACAGGTGTCTGTCCCCGCCGAGGTCAGGGATGGAAAAGTCCCCGCTGGCTCCCTGCCCGTCCCCGCGGCCGAGGGGCTCGCTGGCCCTTGGGCTGCTCCGCTGCCGGGGAGGACGGGGGAGCAGGAGCCCTGGGCTGACACGTGGAGCGGGGATACGCTTAGAGCGTGGCAATTAGCCCGTCGGTCTCCTGGAAAGGAGCTGAGAGTGGCTCTTTCCCTTTTTTTCCACCTCGTATGTCTGACCTGTTCTGGGAAGAGATCTCGAGAGGAAAAATCGATGAGTCCTACGTGTGATTTTCTTCATCTCTCCCCCGGGAGCCGGTGTTTCTCGGGAGGGGTGTTGTGGCAGGCGCTGTGGCTGGGTGTCGGTGTGCAGGCAGGGTTATGGGGACGGCATCCGTACGCACCGCGTCCCTGCTCACCATCGCGGGAGATGGAGCTGCTGGTGATGGCTCTTCCCCGGTCGGGTCTCCCGGTGGGAGCCCAGGGAGGTGGCCGTGTCTCTGGGCACAGGCAGGATCCGTCCCAGCTCACTTCGCCCAAACGCAGCATCCCATCTTGATTTCCCTGTGGATTTATTTTGTGGCTGGAAGAGGGGAGGCAGACACAGGCATGAGATGTGTTTCACTTCCCAGAGGAGGACCCGAGGCACCGGGGAAGCAGCAGCAGCCATGGCCGGTCCATCAGAGCGCTCCCGAAAACCTGCCTGACGTCACCTTCGTTAGCTGATTTGCTCCGGCCGTTGGGGAAAAAGCTCCTGACAAGTGATTTAGGTTCCCGGTGAAAGCGCGGCGCGGTGGGGCCGTCCCTGGCCGCCGGTGCCTGGCTGCCAAGCAAACTTTCCCCACTCCTCTTCCAGGTGCTAAATTAGTCTCTCTCGGCAGAACAGCAATCTGTTGTTAATTAAAGGATACCCAAGGAGGTGACAACACCAGCCTGGGTGAAAAGTAAAACACGCGAACGCTTTTCCCTCGGCGTTTGTCTCATCCTGTCGGCTCATCCCCACCTCGTGTCCCCAAATTAAAGCTTCCACTCCCCAAATTAAAGCTTCCCCGGCCGGGGCTCGCGGGGGGGAGGCAGTAGAAAGGCGGCGGGCGGGCAGCCCACGCCGGTCCTGCCTGTGCGCCGGTGGGACGGCACATTAAAATAAAACTGTTACATGCTCGAAGGGATTTCAGCTCTGGCTGGGATGGTGGGAAAGAGATTAACGGCGCCGCTTCCCCCCTGGCACCGGCGTGACTGGCAGCTTGGGTAAAGAAGAGCCCACTCTAAGCGCTCCCAGGGGTCCCGGGAGGAGCTCATTACGTCTAGACTGGCAGTAGCCGGCAGTTCTGCTTTGTGAGCTGTGAAACTAATGTTTATCCACCACTCAGCTCGATTCAGCGCCATTTAAGGAGTCCCGGGTATTAAGCAGGAGGAAGGAGAAGAGCCTTCCCCGGCGTGTCACTGCGGCAGACCTCGGTGAGGAGGATGGGAGCGGGACCCCGTCCCAGCAAGGCGGCGCAGGGAGTCTGGAGGGGTTTGCAGGGTCTCCCACCCACCCACCCACCCACGCTTCAGCGGGGCTTCTTCTCCGACAGCCCTCCCGCACGAGCCCACCGCCAAATTGGCCTTCAGCTCAAGGCAGCTGCTGCCTGTTTCATCTGTAAGTTGCCATGTACTTTAACAGCGTCTCCCTGATCCCTCGTAATCTCGTTTTTTTCCACTGCTCCCAGTCATCTCTCTCTCTCCCTCCCTCCTTCCCTCCTTCCCTCCGGCAGCCGCAGAGCCGGCGGCAGCCCCGCACGCCTGGTAGAGCCTGGGGAGCATCAGAGCATCGCGGCAGCGCCCGCGGTACCCGAGCATCCCACGGCTGGGCGAGCACCGATGGACCAGCAGCAGCCAAACCCTTGGGCAGCTTCACCGGGAGACGAAGCGCAGCTCAGGGGCCACCAGGCTTTTCTCCACGATGCCCTTCAGAGGCCCGGAGCGAAAGGCATCTAAAATTCATAAATGTCAAGGAGGAAAGGAAGTGAGAACCACTAAATATAGATATCCAAACACCTCCTTCAAGGCTACAAAAGCGGCGTGATATACGCAGCCTAAAAGCCTCTTTCCCAGGCACTCGAGCCTGGGAAAGAGCTTAAGGGCAGCCTGGCATGTGGGGACCCACGCTTTTGCCTGGGTCGGTGGCTGCCGTGCACCCCCAAACCCACCCTCGCCCCTCTCCCCCGGGCTCTGTCACGCTCCTTGTCCCAGCAGCAGCCCGTAGGGATGGGGAATGGCTCCTCCGGCAGATCCCAAGGGTCTGGCAGGGCTGCTCTTCCAAAGAGGACCTTGCAGTTAGACCCTGCGACCACCAGTGCGATCGGTGAAAGGTGGGGATGGGTTTTCTTTGCGGGCTGGGGCTGAAAGGAGTCGGGGAGGGAGCCCGAGTGTGGCTGGGATGGGGAGCAGCGGCAGGAGAACCAAGCCCAAGGGATGATTTGAACTTCTTTCCAAATGTTTTAAGCAAAACAAAAGCACACCCCTCTCTCCCTTCCCCCCAGGCTTCTTCCCTGAGCATCCTCCACTGGCAGATGCCGAGGGTTGTCCCCTCGGGAGCTGGGGGGAGAGCTCCACCGCGTCCTCGTACCTCCTGTCGGAGCACGGGGGCTGCCTGGAGCTTCCCCACCGAAACGTGTCCCCGCTGGAACCCAGGGTTTCATCAAAACAGGTGGTTTGCATGGGAAAATGGAAGTGAAAACCCATGACATTTCTGAGTAGAAAATGTCTTCTCTTTGCGTCCCACAGGAATCCTGGCTGTTTACTTCTCCATTCCGCTTCCAGGGGAACAAAAACAGGTCCCGACGTGTCTGGGTTTCCTCTGGAAAGGAGATGCTGGTTTTTCAAAAGGGAATCGCGAAGCAGAAATAGCTGAAACCCGAAAATACATCCAGGGTTGTCAGAGTCTTCAGTTTCTGTGTTAATTATTACTCTAGTGGGATTTTCTCAGAGATTATATTTCCACAGCGATAACCGGTATCGCTTTATTTTATAGCCTCCGCTATTTGTGAGCCAGGAACGAGCAGGATGGGCGTCCAGAGGAGTCTCCAGGACAGGTCCAAGAGCAGAGAGCGCTGCTCTTCCCTCCTCCCCGCTGGCAAGGAGCACGGCGCCGTCCCCAGCATCCCCATCCCAGCCCTGTGGTGGCACGGCCGTCCCCTGCAGAGCCTGAACGCCGAGGACGTGCCGAAATCGGGGGGGGAGCGGTGCGGCCGGTGCCCCAAGGCCTCGCAGCGCCGGCAGCATCCAGCCCCTGTGAGTTACACCCCGGCAGAGCGAGGGAGACGGGGCGGCGGGGGCAGCTCGCTGCGAAGTGCGGCCCCCGTCTCTCCGGTCCCATCATTTTTGTTGGGAAGTTTTATCTTTTTAATTTGTTACGTATCATGCATCGTCTGATTAATTATTGCCTCTCTGCAGGGAGGACTAGAGTTTATGGAGCAATATAGCATTAGTGTTAGCTTTATACACCCTCAAAGCCCAGAGGAAGCTCAGCTCAGTACTTATGCGATGTTCTGTCGATAATAATGACTCAGCACTCGGCCGCTCGCTGGGTATATCAGAAGCGCTTTATTAAAGCGTACACAGTGTATGCAGCGAACATAAATACAGCCCAGAGATGGGGAGCGCGTCGTGCCGCATACGGATCAGCCGGCGCGGACGCCGGGGGAGCTGGGCACCCACAGCCCTGCCTCCTCCTCCTCCTCCTCCTCCTCCTCCTCCTCCTCCTCGCTCCGCCAAGCCCCAGCAGCACAGGAGTTTAATTGCCCCGGCGACCTGGGACGCATCGAGCTGCTCGGCGTGTCCTTCAGCTGCGCGAGTGCAGAAACAGCCACCATAAAATTCCCTTTACAGCCCCGTCTCTCCGCCGGCTGCGCGGGAGCCCTCTCCCTGAAGAAGCCTTCCCATCCAGCCAGCGCTATTAAGGAGGTTGTATAAGTGATTGGGGAAGGTACTGCGGCAGGACTAACAGCGATGAAATGCAGTTGAACATTTCCAGCCCTGAGTAAACCATATGTCTTCATAATTTGATTGTGCCCCGGTCCCCCAGGTACCTCCCAGCCCTATTGAACACCGATGGAGTTATTTAGAATCATAAATAATATTATCAAAGAGGGTCTGCTGGGTAAACAGAGTCAGTGTATAAATTGTCGGTGCGCGATATTGATTGTTCTGAGCTGACTAATGAATTATTCTGTTTAAGGGCCCGTGGAAATAACGCTCAGCGTTTTCAAGGCAGGGGCCCTTTGAAGAGTTTCCCCCCCCGGCGCTGCTGGGCTTTGTTGTTCCAGCCACTGCGGGCTGGTGGCCATCTCCCCGTCCCCAGCCCGCGTGGCACGGCCAGCACAGCCCTCGGCACCGAGCGGGCAGGGAGGGATTAACGATGGCAATTTGCAAAACGTTGCCCGAGCCTTTGATCCCACCGGCTCCATCTTTTCCTCCTCATTTCTCATCTTCCCTTCTTCCTTCCATCTTTGTTTACGCAGCGCCTGGCGGAGAAGGGACCCGATGGGAGATCTGGGATGCTCCAAGAGGTGCATCGGGATCCTCACCGCTGCCTTGTCCCACCCGAGGCTTCCCACCTCCTTCCCATCCCCTTCCCAGACCAAACGCTTTCCCCCACACGCGATGAACCTGGGCACTTCTCCCACCTCTTGGCATTCCTCAGCTTTTTGGGCTTGCATCTGTTTAAATAGGGTTGTTTTTTTTTTCCCCGGAGACTTACCGGCTGCCTTAAGGCCTGCCCCAGAACCGGGAGAAATGAGGCATCCTTTTTAACAGAACTTGCTTTTTTTTTTTTTTTCCCCCACCTGCATAATACGTTCTGCTAAATTTATAGTTTTTCAATCCCTTTGATGTAGGGGACTCAAAACACTTCCCCGCTAATCTCACGCAGCGCTGCCTGAAACGCTGAAGGCGCTGGCTGGGGACATGGCAGGGAACCAGACAACAATTATTGGCGGTTTTGGGGGCTGGGGCAGCATTAGGAGATGGCTAATTTTAAAATAAATTATGCCATTAAAAGGCTTTTGTTCTTTTTCCATCCTTTTTGGGGGCTACAGGCTCACCAGAGAAGAGGCAAAGCCAGAGCATCCCAGTGGAGAAGCCACACTGGGTCCAGGGGTTTGCGGGAGGAGGAGGAGGAGGAGGAAGGCAGCTTTGTCTGGAAACGAGCCCCTGCCCTGGGTGAACGCACTCGCCTGCCACCCAGAATTAATTATTACCGATTTTGCAATAATACCTTGTATTTTAGTGCATTATCTTTTCTCTCTTCCCCGCTTTGAGCTGTGATTGCTGCTCCACTGTAGAAAGGCAGCCCCGTTATTTTCCCTCACAAATCGAGCCGGTTCAATTTTCATAGCCCCTTTGCCAGCCCATTAAGCATTACTGAATTCACTGTTTCTCACCCATATGACAGTATTTCTGTCTCCACTCGCTTTCCCTTTCTCCCGAAAGCTCGGGAAGACGGTCTCTCACAACTGTGGGTTTAGCATCCAAGAAACCCAAAGATTTGCTTAAAGTTAAGCAAAAATTTAAACACGGCCAGGACTTTGCCAAGGGGCAGGATCAGCCGGGGCCTCTGCCCAGCGCTGGGGTCAGCGTGTTCTCTGGATGCGATTAATTTGGTTAATGAAGGTCCCGGGGGCTCCTTAAGGATGCTCACCCATTAGTTGGGATCAGGGGATGCTGTTGTCTCCCATGAGGGGTTTTGCACCAGGGTCTGGAGGGGAACGGAGCGGGATGGAGCGGGATGCTCCGGAGCAGGATGCCTGGACCACGCTGGACCGTGGGAGCACATCCCCCGGGAGCCTGCCTGGATGAGCACACACATTCTCTCTGGGTGCACAAGGATGGGAAGGAGTTAAGTCAAGCCACCCCAGGACCCTGATGTCCAGCATAATTCAGACCATTTAATTAGTGTCCCGCGCTTGGCGTGTTCGATAGTGTTTCCCCCCCGGGGAGAAGCGCACCAGCTCACATATATTGCCTGTTATCTTCCAAGTACTCGGAGCAGAATGCTTTTTCAGTAACCTCATCAAAGGATAAGCCAGGATTCAGATAAGCTTTTCAAGGAGGAAGTCAGGGTTATAATTTTCAGAGACTTCTGAATGTCACCTCCAATTTTCGGCTCGGCCGTCGGAGCGGCCGGTTTTGGAAGCCACCCAGCCTCAGATATTGAAATGGGTGACCTGTGGACTCAGGCCTCCTCAGTTCCTGGTCACCGTCAGTCTGGCAGATCCTGGAGTTGAAAGTGCTTGAGATTTCTGACTTTATAATAACGCGGTTTCTCAGAAGTGCAAATTACTGAGGAATTGGTGCTAAACTCCCCATTAGCTATAGAGCCCGAGAAATCCTCAGTGTCCCAAATTACCTGTCACTTTCTCTGTAACACGGCATAATTCTGTCGCTTAAACAAAAAAAAAAAAAAAAAGAAAAGAGGCCATAATTTGAAATTTCAGTGCAATTCCTAATTGACTGCGCGGCTCGCTTTGTGAGGGAGCCGTTCCCTCCTCCCAGCGTGGGTTTGGCATCCCAACACCGACCGCTTCGCCCCCGGGCATCGTGGTGCTCCCCAAGCCCCTGTGTGGGACCCGCTGGTGATGCCCCCTCCTCCTTGGTCTCCTTAGGGCACTGGGGACACTTCTGCAGCCCTCAGCTGCCAGAGGGCCTGGGGACAAGGGTGGTCTTGAGGGTGCCCAAGACTGAAAGGACAATCTCAAATGGGATGCCCAGGAGTGTGGGTACAAGCCTGAGCCGAGACACGCCAGAGGGAGAGGGAGGCAGGAAAACTCCAGCTAAGGCTAATCTCAGGGTTAAACCGGCTGCTGTGCCTATAATAAACCCGTGTCTCCCGGGAGAAATTAGCTTATTAGAAAGGGTTTGGATATGGGAAGGTGGGTGGTTTTCCGGAGGACGAGACGGAGGACAGCTACAGGTGACGGTGTTGAGAAGCAGGCGAGGAATTAGACTCTGAGCCGGGGTTTTTTTGAGGGGGACATTTTGCTGTGAATTAGGAACGGCTTCTGGACGTGTTTCCAAGACCACAATTTCAGCTTTCATTCACGACCACAAAAAATTGCCCAGACCACATAAAAAGGACTTTTAGATAAGCACAAAGGGAGGGGGGGAAACCAGGGAAAAAAGGAGGACACAACTGTCGTGGCCTTTCACCAAACACCTGCCGGGAGGGACAGGGAGCCCGTCCCAGGGCTGTAGTTTCATCTGCAGTTTCTGCCAGGATTTGGGGGTTTCCTGCACGGGGGGGCCTGGGGTCCCGTGCCCTGCTGTGAGCAGGGGACCGTCCTGGGCAGCTCTCTGTGCTCCCCCTTTCTTTGTCCGATGCAATTCCCGTCACTTCCAAAGGGGTGGGTTGGACCCATCCCAGCGGGGGAAGAAAACCGGGTCCCTGGAGTCCGTTTGCAAACAGACTCCGGCTTCGTTTTTTCCTTCCTGTAAACGGCAGCAGCATCAAGCTGCTTTGCCTGAGAGTTTCCAGCCCCGCGTTAAGTCTATAAAACTGGTTCATCTACACTTAAAAACTGGCTCCTGCCGCAGTTAGCAGCAGCGCTCCCAGGCCTAATTGCTCTTTCCAGCCTCAACTTGCCATCGATTTCTGATTTTCCATCCCCTTCCCCTGATTTCCCAGTGGTTTCCCAGCTGGGGCAGGAGCACAGGTGTCCTGGAACAGCCCCCCCCGGCCCCAGCTGCCCCCGTTCCCTATAAATACCAGGGTCAGAGTCACAGCTCCCTTTGGCTCAGATGGGAACGGGGCTGCTCCGGTGCTGCCGGCTCTCGGGACAGCGATGGGGACGCTCGGGGTGAGTCACTGCGTGTCGGTGTCCAAGGCAGGACCCTTCTGTGGGGGCTTCTCGCTCAGATTGCAAACTTTTGGTGTAAAAAGATGCGTTGCCAGTGTTTGGTCGTGGTGACGGCGGCTGTTCTCCCGGCTGTGTTTTGGTGCGTCTGCCCTGTGTGTGGCCAGCTCAGGGGCTCCAGAGGGACAGGAGCCTTGGTGGCCCCTTAGAGGGGCTGCTGGCAGGCGTCGAGGCTCTTTACCCCAACGTGCTGCTCGGCTCTTGCCCCCCGAGGAAGCGTTTCTGCTCATGGAAACGTGTAATCTCAAATCTCAGCAAACCCCTCAGAGCAGCTGGGGCCGGGCGAGGAGCATCCTCTGGCTCCCGGTGTCCCGGGGGTGTCTGAGGCTGGTGGGACACGTCCCCTCCCTGGGGACAGGGTGGGAGCTGTCGGAAAGAGCAGCCCCAGGCCAGAGCTCGACAGCGACTCGGTGCCTTTTCTTCCCCTCGGTTTTTTCTCTTTTTCCCTCCTGGCTGAATCAATAATTAAGCATATTCTAAGTAGCGCAGTTTTGCTTGAAATTTTCCATTTGGCTTGTGCATTAGTTGGAAATGAAATATTTAGAGGAGAGAATATAGTAATAAAGCCAAGACACGTTTTCTGCTAGTATATTTTATTTATTTTGTTTAATAATGAGGTTCTGTGTCTGTCTCTACCCCTCTCTGTATCAGTGGCTTTCTCCTCTTCCCCTTTCCTTTGGAGGCAGGAGATAATATCCCCCTTTTAAAAAAATAATAAAGTCAGGCTTGTCTAACAAATCGGGCCCCGTGCTCTGATGTTGTAAGTGTTCAGAGGAGTTTCCCACAAGGCTTAGGGAGAGGAGTAACCCAGCATCTCCGTGCCGACACTCCTGCTAACCAATGATTTGTCTGCAAGGGCAAAGCGAAAGGGATTCCTTCCCTTCAAATTATTTGTTCCCCGCCGTGAAACCTTTAATAATTCCCTGGGAAGAGAATGGATCCTTTCCAGGCAGGAACACCACCCGCCTGCGCCGTCTCCTCCTCTGTGGCTCCGAGTTTCCACTCGCCAAATACGTTCTGGCTCGTTTGGGGCCTTTTTCTTACCTCCGGCTGCGGCGCGAGAGGTTTGCAAGAGCGGATTCCCCTGGGAATTTGATGAATACATTAGTGATGCTGAGGGGGAAACGGGGAGAAAGGGCTGAACGCCGGGTGATGGGCCTGGGGAGGGAAGGCTGAGGAACCCTCTGAGACTCCCAACCCCTCACGTGCCACCGCATATCCCAGCTGGACCCAATTCCCTTGGGATCTTTGAGGAAGGTGGGAAAGGGCTGCGCTGCCCTGAGAAACTCTTTGCGGCTTCAACCTTTTTATTTTTAATCCCCCTCCCCCTTCTGCTTTTGGGATGTAAAAGCAAATGTAAATCCCTGCAATAGAAATTACACCAAGGAAATTCATATCATGTACAGCAAAGCGCTTCATCCCAACAGCTTCAAAATATTTCACTGAGATTTTGATCTTTTCTTCAAAACCTGTTTACAGTTTAAAAAAAAAATAAAAATATGTGTGTATGTATTTGAAATTGTGTATGTATTTGAAATGGAGTACTTCTCCCAAGCAGCCTAAGTGTGGAGAAACACCTCTTGTCTGAAAACCAAATGAAGTTTTCCATCAAAGGAAAGAAACGTGGAGCTTCCCTGGCTCCGGGCAGGGCCGGGGGGAGGCAGCCGGTCCCGCTGGAGTTCTGGGCACGTTTTCTTGAGCATGAATTTCTGCCAAATCTGGGCCACGGTCCTTTCCCCATTTCACAGAGGTTTTGCCAGGGTCCCGGGGGGGGGTTTTGGTGGTGGCTGAGCCAGGTCACGGCTCGGGGCCTGCTCGTGCCCTGGGGGCTGTTGGTGTTTCCCAGGCCTGGACTGTGTGTCCCCCCTCCGAGAAGGGTCCCTGGTCCCGTGCTGGTTTATGCAGGCGTCAAAAGTCATTTTCTGCTGGTAATACCCATCCCCAAACCCTCTCGGTCATTGCTTCTGCTCTGCAAAGGTGTGATTAAATAAAAAAAAAAATTAAATAGCAAACAAAAAAACCCTCCAGCCTTCTGTTTCAGGTGTGGAGGTGCTTAAGATAAGTAATTATTTGCACAGATTGTGTCTCTAAGCTCTTCTGCACTTCAGATAAACATTTTGTATACATTTGAACTCGGAAATCAGGAAGAAAGCTGAGCTGTGCTGATCTGTTCAGGATCTCGCCGTGTTTGAGAAGTCAAGCCGTTCATCTCCTGCAAATTGAGGGGGGATGGGGGGAGGGCGCGAAAAAGTGATATTTTTCTAATATTTGCTCAGGCTGCTCCCGGGGGGAAAGGCTGCCGTGGGAATTTCCCCACCGGCTGGTACGACTTCCTCGGCTCGGCAGCTGGGGAAGTAGAGCGGGTGCTAAATGAAATTCCTGGGGCCCGATTCTCGCCCTGCCCTGGCGGGGATGATGCTCTGGGCGAGGTGCACCACAGACCCCGTCCTTCTGGAGCCACCATGTGTCTTTCTGCAACCCCCGGCAGCCTTAGCTGAGGATCTCCTTGTTGGTCCAAATCTCGACCCTGTTTTGGGCAGCCCAGGGTGAGTTTGCATCTCCCTTTTTGTGTGGGTACTGCTCAATTCCCAGCTTGTGACTCTCCAAGGAAGCAGGGGGATGGGGGTCTCGGTTAATGGGGGTCCCTGGCAGGGCATGGGGAGCCCTTCCTCCTCAGCTGCTGGTAGTTAATTCTCTATAATAGTTCTCCCATTGTTAATACTGTTGCTAAACTTTTGCATTCTCACCGAGCGAGAGGTAATTATAATAATTAACAGAGAACTCCTGAACTTGTCAAACTGGTAATTATAAACCACAGGGACTTCTATCATTAAGAGATGCCATTCAGGAGGGGGGAGAGGGGATGCGAAGCCTCTCGTGATGAGATCTGTGCCCGTGATGAGTCTCACCTCTGCCCGGGCGCCTTCTCTCCCGGGGCTCACACTGCCCCGGCCCATCTTCGCCGTGCCCTGGCTGAGCAGGGGGCTGGCACTGGGGCTGCTTTTCTGAGCTGTTCTCCCCTGGGCTTTCCCTCCCTCCTCCGGCTCCTTCCACGGAGGAGAACCCCGTGGTCCATGATGCTCCCGTGTGCTCCCCTGGCAGGGGGATGGGCAGGAAGCCACACATGGCAAACCTTCTTTTGGTGCACGTCGTCTCTTCCCTGTCCCCAGCAGACAGGACAACCCAGCACACCTTTGCCGTTGGATCAACACCAGCACCTTTGGCAGCAGAGGCTCCAGCTGTGGCTCCCAGGCACAGCCCTGCACGTGGCCTCGGAGCCTGGTCCTGCGGCTCCCTGGGGTGCTGGTCCCCCCGGGCTGGAGCCACAGGGGGTGGGCAAGTGCTCTCCGTGGGGCTGGGACCCCGACGGGCGCCCCAGAGCGAGGCAGGGAGAGGAGCATCTTCCTCTTGTCTTGTCCATCTTGTCTTTTCCCTTCCACGTGCCTCACACCCCTCGCTCCCAGCTTCCCGCTGTGCCCCGAGGTTCTCTCCGAGGGTCCTGGACGCGTTATTCCGAAACGGGAGCCATTTCCTTGGAGGAGCTGTTTAGGTAGTTGCTGGAATGAGTTATGTTTCACACCATGTGCCATATATTTTGGCTCTGTGTGCCCCTTTGTGTGTGCCCCATTCTCCATGGAACAAGGAATAACAGTGCTCTCTTGGTTTGACTTTATTAAAAACACAAAGCTTGAAATATTTAGGCTAAAGGGGGTTCTGGGGGCCCCGTTGGCTCCAGGAGGTGGCTGTGGCAGAGCCCACCGTTTGGGGCACAGGAGCTGATTTTGCATTAACCCGTGGGTCTGTGTGTGGCCAGGCAGGTTTTGGCTGGGTCCCCTGGAAGAGAAATGCCCACGAGTGGTTGCAGCAAGTGCTGTGGCAGGATCTCCTGCCATGTCTGTGCCCATCGCTTGCTCCGGGAAAACTTCTAAGGGAGGTGTTGCTCCCCTGGAAGCTGTGTTTGCCGGGACAGCATCCCTTCTCCGTGCTGAGTCCCGGCAGAGCGATGTGCCCCCCTGGGGAGCCCTGTGCCCCTCAGCAGCGTCGCTCCCTCCTGGCTCCGGCCAGTTTCGCTCAGATATTCCCCAACTTTCCTCTCGTGCCTATTGTGAGCTTTGTCTCCCGGACAGTAAACAACAAATGGTCCTTTTCACCCAGGAGATAAGATTGTTCATCTTCCAAAGTCACCGGCACTTGTGACGCGGGGGTCTGGAGCAGTTTGAATAATGAGCCTTCGAGAGAACTCGTGTTTCTCTCCGTGTCCTTTTCTTAACAAAGACCTGAGGCTCCCAAGGCAGCGGCGGCTTCGCCAGGCACCGAGCGCGACAGAGGCTGCTTCTGAAGGGCACAAGTTACTGAGAAGATTTTCTTTTCTTCCCTTTTTTTTTTTTTCTCCTCCACTTTTCCAATTGTATCTTTGTCAGGCACCGTTGCTGAACAATCGCTCTTTTATAGAAAAATTCCCACCAGGAGCGTGCAGAACGCTGCGGTGCAGATCCCCCTCCTCCCATACAGCCGCTATCTCGCGGTGCCTCGCATACACATTTCAATCTAAAAAGCCAACAGAAGTTCCCCGTGTCCTTAAAGCCTGGCTTTTGTGGCTCTTGTGCGTCGCCTTTCCCACCCCATCTTGGCCTCCCTCCTTTCTTCCTCCCTTCCCATCCAGCTTTGCCCTCTCTCCCGACTAAAGAGAGTGGAACAAGAAATATAAAGCCATTTTCACAGCTTTATTTTGGAGGGGAAATCATCATGGACAAATTAGGGGCCTTTGCCCACTGTGATTGTGGAGTTTTAAGCCAGGTCCCCCAAAAGCTGGCTGGAAACACTGCTTCCTGGAGTTTTCAGAACTCCCTTCTGAACTGGAGCCTGCCCTTGCCCTGAAAAAGAAGACACGGGGAAATATGCAAAGTGAAAATAAAGGCAGGCTTTCTCCCAGCAGTGAGGCAGCGAAGACGAAATTCATTCTTCCCACTTCCTGGAGCGGCCCTAGAAAAGGCAGAAACGCTTTGTGTCCTCACCGCTGAACTTGTGAGGGTGGATCTGAAAACTCAAGCCGGGATTTTCTTCCTTGTGTGCCTTCCAGACCCTGTCAGCCGCCCCATTTCCCAGTTTCTTGTGCAACGCAGCCCAGTCTGACACGGGCTCCCCGGACCACTGAGAGGACCAGGGAGGGATGCAGGCAATGGCCGGAGGTGATGCTCAGCAATGTCACACCCGGCGTCAGGGAGGGAAAAACCAGCCCGGTTGGCAAAATCACGGGGTCATCCTGGATGCCACAGAACCTGCCGCCGGAGGAGGTGCCGTTCTCAGCTGAGCCACGCAAAGGACTTGGTGGGACACGTCCTCATCTGTGCCGTGTCCCTTTGGGGGGCTGCGGAGAGATGGGGAGCGAGGGGCCCTGGCCAGCCTGATATAGGGAGCCACTGGAACGGCACATTTGAGCATTTAAAATACATTAAAGGAGCCCTCCCTTTGAAGTGGGAAACTATCTCTATTTAATCAGAGAGAAACAACTTTTCAAAAGATTTTCTTTTTTTTTTTTTCCCCCCCTTCCTCTTTACCTTCAGCTGTCTGCCTTCTCCTGTGGATAGTACCATGAATAAAACATGCATATCCCAATTAAATCTTGATTTAATTTCTCTTCTTTGCAAAGCTGATGAACTGGAGTGCTTTCATAAAGATGTGAACATTAGCATTCTTTTGTGATGCACAAGCCCGACGGAGGAACGAGGGACCAAAACAACCACCCGCCTCTCTCTTGGCCTTGCCGAGCTCTGTGCTGGCTCGGAGAATAAACCCGGGGCTGGGGTCGCCCTCCGGAGCGGTGCCCGTGGCCGATGGACCGGGCTGGGATGCTGAGACCCAGCGAGGCAGGTCCCGTACAGCCCCTTCCCACCCTGTTCCCGGAGGATGCCCTGCCCGCACCAAGACAGGAGCCACCCACTTGCTTCTGCTTTATTACAGCTGGCCAATATCCTCCAATTGATATTTTTATGGAAAAAAAAAATAGTTGTAGAAAAACAGCATATTGTAAATTTCCTCTCATACGCAATCTCTGGAATAAATAATGCCGTTTACACTAATGTGGTCCTGCCCATCGTTTCAGGCTCCTGGCACTAATCGATGCTCTCTAACATCGGCGGATCGACTATAATGCTTCAAATTACCTGTCTTTACGCTACGGCGCATTCCCGTTTTTCCTTGCTGTCTTGGGGCCCCGTCGTATGGAAATACCACCCTTGTTTATTTTTCCGTGCTGGAAGCATTTCCATTGTATCCAATGACCGTATACTGCAGCCAAACACGAAATGCTTCTCGCAGGAAAAAAAATTGGTAAACGGTTCAACAAAGTTTAATTTCTGCACCAAAAAAAAAAACCATACGCAAAAATCCCTCTCAAAACAGGTCTGGTCTTTCATTAAGAAATGAAACCCTAAAAGCCAGGGCACTTCCAACTTTCTTGGTTGAAGAGCCTTTTCTTTAAAAATAAAAAAAGGTCTATAAAGCTTCTCAAAACAAATTCCCACCAGCAAATTGTTTTTGCCCTTCCATTTTTTTAATAGGGATTTTTAAAATTCATTTCCTGCGTAGCTCTATACGGAGCTGCTGAAATGTCACCATGGTGATTGTCCTCGTGACATTTCCGCTCAGGACTCGGAGCAGGGAAACCAATCTGCGTGCTGGGCTGGGGAAGGGGACAGGGGGGGCCCGACCCCTCGGGGCACCCCTTCGGGAGGGCTGGGCTCCTCGGCTGCCCCTGCCTCAGTTTCCCCGCTGGGGCGACGCAGGGTCGTGCTCCTGATGGGAAGAAATAACTCGGTGGAAGCCGGGATAAAGAAATGCTGGATGGGGAAGCGTGAAATGCGGCCGCTTTCATGGGTCATTGCAGGAGATTATGAGTCCCCTCGGCGCGGCGAGGGCTGGAGTAGCCTTGGCCAGGTGATGTGTGCTCTGCTCCGGGGGATGTGGCTCCTGGACGGAGGGGGATGATGGTCAGGAGGGCTCAGGGACCCCCAGAGCAGGGTGCCGCATCCCGGCTGTCTCATCCCCGCCGTGCAGCCCACCCTCCGTGGGATACGGGGGAATTTTCCCCCTGCCTCCCCTCCGCTCGCGCCGAGCCCCTTTCCCCGCTGACCCGTGAGTATCCCCGGCCCCTAATTTATTGGGTAAGGATCGTGATTTATTTACACCCCCAAAAAAGCTTCGCCCCGAGTTGTGCCTGATTTAGGGATGCTCTGCTGTGTCTCTGCAGCCTTGTAAATACTGGATTTATGGGCTGTCCCGGACCCTGCGCTCCGGCCTTGGCGGCACAAACACGCTTGTCGGGGGGGAATAACTTTCCTTTGCACCCTGATTTCTTGACTGGGCTGTGGAAAATGGCGATTTGTCCCCCATCTGTCCCCCCCAAGGAGCTGTGCCCGTCCCCGGTTTGCAGCAGGGAAGGGAGGGGGGGCTGCAAGATTGCAGCTTCCCCCGCTGGAAAGCAAAGGGGGGCAGAAGGAGCCCCCCCGAGTTAATGGCCGAGAGAAGCTGTTGTGTGCAGGGGGAGAAAGCGGGGAATGCAGTGCTTTCACCTGCCCGGCTGGATAATTAAAAGCCGCCTGAAGCACCACGAGCCTTTTTTTTTTCATCGCGGCATCGTTCATTATAAAGCCAGAAAGAATTAGCTATGCTGCATTATCAGATAGAGAAAAATATTAATAGCAGAAACGGGAAAGAGAAAGGAGGAATTTTGGGTAAGTTAATTAAACTACACATCCTCAATGACTTATTAAGTAGCTGGACAGGCTTCCTTGGGCTTTGCTGGCCCCCGAGAGCGCGAGATACTGTCTTTGAGGGAGAAATTCGTCAGCTCGAGCAACTTTTCCGTCTGAGGGCCATCACGTGCGTGGTCCTCCCAGCTGTCGAGGCAGGCTGAGAGCTGCTAACAGCAGCGTGGATTTTTATCCTGAGGTATTACCCTTAGCGTGAGGCAAACGCAGGTGGTCGGAGCCGGAGAGCATCTCTGCCGGGTGAAGGTCTGGATCTTTAGGGCTCTGCTCATAACACACCTCGCCAGGAACAGCACTTGCCAGCCCCATCCCATAAACGCCCACCGACAGAGTCTGCATCTCCTCCCCGAGCTCTGTAACCGCACGATTTCGTACCCGACGCCGCCGGGTACAAACAGGGACACTTCTGCCGGTGGCAGCTGAGCTCTCAAACCCGGATCCATCACGCCGCGTAGGTATCGGCTCTCAAACGCGCCTTTGGAGGTGTGTGTGAGAGGGGGCGAAACCCTCTGCAGCCTGCATGGGGTTAATTAAGAGAGGCGCCCTCGTGCTAAGTCACAGGGCAAGGCTCAATTAAGTTGGGAACTGAAATGGATAATTCCATTAAAATGGATTTATTCACCGCGCTGCTGCGGGTGCGCGTCACGCTGGGGAGTGTTTTCAACGGAAGTTTGTATTTTACCAACTTTGCTTCCCCGTCCTCGCGGTCCCCAAAGGCCGGGGGTGAGCGCAGCAGCCGCTCGCGGGCGGAGCAGAGCCACGTCCCCCGCGTGTCCTGGTGGTCCCACGAGATCTGGACCTGGCCCTTCCCGACACCTCAGGATGTGACCATGAGCCGGCATCGGGCTGGTTCGTCCAGACGTCTGTGGTCACTCAGGACCCCCGATGACGAGGGG
Organism: Xenus cinereus; assembly: GCA_025774025.1. Classification (NCBI taxonomy): domain Eukaryota; kingdom Metazoa; phylum Chordata; class Aves; order Charadriiformes; family Scolopacidae; genus Xenus; species Xenus cinereus. Next base: position 7,439,459 of record JAOXJK010000010.1, read on the forward strand.
AGACATAAGAGGGGAGACATAAGAGGCTGACCCGTGGGCTGCGATGCAGCTCGCGCCCCACCTTTGCCCCACGCCGTTGGGTGGCTGGGGGTTTCTGCCCTGTAGGTCAAGTTTTACAGCGCCGGGGAGGTTTTTCTTCTCCCCTGGTGCCATGGTTGTACCCTCATCAGTGCCGGGACCCCTTCTCCATCCCTCCTGCTGCGGGCATGCGCTGGCTTGGCCGGCAAGAGGGACGTGGCACTAGCCACACCGCTCCCCGGCAGAGGAGCGCATCCGAACGGCGGTAATTAATAGGCGATCACAGAGTTAAGCAAATGCAGAGTGACAGCAGCCCCGGCTCGCTTCTAACCTGCGCCTCCGCTAACATTAGTTCTACAGCTAGACCCGCTGTCTGTTGACATGTTGTTTCTCCTCATTAATAAATAACTGCCTGAAACAATTATCCCGCAAGAAACCAGCCTTATTATTTTTACCTATTTGTTTGTTTGGCCTGTGAGATGCAGAGGAGAAGTTAACAGCTCGGGCTGCCTTTGTGAGCCAGAGCCTGGGCGTCCCTGTGCCGGCCCCTTCCTCCCAGGCACAACTTGAGAAAATCTCTAGAAATCCGATTTTAGACCCTAAGGCTGAAGTCAGCCCGGAGCAGATGCCTGGATCCAGATGCTGTGGGTGCAGGTGGGGTCCCGGGAAGGGATGGGCGATGGCTTTGAGCTCTGGGATGTGGTGGCCACCTTCCTCCAGCCGGCCCGGGTCCCGCGGAGGAGCATCTCGCTGTGGCCGTGCTGCCCGGCGGCTGGAGCGATGCCTTGGCTCAGCTGCCCCAGGACCTGGGAGCGGGAAAAGGACCACCCTGTCCTCCTGCCACCTGCATCCGGCTCCTGGACCCAGCTCCTGCGGCGCTGCTGGCCTGGCCAGCACGTCCCTTCATCCGAGGAGCGTCAGGCCAGTAAGGAGGGAATAAAAAAACAACCCTGGAACGTTAAAGAAACGAAATTGTTTCATTCTTTCCAAAGGTCAGTTGCTTTAAACTCGGTTCAAGCCGCTGGGGCACCTTTCAGTTTCATTTCTTCTGTTTAATTCTCGCCAGTTCATTAAAGCCTGACCTTCCGTGCTCTTGGCAACTGCTCGCGATGGCCAGCGAAAGACAAGCCCTTCTCCTTCCAAGGCTGTTAAACTGCCAGAGATATTTTAGGTTCTTTTCTTAATATTTCTGATAGCAACTCGTCAGTCGCTATCGGAAACCTTAGCATGTGGCAGAGAGTAGAAAAAGCAGAAGATAATAGGAAAGAATAGAAGAATGAAGCCACCGAATGCCGTTCCTTGTGAGCTGAGGAAAGGTCAGGCGAGATTCTGGACAGTTATCTCCTCGCCGGCGCAGATAAAGCAGAGGAGAGCTCAGAGCCACCAGCGGCCGCCTTTAAACAATGCGATATTTAATTAAAGCCCACGAAAAGAAAAGGAAGGATAAGTGCTTTAGAGATAAATTCCTACAACCTAGCCAGGCTCGATGATACGTGAGAGTCAGGATTTAATCTCCCTGTAACTGCTGGGCAGGGTGCCTGGGCGTCAGCCGGGTGCCTGGGGTGACATGGGGGCACCCTGGGATGAGGTTTGGGGGGACTCGGGAACACCCCGGGCTCCTGATGTGCTGTTTGTACCATGGGTGAGCCGGAGTCATCCAGAGCTGGAGCTGTGGGCTCCATCCGGAGACGATGTGGGCAGCTCCTGCCCTCGGGAGAGCAGGGGAACGCCGGGCGTACGGGGATGGGACCTTGGTATCCGTGTTGGGGACAATATTCAAATATTTGTGCCTGGGAAGGGCTGTGAGGACAGTATGGAGCCAGACGCTGCCATGGGAGGGGGCAGCCCTGTCCCTGCCCAGGGCTGCCCTGGTACCAAGAGGCACAGCAGGGGTCTCCAGAGCAAAATCTAATGCTGCGATGGGGGGAAAAAGGTTCTTCCCTGTGGGGTTTTAACCTGTGCTTTGTTGGAGCTGGTGGGGGCTGGAAGGCTTGAGCTGGTGATGCTGAACACAGCCCTGGCAGCGTGGGGCGTGAAGGGGAGAGGATGCTCCTCAGCATCCAGCCTTCAGTGTCCATTCCTGTGCCGTCCATCCCTGTCCCGTCGGTGTCCATCCCTGTGGCAGCACCGAAGCCCGGGCGAGCATCCCACAGTGGGAAGTGGTCCTTCGCAGAGGCCAGCAGCACCCGAGCGGGCCGGCTGTGGGTATTTAGACATCGGGTCTTATTTGTTCCTCTAATTAAAACAGAGGTGGATCTGGCTCTTCCCCACCCAACTGCCCGGTGCCGCTTTGTGGGAGGTGTCGATTGTGCCGCTGCAGCTCGCAGTGGAGATTGGGGGAGAAGCAGGTCCCATGAGAGTCGCACTTTAATAAAAACACTGGCATGATTTATTATCTCCTCTGCTAAGGGAGCAGCCTCTCTCTCTCCAGGTGAAAAAAAAAATCCCTCTGCATCCACTGTCTTCATTTGCATAGGTAATGGTCATGTCATGAACAGCTCATTAGGAGCAGACAAAACAAAAATTCAGAAGTGGGGAGGTAGAGAGGAGCGTGGTTCTCTGCCTGGCGAGGAAATGCCACCGTGCTCCAAACCGCGGGTTCGGAAAGCGAGAGCCGTGTCTGGGAGACAGGGAAATATAAAGGGAAGAGCCATGGGTGGTTTGGATCTTATGAAATGTAACGTGGGAGCAGCGATTTGCAGAAGGAAGGTTAAAATTGCCCTGTTGTGGCCGTCGCAGCCCAAAACTGCTGGTGGCGGGGAGTCTGGGGGGTGAGCGGATGGGGAGGAGGTGATTGAATTGTCGCAGAGGGAGTGGGATGCAGGGATGCTGCCAGGTGATTCCCAGCTCTTGCCTTGCCCGGACCATGCCAGGGATGCTGTGCCAGGGATGTCCCACCAGCACTGGAGGAGAGGTGCTGCCTGCGGGGCTGGGAACGGCCGGTGACCAGCGGAATGGTGACCTCACCAGGGCGCTGCTGGTCCTCAGCTTCTCCAAGTGCCACTTGAATTACCCAGGCAATTTAAAGAGCGGGAGAAAATAATAAGTTGAGAATGAGCCAGCCCTGGTGAGCAGGGGTTTTTGTCAGGAGAGAAAGGCCCCAGAGCCCTCGGATGAAGGGGGAAAAGAAAAAATAAAATAGAAAAAAAAAAAAAGAGAGGATAAAATATAAATTAAAAAAGAATAGAGCTGCTTTCAATCAATAACCCTTGAATTATTGACTGCTCTTCCCATTAGAGTCTCGTTCCCAGCGATCTTGCGGGGAGGTCCGTGCGGAGCTGGGCTGGGGAGGGAGGTGGTCGCTGCCGGGAGCCCTGGCTCCTTCCAGCCCTGAGTGGCAGCCACCTCGGGGGGGACACTGCCAGAGTTGATGCGGTGTCATTGCAAATAGCACGACACGGTCGTATGGGAGCCCTATTAGCCATGTCTGGGCCGGGGGCTGAGCTGTCGCTGCGGGCAGCAGGGCTCGTCTCCGAAGGGACATTCTCTTTCCCTCCTGTCAGCTCGGCTCCGACAGCCCTCGTCTCCCAAAACTTGCCACTGCAGCCGAGTTTTCCTGGTGGAAAATGATGTTCGTGGGAAGGGGACTGAATGTAGTCAGATAAAAAAAAGAAAAAAAAAAATAAATAACCCAAACCCCTCTTTCAAATGACTGATGTGGACGAAATGACAAATTTTGTCCGAGGCAAAGAAAAACCTCTGTTTGGAAGCAAAACTTTGCCTAGGAAAGCTTAGGGTATTTAATCTTTTTTTTTCCCCAAAACCCAATAACCATGTACTTTGGGTTTGTTTTAAAAATATATATACACACGCCCACTGCTGATAATGTGCAAGTAGCTGACTTTGGGGTGAATTTCCCCCCTTTCCACGGAGGCCGGGAAGGAGGCATCTCGCGCTGAACGTGCTCGGTCGGGGCTGCCTTGGGGTGGATGCAAACTGGAGAGATGACAGCCAAAGCTTCCAGCCTGTCATCGGAAAAGAAAAGGGTGAGTTTGGGGGTCTCCGGTGTTGGGTGTCCGAGCGGGAATGTCTCGGAGGGGGGGATCTGCAGGAAGGACTGATCCAGCTGCTTTTCCTCCTGCAAGGCCAGGTGAGGCTCCAGCGGCACACGGCTTCCTCCAGGGCATCGTCTCCAAATAGAAAAGCAAAGCTCTGCTGAGTTTTATTATTAAGACGTACAGCCAGGAGTTATTTTCCTTGGCAATACTGTCCGCTGCCTTTATGAGCAGCAATTACAAAGACTGGGTATCCTGGAAAGCAACAGGCTGGAGCTGAGATCTCAGCCCGTCGCCCGCAGAACCAGGGGCGTTCGTTGGGGTGAGACACGGGGTGCCCTCCCTCAGCGGGAACCCACCCCAAAAGCAGCCTCTGGGGCTGCCCCGGTGGCCTCCCAGAGCTCGTTGTTAAGGTAATATTTACCCTGAACTCAAATAACCAAGGGGCTGCTTGCTTAATGAATTGCACAAAGATTTCTCTTATTTATAAACAATAATTCCCTCCCTTTGCCCAACCACAGGCAGAGACGGGGAAAAAATCAGCGAACTCAGAGGCAACGTTGTTGTTATGTCTCTTACAAATGAAAAAAAAAATGAATTAGACTTTGAGAAATAAAAGTTCTTGGGAGCTTCTCAAAGCTGGTGTTTAAGAGCAGCCCTGTCAGAGAGCCACCGCTGTCATCGAGCCTTTGCTCCAGCCCCCACGCAACTCAATATTTATACACGGGAAAGTAAACGTTTGGAATAAAAACCAAACCAGGTTAAAGTCCCACTGAGGGAGCTGGGATTTAGTGGAGGAGGGGGAGGAGGAGGAGGGCTCGGGAGCCCTGCTGCCGGGGGCAGTGTCCGTGCCGTACCCCTGTGCCGAGAAAGCTCTTTTTATTGCTCGTTTTTCACCAGGGCTGAAACGAACGGGGCATATTCCTTCCCGCTGCTCTCCTGGGCTAGAGACAAATAACGGGCAGGTCTTGCCACCCTGCTCGAGGGGTACCGGGGAGCTGGAGCCCGGCTTGCCAAGGGTTTGGGGACCCTCGGGGAGGACAAGTGGCAGAAGGACAATGCCAGCACCCGGGCATGTCCCCATCCCTGCCTGCCCCGCGTGCTGGGACCGCAGGGATCCACAGATTCCGCCGATTCGGTTCGCCCTGTTCCGTGCTCATAAATTAATCTCCCAGGATTAGACTCCACGTGCCGGTAACGCTCCCGGGGCGCTTTATTTACACATTAATAATAGGAAGAAGAATAAGACGAGAAAAGCAGGACAAGTTCTGACAACTTTCCATCACGGTCTGAAACACAGGCAGGAACTGGCTCCTCGCTGTCCTGAGATGATAATTCCATCCGCTCAGTACAAGGGGGTGCTCTCTCTCCTTTCCAGGTAGCGTTTTAAGACACCGTTTTCCTTCTGGAAAGCGCTGTCACCCCGGAGGACGTCTGACTGAGTAACCCGTATTGACGCCTTGATTTATTTCTGTTCATTGGCACCGCTGCTCTTCTCCTCTTTAATTGTTGTGTTATTTTAGGAGCGAAGTGCAGTTGGGGGATCTATTATTTATTGCGGTGTTGCCGATCAGGCGATTCTCTCAAGCTGTTAAGCGTAAACCCAATTCTTTGCTGAGGAGATATGTTGCAAACGTAATATAAAGCTGATACGCTGCCAAAAATAATTGCTCCCCGTCCCTCGCCCTCTCCGGTCGGACACTTTCCCTCCCTCTGCTCTCCCAAGGGGTGGGAGAGGAGCATCCATCGCTTCTGCGCTCCCCTGGGGACTGATGCTCCTGCATCCTTCCTGGGGGGCTGGGGCTTCTCCAGCATCTCCTCTCCTCGGCCCCAGGAGCATCATCTCCTTGGGGTTTGGGAATCTGCTTTCCCGGTCACCTCTGGGACAGCCTTTGGAAAGGCTCAGCAGGGCTGGCAGGGGCCAAGGGGCCCCGGCCAAGGCTTTTCTTTCTGCTTTCTGCTCCCCTGCGCGCGTCTTTCTTCCCAGGGCGGGAATGTTTGAACACCTCCGAAGGCGGAGGAATAACACCAGGCAGGAGAGTTGTACTCCATTGACTAGGCTGTGAAAAAACAGGACGATTAATGCTAAGCTCCAGCCCGTGGAACACAGAAAATGGTATTAAAGGATTTGCTTTTCATGACCATAATTCAGAGTTAATGTACATTTGATGTTTAATGTATGAACCACAGGTGATTTCAAACCGGCACAGCCTTTTCTAAATAGTGTTTTAATCTTAGGGGGTTTTTTCAGTTTTTTAAGGTTCAGCTACTCAGCCTGTCAGACAAGAGGAGAAAAAAACCGCGGCAAAGCTAGGTATGAGAATCCAATGTGGGCAGAGGCTTTTGTTCCGTCTTTTATTGAGGTTTTACTTCTAATCTCTGCCTTTTTGATGCAATTTAAGATTAAGGAAATGAAAGGCAAGGCTGCCTTTGAACGGTTATACAAACAGGACAGCCGAGGGGCGCTTAAAGGCGGTTTTGTAAGAGGCTTTGGGCGGCTTTCCCCGAGGGGAGAAGCCGGAGGCTCGGCAGCGGCCGGCCCCGGATCCCAGGGAGCGGGGACTCGGCATCTCCCGCTCCCCATCCCACCTCCCGGCCTCCCCAGTGGGGACCAGTTCCCCAGCACAGGGATGCTGGGCTGCAGGGACCTGTGCTCCCACGCAGAGAGGTGATGCTCGGGAACCGGAGTCCCTCGTCGGCTTCTGCGGGTGACGTGCACAGTTTTTCTTGAGATAAAAACCCACATTTTGGGTTTTGTGGGGAACTGCAGGGGTTCTCTGAACACAGGCACGGCCGGTCCCAGCAGCTCGGCTGGAATAAACCCACCTCTCTCCCATCTGCCCCGTCTCCGGTGGCACTTTGCACTCGCTGCCCTTCCTGGGATGCCCTGGCCCCAGGAAAATCCGCGTGCAGCCGGGCAGTGTCAGAGGGTGCGTCCCTTGAAAGGCTGGCAAAACATGGGGGAAAAACAAGTTCCTGCCAGGAAAAACATCTCGAATAATCAAGGCCCTTCACATGGCACTGGTGATAAATTGGCAGTACTTATCCTGACGAGCTGAAAGGTCACGAGGAGACCTTCCGAAATAATTATTAAATAACTTTGCCATTTGTTCAGGATCAGTTGCAACCTCATTACTGGGACCGGGAGATGATATCTCCGCATCCTGGGCACAGATCCAAAGAGGTCATTAGTAACAATCGTCCCAAATTTTGCAAGGGGAGGGAAGATTTATCTTCAATTAACACACGTAACTTTCCAGGCTTTTGTCTTTCTGGTAAACAATCGGTGAGGACTCGGGAGATCCATCTTCCCTCCTTCTATCTTTCCTATTTCAGTAGCCTTGAAGGGGGCGAAGGGCAGCGGCGGAAAGAAATGTTCTGTCATTGTGGAGCTTGAAGCTCAGCAAAGAATGAAGAGCCATCAATTAGAGCCTCTTTAGTCAGCAGCCGAACTGGCATGTGTCTTCAAACCCAAAATGGGTTTGCCAATCAAAAATGGGCAAATGGGAACTCACCCAATGAGGCTTCCTTGTAAACCAAGATTCCCATGGCCCAGTGTGGGCTCATTCACGTTTCCAATCAAATTAAATGCTATCTGGGGCTTTGGGGAAAAAAAAAAAAAAAGCAACATCTCCAGGAAGGCTTCCCCCCAACCCATCAACCACCTCTCAGCAGTCAGGCAACTGTGAGTAAAAGCCAGCTGAGTCCATCCTCGCTCCTTGTCTGGGGCTGGTCAAAATGTGGTGGAGACCGAGACATCTTGGGACCGAATTTGCTCTTTTTCCAGCCGTTCCTCCCAGCAGATTTCCCCCTGTTTTACCAGGCTCACGAGTCACAACGCAAAAGTGAGCACAAGCCCTTTGCAAAGCGCCCCAAAGTGCCCCTTTTCAAGAAGCCTGTCCAGGACAAGGACACGCAGGGGGTGAGTTCGGGCTCCGGTCGAAGGAGGCTCTAGGTCTGAAGGGCTGTGCATCAATAACCCGGTGTGTGCATGGTCTCTGCCCGGCTTTCAGCCCAAATCCCAGACTTTTCTGGGTGCTTCTGTGGCTCCTCAGCCATGGGGATGTCTCCGGCGTCCCTGGTGGAGCCCAGCGTGGGCCATGAGAGCGGCCATTAGCCCAACAGCTTGCCCTTCCCTTTTATTGTGCTGAAAATTTAATTGGCTGCTGATTCAAAGGAGAGAAATCCTTTCTCTTCACTTTAATCTGGCGGCCGCTTTTGTCCTCCTGGGGTTCTACCATCGGCCGCTGATTCCTCGAGGACAATCAACATGGTCTTAGAAGAATTTCCCGTGCCGCACCTGCCCGAATCACTGCATTAGAAAGCGTGCGTCGGGCTGCAGGCAGCAGACGGGGGCTCAGCCCAGCAGATCCATCGCTCGCCCTTATTCAAAGCCCTGTCGCCAAAGGTGGGGTTGGGCAATCGTCCCTCCAGGTCGTCCGATCCGTCCCCGGATCCCGGGCTCCACGGTCCCACCTCAAAGGCTCCCTCCCGGCAGGCTGTGTGTCTCCATCCACGCTCTCCCCGTTCCACCCGTCCCAGGGGTCCCCCAGCCGGGCCACCAGCCCCTCTCTCCGGGCGCTGGCTCTTCCCAAAGCCCCTCCTCGCCTCGGGAAGCGCCTTTCTGATGTCAAACATGAACGTTCCTTGCTGCAGTTTATGTTTATCTTGTCATCCTCATAGCGAACATGAAAACCTGTTTATTCCTTTCCTCTTCAGAGCTTTCCTTTACATTTTTGAAGACTGTTTGCACGTCTCCCCTCATCTTTCTTCTCCGGAATAAGCAAGCCGAAATTTCCTCCACTTTTATCACATGTCAGTGGTTTAAACTCTCTGCTTCTCCTGGTTGCTCTCCCCCAAACTGTTCCCAGTGTTTTCCCATCCCTGGGCAGCATCCTCAGTGGGCAGGAGGGGCACCGGGAAGCTTTGGCATATTCCTGAGCAAAATACTCTCCGTTCCCGCTGACTTTGCCTGTTTTTTGCCTAATTGACAAAAAAACAGGAGTGTTCCTGGCACACGGCGGGGGTTGATGGTCCCAATCCCCTCTCCAGGTCATTGCCCCTACAGAGAAAAGCTGTTGTTTGAGTTCCTGGAGCTTTTTCCCCGGAGCAACTCGGAGTGTGGGGAAAGAGGCGGTGGGAGCGTGGAGGCAGAGAGGGAGGCTGGGGGAAGCGGGAGGAGAAGCACACCACCGGAGCTTTCATTTAAATAGAGAGCAAAGTAACATTGTGCTCCATTGATTACACATTTTTTCTGACTGTTGTGACATTTGCAGGAAGGCTAATTTATTCAAGCATGGAAATCTTTAAAAACTTAATTAAGTTATTTCTGCTATTTCCATGCCTTATTGTTTCGACTTCACATTTAACTTTTCTTTCTGGTTAATGTGGTTTCTTTTTTTTTTTTTTTTAAAAAAAAAAGAACACCAGAAAACTAGAAGGAGAAAAAAAAATTGAAAGGAAAGGGAAGATCTGGTGGGAACGCTGGTTTATGCACCTTGTGAGCGTCATTTCGGGGCCCTGTCCTGCGGGAGCTGCTCTTTGGTGTCAGCTGGCATGGGGGCACAGAGCTGGTTTCGGGGGGTGACCTTGGCCTTGCCCTGTGCCCGTCGCAGGCGGCTCGGAGCGGGGCAGCAGCATGGTTCGGATGCGGATGGAGAGGATGGAGAGCAGGAGCCGCCGGGGGACGGGGGGCAGCAGGACGTGCCGTCCGCTCCTCCTGGCTCTCCCCCAGCAGGACGCAGTCCCCATCCCAGGACCTCGCCTGACCCTCTGCCACCACCCAGCACCCCAAATGGGGCAGGGATGGGTGCTCCCAGACCCCCAGGAGGCAAAACAGGGGCAGGCGCATCCCCCCATCCAGCTCTGCCCGGTGCCGCTGCTGCCGTGGCAGGGGCTGGGCTGCCCCCGGGGCCGGTGTTTTGCTGAACAGGATGCTCTGAAGGGCGCAAGACGCTGCCCGCAGAGCTAAATGCTGCGTTAATAAAGTTTCTGTCAGTAAATTCGCTAATTAAGGCTCACAGATGGAGCTGGAAGGGATGCTTGTGGTGAAACCCAAGAAGTGTGAAAATTGCCCGTTTTTTTGCAGGCACACAGCAAGTCTGGGGAAAAAAAAAAAAACCACAAAAAAACCACCAAAAAACCAGGCAAAAAAGAAAGACCTTCAGGAGTTTCAAAAAGCGTCCCCTGCGTCTCAGGACGGGGGGTGGGACCGAAGGTTGGGTCTGGTGGCTGCGGGCGAGGGTGGCCTCGGTGAGCCGGGAGGACACGGAGGACACGGCCACGGTCTGATGGCAGAGCTGGCCGGCAGCAGAGGTTTGAACCGTGTCCAGGTCTCTCCGGTCCCGGGTTAGCTCCCTAATCACCAGATCTTCTTGTCCGTGACAACAAAGACATATAGAAGGAGGAACCGCCAGCGCTGTCACAACCCCCGGGGCCATAAAGAGCTCCAGCCGTAAAAGACAAAGTGCTGTAGAGTCTCCTGCGGCAGCGGCCAAGGGAAGAGCGATCCCTCGGCTGCCCAGCGCCGGCCGAGCATTAGGTTGATTTCCCCCGAGCCTGCCAACGGGGCCTTCTGTGTTCTCGCTCTGTTTCTGTGTATTGTTTTGACGCCGTTAGCCTCTACCTCCTATTCCGACTCCGGAACTCTTACGGGGGAAATTTATGGCGTGCCTCCTCCCAACAAGGTGGCAGTTCACAGCGGGGGTGAACGCCCCACGCTAATGGATATTGCTCTTGGCTGGTGTTTTTTTCCCCTTCTGTGCTGGAAATTGCTGGTCGGGGGGAAATGCTCCTTCCCCTGGCGCTGCATGAGGGGTCTGGGCTCCCTCGTTTTTGCCCCAGCCTCTTCCCAAGCATTGAGGTGTATCCGTAGGGATGGGGAATGGTCGTGGTGGGGCTGGTTCCGTGCTGCTCTTGGCCGGGGAGAGCAGAGGAGACACGGGGAGTGCTTCTGCTTTCTTCTCTGCCACAGCATTTCTCTTTCCTCCCTCTGTAGCTAAGGCAACATTTGTATTTGTCAGCCTATGGCGATCCTTTGCATATGGAATGCGTTTGCTTTGGGTGTTTGCCATTAACATTTTCATTTCTGTTTAGTGTCAGGAGTTTTCGATTACTGGCCTTGCGGAGCAGCGAGCTGTTGTTTTCATGCTCGCTTTGTTTTCATTTCCACATACCGTCTGAGGAAATTACAGGATGGGAGCCCTGCCCCGGGGAACACAGGGAGAAACCCACTGACTGCACTGGAGTTGGGGTTGGCTGTTCTCGGGCGGCCCTTGGCTTCCGGGGCCAGTCTTTGGCTTCTGGGGCTTGGCTTTATCCAAGGCCATACCATACTGAAGGGAAAAACAGGGACCGAACAAACCCATTGTCCCCTTTGTCCCCTCTCCGCTCTGCTCCCCTCCTCTTGGGAAGTAAAGGGGCTGAGAACGGGGAGAAGCTCGGTGCAGGTGTGTCCCCCCAGGTCGGCGGATGCTCTGTGGCAGCCTCCGGTGCAAGGTCCCTCTCCTCTCCCTCATCCCAGCCGTGCTCTGCCCTTCCTCCGCCGTGCCTTTATGTCTCCGCTTAACTCCATGAAGTCAAGTAGAGATAAAACTGCTTTATCCAGTAAAGAAATGAAGACCCAGTAAATGCACATCCTGCCTGAGACAGCGAGCTCCATATTTCTGAAGTGCCGCTTTCCTCGAATATAATTAAGCCATAATGTTGAGACGCGAGCAGTTGAAGGAGCAGTAAATGGCTGCCAGGTCAGGTAAACAGCGGAGCAGCCGCAAAGCGTTTAGCGAAGCTGAGAGCCCTTTATTGAGAGCGCACCGCGTGCTCCCAGAGGTTATTGCCTTACCCGGGCTGTCACAAATCCCTGGGGGGACTTTGGTGGTCCCCATGGCCACGGGTGGGCGAGGGACTAACGGCCGGCTCCCCAGCTGAACCACGGACGGGAGCGGGAGGAATTGGTGCTAAAGCTCAAGAAGTTTTACAAAAGTTACCCCGGTCTTCGTGCCCGCAGGGCAAGGGAGAGAACAGAACTGAGGACGTCGAGAACGGGCCAGAGTCTGTGCCGAGGGTTGCAGAAAGGTCTCAGGGCTGGACTAAAAGCTGGGTTTCCCTCTCCCACCCAGAGCCCGCTCCCGGGGAGTACGTCTCTGAGGGATGCTCTGGCTGCCACAGCTTTCCTGCCCTCGGCAGACCTGGGGGGAGCAGCATGGGGTGCAGCATCCCACCCCTGCTCTGGGGCTGCTGTGGGGCCAGAGAGGTTCCCCGGGTCCCCAGGGGACCCGGTCCCACACAGCACAGGCCGGGGGCAGTTTATCCCCGGCCGGGTTTATGCGCAAGGGAGCGGCTGTTGTTTATGGAAAGGCGAGCAATTGGAAGTCAGTCCGTATCCCGCAGGATTTACTGCACCACGCCACTGATTTCAAATGCAGTAAAATTTGACTCCTTTCATACAGGGCTAAATATTTTGTAAGTAATGCAACATCTCTTTTTAAATCAGCGTGACAAAAATTTTATGGCAGACGTAATGCAGGCGTGAGGAAATATACTGTCCTTTCTTGTAGCTAAATTTCAGAAGGCGGGGGGCAAACTCCAGCTCGGCGAAGAGAAACGAGGCAAATAAATCCAGCGAGTGTTTAATAACTGCGCACACATCACCTCGAACGCGCAGATCGCCCAGGGTACCCCGCTGGCAGTGCCCACAGACAAACACACCCACCCACGTACCTGGCCTAATGCCCCTCATGGAAAACCTCAGAAATACGCCGAAATACACCAAACCCGACGTATTTTGCAGGTATAAATTGTTCATAACCCCACCCCCACCCTGCAGGGCATCCCTCCATCGCATCCACACCCGGCAAGATGCGGCCCCTACCCCAGCCTGGGGTGGATGGAGATGGGGTAAGGAAAGGAGAGCTTCCCGGGAGCCTGACGGCTTTCTGGAATAAATGGGGAAAGGCAGGAAAACCATCCTCTGACGACCATTAATGCACACAGGGTGCACAGGAGATGGTGCAGGGCAGCAGGTTGTGCAGCTGTACCAAATGCAGTTCACCTCTGGTTTTAAAGTTGGGGTTTCCTTTGATTTAAAAGGATTTTAAAGGGTCCTGCGCTCCAGCAATCAAATTACCCAAAAGATTTTTGTTAGATTTTCTTTTCCCTCCCTCTTTGTTTCTAAAGAGGGTTTTCTAAGAATGCCACTAGGTTAGAGTCATTATGGCGTATAATGCAAACAGGGCCATTTATTGCATTTTTATGAGGGTAATGCTGCACCAGCTAATAAATTTTACAGGAAGAATTCGATACAGAAAATGCTGAGGTTCAGCCACAGCAGGGTCAGCCAACGCGAGCTCTAATTTCAGATGAAAGTAGTTAAGGGGGCAAAATATGTATTTTTCTCTCTCCAGTTTTGGAACGGGTAGGGAAGGATGGAAGCTAAGGAAAAGCAGAGGAATACGAGGACAGATGAGGCAGCAGATAGAATTGAATTAGCTCAAACAGAATGAGAAGGTCCCAAGCTGCCAGAGCAAGAGCTACATCTTAATACAGGCTGAAAACATTGGCTTCTTTCCCCATCGCTTTGCATTTCCTTGTGAGCTCTGAAAGGGCTGGCTTCTGCTTGGCCGCGGCACAGGAGGTTTTTGCCGAGAAGAAACGTGTGCTCGGTGGGAGAGGGGAGCACGAATCCCCCCGGCGCTCGGGCGGGGACTCCAAGTCTCGGGCCGGCGCTCCGGCGTGGCTGGTAGCCCACCAGCCCCGGTAAACCGTGCCCGGAGCGGGGAGCCTGGCGTGTCCGAGGGAGCCGCTGCCCCGCGGAACGCAGCAGGACAGCTTGCGCTGGGTTTTGCAGCCGCCTTTGCCTTCATCAGTTCGTTAGAGCAGGCAGGGGGATCAATGAGAACAGGGTATCGATCAGCGATTCACACCTTCAAATCCTGCTGCTGGTTCATTTCTCCGTGGCAGAGACAAATCTATCCCTCCCCTTCCCCACGAAATCCTCCGCCGCCGGGAGCTGCGATGGCATCCTCGCACTCGGGAAGATGCAGAGATGCTGCAATTGAGCACGTGCCCCTGGCTGTGACCGAGCCCCGAGCCTCCCGGGGATGTTTCCATCTTATCCATTAAGGAAAAATGGTACTTGGAGCAGGTCCATGGCATTGGGGCTCCCTCCCGGCTGCTGGGCAGGATCCTGCCCTCGGCGTGGGAGCCCCAGGGACAAACAGAGGCTGCACAACCTCCTTCTGTTGGAGAAATGGTTGAAGTCAAGGGTACAATTAACCCCTGTGAATAGCTAGCAAGATGTGGCCCTGGAGAAAGAACAGGAGGATACCATAAAGTAGCCAAAATTAGGAAATACGGAGATAAGCTCAAGGGGAGCAGAACTGCTAAGGAGGCCAGAGAAGAAGCCACCGGAACTATGAATAATCCCAATTAACATAGTAAAAGACCTGCCCTCGGGTAGGGAAAGCCCCCTCCTAGCAAAAGCCCCCTCCTTACGGAGCCTGTGTAGTAAAAAGAGAGGACCTGGGCTTTTCTGCTCCTCCTCCTCTCCCCCTCACGACCCAGGGATCAAAATCCTCCCGCAAATGACCGGTTTCACGGGCTGTTTCCTCTGCTGCTGTTACAGGGACCTGAGAACTGTCCTCGCCGGCCTTCCCCACCAAAGAGAGAGTTCAATTATTTGTCGCTGCCTCTGGGAGAGCTAATTGTATTGCTAATTGTTCTTTTTCCCTAGGAGGAATGTTGCATTTTTTCAGGCAAACGGCTTCGGGTAGTTTAAGGGTTTATAAAGAGTATTTCATCAAACACGTGAGTCAGGAATGAACTCACCGAGATGACATTTCCTTTCCAATTTTCTGTTTATATTATGGAAGTGGGGATTGCTGGCAGCCCAGGGCTGTAGCTGCTAACCTGATTCATTCCCTACACGGAGATGGGACTCAACGCAGATGAATTTTACCAAATTGGCCAGTGTTTATGTGTAATGGTAACAATAATACATTTTATCTATCTCCCGCTGGACTCGAGAGGAGTTTTCCCAGTAAGTTCAGCAGCAAGAGGATCAAGTGGCTACTGCAATTTCTCGTTGGAGGACCTCAGGGTACTTTTCTTCCACAACTTCAGACTCTTGGAAGGGTTGGGAGCAGCACCTGGGATCCCACGCGTCCCCCACGTGAAGAGGACTTGGGAGAGGGGAAGGGCACGAGTCCATGAAGCAGCCCGGGGACACTTCCCTCTGTCTGGGGAGGCAGCAGGCACCCCGATGAGGAGAGGGTGCAGGAGATAGTCCAAGGCATGGGAATATCAAATCCATCCTGCATGAAAACATGAGGGATTCCTCGCTCCCTCTTCCAGCAGGCAGAAGCTCTCCCGTCACATCTTCTGGCTTTTCAGAATCACGATAAATCTTCCCGCTTAAAATACACCCCGAAGAATGACAACATCAATCACTCATTAACTGGAATTAGTTTACAAGCTTCCTAACCCCTCCTGTGTGTGGGGTGCCTGCTGTCTGCCAGAGAAGGGACTCAGCCGTGGAGCCTCAGCGATGCTTCTCCATGTGCTCCGTCTCCAGAATGTCCTGCACGGACCCTCCTTTCCCCCCGACGCGGTGCCTGAGCTTCCCCAGGGGGTCTCAGACCATCCGAGCTCCCTGGACCAAGCCATTCCTTTCCCCAGCCTGGAAAGAAAAGGAGGTTTGCGAATCTGTTCTCATTTCCACAGCGCTAGGAGTAAAGCAGGAGCTTGTTTCAGGCCAATTCCCTTTCCTGATTCCGTACAATGAAATGCAGCGACGAGGGAAACATAATACTTCATTATGCTGCAATACAGCCAGCAATTTACATGCTGCTCCTCTTTTTTTAATGGTGCCGGCGCACCTGAAGATTGCAGTGAGCTGTAAAAACAAACAAACACAGACTTATCCCCGAGTCCTCCTGCTCCCAGACTCTGCAGACCCTGTGGTCCCCTGCAGGGCAGGGGGAGGCGAGGAGAAGCCCCCGTTCCTCGCCCAGGGCCAGCAGAGCTGGCTGGGGCTGCTGTGATTTAGCCAAAGATGGGCTCGTGGACCATTTCAGCTCCGCTCCTCTGCCCATAGGACGCTCCCATCTCTGGGATGCTCTGCCCATCCGAGGGGAACTGCTCCTTCCCCGGAATGGGAGCACGGCCGGTGCTTCGGCTGCAGCAGCGTCGTCCCCCAGCGCACAGTAAATCAAGGAGACTTCCCTGCATCGACAAGCCCTCGCCACTTACACAGGCAGGGAGGGATGGATCCTGTGGGTTCCTCCCAGCCAGGAGGCATAAATCTCAAGCGAACAGAGGCAGAAAGGTAAAATGCTGCTGGAAACACGGGGTGGGGTTTAGGGTTTGTTGGGAGTTTTTTTTGTTTTGACAGCAAGGAAAAAGCGACGGCGCTTTTTCTGCCAAGGGTCAGCAATCAGTGCGGCCGCAGGGAAAGGCAATTTGGTGGCGAGCACGGCAGAGACCTCCCCGCGCGTGCCTTGGTGCTGCTGCCCTTCTGAGGATGATGATTTGTAAAAATCGGCTTTGACAACTCGTCGTCGCCCTGGCCATTGCTTCATTTTGCTTAAGCGAGGGCTGGGGGAGGACCTCTCCCCCTCCCCAGACCGGTCTGCCGCTGGTTGTGCCGCTCTGCTGTGGCCAGCGAGGTGCCACCGCAGCGAGCCACGCTGTGACAAGGTCTGCAAGCGTTCTGGTGGCAGTACGAAAACACTTAGAGGGCATCAGATGCTCAGATAACGAGCTGGGTGTAATTAGCCGTGATGGATAGGTAACAAGATAGAGAAGCATAAATGGGAATTAGGGGGTTAGAGGGACAGATCGGCTACTGCCGTGGAGGGGGTGGCTCCTGCCCCAGCCCCGCAGCTGCGGGCGATCTGCCCTGGCCAGCTCGGGTATAAAGCGGTGGGGCTTCATGGGGGGAGCTGGTCGTGTCTTTGGGAAAACAAATGCTTCTTGTTCGGAAGAACAAATGCTAAAGCCATTCCATGCCTTTCCCGGCCGTGCGGAGGGGAGCCGGCCCGCGCTGCTGCGGGGAGAAATGTGGTGTCTGAGGCGTGATGTGGCCGGGCCCCGCTGCAGGGCAGCCGCAGCCGCAGCGCCAGGTAACGCTCAGCGCTGCGATTGCAAATGTAAAGGGGAAGGAAAGAGAGAAAGCGTCCCCCTCTCCTCTGGCGGGTGTTACAGGTGTAGCTGTCAGCCGCTTCCCCCGGCGGAGTACGGGGACGCAACGCCTACAACCGCTCCGCCGGGTGTTGTAGAGAGAGATTGGAATATCATTTCCGATGCGCAGAGGTCAGGCCGTGGGGCTGTACCGGCGCCTCGGGGCTCCGACAAGGACTCGGGGAGCTTAGGGCTCGGTCCCACCTCCCTCTGCCAGGAGAGCTGTGCCTGCTGCCCCAGCTGGTGCGGGGCAGCGGGGGCAGCAGCAGCTTGGGACCCTCCGACCACCCCCTTGGAGGCTCCTTCATGTTTCCTCAGCTTTGGCATCCTCCCGCTCACTGTCCTACCCTTCCTTTGGGATCAGGTGCCTGGGAGATGTTGGAACTGGGATCCCCTCAGCCCCCAGGTCTTTCCCTACAGGTAAAGCAGTGGTGGGCGGACGGACAGACGGACGGATGGATGGATGGATGGACAGATGTGGAGATCCCTCCTCATACTTGCTGCCCTCCCAAAATAACCCACGTCCTTGCCCTGGTCTGCTCCATCGAGCACATCGCCTGTGAGTAACCAGTATTTGCTTTACGCTAAAAATTCCGTGTTAAATCCCTTCAGGTGCTTTGCAGAAGAAATATAATATTGTTGTAGTGTGTCCTAAATGAGATGGTCTGCTTTATATAGACATTAATCAATACATGAAACAGACACCATTAGGGGAGACAGAGCTTTTTCTCTTTCAAATGAACTCTTTGCCATGTTACATCCCAGATTGTGCAAATTGAAATCAATTTGTCAGTCTAATTTTCTGTTCACAATTTATGCTTTTATTTTTCGGTTTGCTCTAATCGGGCAGCAGAGCTGAAGAGAGCGGTTTCTTCTGCGCACGGACAACGTCCTGGTCCCGGTTTGCCGTGAATTCAGGCTACGTGGGGGATGCACCTCCCTAGAAGTGATGTTCCCTCGTGCTACGGGATCATTAGAGTTTCTGTGTTGTCTTTTTTTGTGATGTGGAGTTAACCCACTCTGGAAATTTCATTCCCCTTCCCTAAATTATTCTTCTTTTCCAATGGGCCACAGGAGCCTCCTGCTCCCTCTCCCAGCTTATTTTGGGGCTGCGGAGGTGGTGGTGTCTCGGCAGCAGAGGACAATCTCCACACACCTTCCCACCCGCCGTGGGGGGCTTTGAGGCTGGGCTACCTCCCGCTTGCGTCCAGAGACCCCCCCGGGGACGTCGGGACACGCGGAGCCTTCCTGTGACGGAGCCAATGTTTTCCTTCCGAAGGCATCAGCCGGGCGAGCCCCGGTGGCGCTTTGCTGTTCCTCCTCTCGGCTCCTTCAGGTAGTAAATGTTTGCTGTTTCTAACAAGCTGTGAATCTGATGAAAGTGGAGAAAAGCCGGGACCGAGCGGCAGAAGAGACAAACTGTGCAGCAGGCGGAATATTGCTCCTATAGGGTATCCGCGAGTTCGCCCGGTAATGATCCGGCAGCTGCGAATCCATACAAAGCAGCGCTGCTCCAAAGGGCTGTAATTATTAATCTGCTAACGCAGACACAATGCGCTCAGCCTTCCTCTCCTCCTCTCCCAGGAACGGGAAATAATGCTGGAGTGGCAATTACCTTAATGCAATTATCTCATACGTGAAATTTCACCGTGGCGCGGCGCGTCCTGGATTTTAGGGAATGGAGGGGGAAGTGGGGGCTCTCCCTGAGCTCTCACACCCCCGGGCCCGGGCTTTGGGCCGGCTCCCGGTGCCGGAGGGTCTCATGTCCCCATCAGATGGGCTCTGGTTTAAAGCCACACCAGTACCAGAACCTGCCGTGTCCCACAATGGTCATTGGTGAGCCCGTCCTTCACAGAGCCTGGCTGTGGTCAATGATGGGCCGGACCATCCTTGTAGCTCCATCTGTCCCACGCTCTCACCTCTTCCCACCGATGCTTTGGGTCCCAAGTGCCGGGGAACACCACGGATGTTACCAGAGCCACGTCCTCAATAAGGAATCCAGAAATCAGATGGCGTTGGACGAGCAGCGAAGGCGGTTTGGGGGCCTTCCTCACCCCCAAAAATGGCCTGGAAGGGGCTTAGGTTAATTTGTCTTGTTCAGACCCAGCTCTGGGCAGCCCTTCCCGAGGAGAGCGGACGCGGAGGCAGCCGCGCTGCCAGCGATCCCGGGTTAATGGTGAGCATTAACAGCGCGGCTCCTCCAGCTCGCAGAACCCATGGCAACCCGTCATTAGGGACACTCAGCAGGAAGATCTAAGCTAAAGAAAGAAAGTTCCTTGAGACGCTTGCGCACGCACACACCAATCAGCCCAGAAAATATTCCGCAATTTGTTCAAGACGGACTTGAAGACTATTTCGGCGTTCTCATCTCCGAGGAAGGAAGAAACTAATTGCAGGGGATTTTTAAAAGAAAGACTGTAACTAGCCCCAAAAGAGTAAATGGATTTTACTTCCTCTCCTCTGATAAATATTTAATTGCCAAAGGTAACGCGGGGAGTCAGTTTTGTTCCCGGTTGTTTTGATAGGCCTGTGTTTGTTGTCACACGGATATATTTATTTATATTCTGCGCTTCCATTGCAACTGACGTCCTTGTGTGGCGTCTTCAAGCTGATATCTCTTATAATTAGACAGGATTGTCTTTTCATACAGCTAATCTGAACCGACTAATTACTCGATGAATATTTAGCTCCTGTAGGAGGCAGGGAGGCAGGAGCTGGGTCGGGGCAGAGCTGGGGAAGGGCACTGGGGCTGCTGGTCCCGGTGCAGGAGGATGCTGAGCCCCCAGGAGGGTGCTTTGCCTGGAATCTGCCCACACTTTGGTACAGCCAAAGTGGCAGCAGGTTGGAAGACCTGTAGGAAGGTGACTTTCCACTGAACGCCGGGAACCAAAAGGGTAAAATCCCTGAGAGAGACGCCGAGAAGCCTGGACACCGCAGGACTGTTCCAGCTCCTGCAGCAGCTGCCCGAAAATCCAAAAATAAAGCTCCTCTCGGCAGAGCCCGCTCTCTCCCTACGCTCATTTCTCCAACGGCTGCTTTTTCTGCTTTGTTTTGGTTTTCTCCCCTTGCTTTCTGGTGTATTCCTGCACAATTCTTAACTTTTTTTTTTAAATCTCAACCCGATAATGAAATCGCTTGAAAACGTTTATTTACTTAAGGGACTCTTTACTGAAAACTCCAGGCTCTTGACTACTAATATCGTACATTTACGTAATTGTGTGATTAGAAATCAAATGACAAATGTTTATTTAGGCTCCATTTCTCACTCGGGCTCTCAGTTTGCCCCGTTCCGGGAGCAGCGCGTCGCTCGGGGCTCGTTTCTGCTCCCCCGAGCCCTGGGGCGCGTGTCCCCGGGCAACGTCCCCCTGGCTCCGGCACAGCCACCCCGCAGGTGCCCGCGCTTCATCCCTCCCCGGCCTGCACTCCAGCCTGATGAATTATTCCTCATGTAAAATCTCATTAAAATCACGGAGAATTTGCACAAATGAAGCACCCCAGGATCTGGCAGGATAATCCTGCTTTGTTTTACGGAGTCAATGCCGGCGCCGCATCCCTGGCCCGATGACCATCACCATCCACGCTCCCGGTGGTGGCCAGCCCCAGCTCCAGCCCCGGCTCCATCCCATTCCTCTCTCTCGTTTCCCAAGGGGGGATTTTTCCCAGCAGGATTGATAACGCTGTAGCACTGTAAATAACCTTCCCCGATGGGACGCTGGGCTGGTGTCTGGCTATTAATGGTTGTGTATCTTTCTTCATAATGTTCAGCTGCCTTATTTGTGATTAATGGCGCTCACTGTCGTTCTGAGGAGTAGCTGAATGGCTATTACTGCCTGGGTTGGTGGGGTTTAATATATTTTTTTACATTGAAGCTCTTGTTACTGCTAAAGGCCCCTACGTGTCCTTAAAGCCAACTGGGAAAGCCTGTTTTTCGCTCTCTGTCCACGTGTGAAGCTTATTCCTGCAGAGGTGACTCTCTCCTCCTGTGTAGCTGCAGCATCCCGGGTGTCCCCCCACTTTGACACACGGAATATTCCCGAACGGCGCCGGCTCCGGGTGCGATAAACCTTCAGCCTCGGCTCCGCTCTCAGCTTCGCTTCTCGCCGCAGAAAGGTCTCTGTATCTGGCATTTGACAGCCTCGGCCTTCTAAGTAGCCATAAAAAGGTAAGGGCAACTACACCTCAAGGCATCGTTTCCCATCGCCAACCCCCCAATGCAGTGCCATGTGTCCCCAGCCGCTCCTGGCTGGGAGAAGGGACGAGAGCCGGCTACGAGCAGAGTTACGGGAGGGAGATTTAAGGCTCTTCTCTTTACTCTTCATTAGGAGCCCCTTTGATAATCAACCTCGCTCGCATCGCTCTGCGCCGAGATTCCAGCAGCCAGGGAGCCTTCAGAGACGTGGGATGATGGGTCGGTGCTGCCCAGGCATCGCTCCGAAGCCGGGAACGGGGAAGAGAGACAGGTCCCTGGGTATGGACAGAACCCGCCGGGTCCCCAAGGAGCCATTCCAAGAGCCTTAAAGCCGGTGGGTATGTTTGATGTCGGCTTTCATCGTTTCATGAATCCCACTGAACCTACATCCATCAGTTAGAGCCTTTCAAAGTGCAGGGGAATAAAACTCCTCATTTATAACGGCCCCAAAAATGCCTTTTGGCAGCTTTATTGCCTGTAACACGCAGGGAAAGGAGCAGTTGCAGTGTAAGAATCAGAAACCACTTTGATAATTCCATTAATAACCAGCCAAAGGTAAGGCGAGGGGAGCTTTGTTTTCAGCGAGGAGGCGAGAGCTGCCGGAGCTCTCCCGAGGAGCGCTGCCTTGGATCTCGAGCTGGATCTCAACGGCGCTGCCGATGGGAGCCCGGTGAGTGGGCAGAGGTTTGTACCGGCCGGGAAAACCCACCCCGCGTGTCTCCATGGTGGAAATCTCCAGAGCTTGTGCGTCAAGCCTGGGAGGGAGGTGTTAAGCCTGCAGGTACAATATCCCGATGGGCATGGTGTGAACTTCCCTGATGGTCTTCAGGGACACGGGAAGGGGCTCTCGGTCTGCCGGCAGTGGGAATAGACTGGAGGTGGCCCAGAGTGTCTTTGCTGGACCTGTCCATGCCATCAGGACGGGCTGGCATCAACTCCAACCCCATTGTCCTGCTGACTTACCCGCTCCGCTGCTCCCGGTGGCACTGGGCTATGGATGGGACCCACCATACTCATGGATCTGTGTCTCATCGCAGGTCCCAAACCCCATGAAAAGAGGCAGGAACTCGCTCCTCGGAAGCCAGGCTTGGTGTGCAGGCTGCCAGGGGTCCAGACCCCACTGACCCCCCCGGGGCTACCAGCCCCCAGCTCCAGTAGCCACCGCGTCCCCCTGCCCAGCAGCAGGACCGTGCCGGCAGATGGGCTCCTGGCGTCCAGATGTTGTCACCGGGAAGTCCTGCCAGGGGTTGCTGGCCGGGGTCTCGTTCTCGCCTGTCAGACTTGACATCTTCAGCGTATAATTAAATGCCAGGACGCGAGCAGCAGAGCAGGTGCATGCTAATGAGGAGATCAATTTTAATTATGATTTTAATTAAACACCCAATCCAGTAGGAAATATGACAACCAGGCTAGAAATGCAAAATTTATAATGGGGAAAAAGAATGGTGAGAGACAGGGAAGACAGAAATGAGGCGTGGGCATAAGCAGAGTGATGGGGAAACAGCTTCGTTAAGCCTAAGCTTAACGAGCAGGGGCGAGGGGTGTCCTGCTTGGGCCCCCGGGCTTTCTACCCGGGCAGGCAGCACCTTCCCAAAAGCTTTGCTGGAAATGGGAGATCTTAACTCATTTTCCAGTCGACGCGGGGCGTGGGTGAAATCCCTTCGGGTCTTTGCGTCCCCTCTGCAAAGCACAGGCAGGTCCCCCCTCCCGGACCCCGATTTGTCATTGCAGGGGGCAGAAGGGCCAGGCGGGGGTCGGGTGGGAGGAAGGACAGCGTGGTGGCCACCAGCCGGGGCTGACACGGAGCCTCACGGGCAGCAGGGTCTCCCGGCTGGATGGAGGCAGCCGGAGAACAGCTCTGCTCAGCGGGATGCTCTCAGCGCAATCAGAAGACAGAAAAAAAAAAAAAAAGAAAAAAAAAAGCTGAAAATATCTTCTTGTCACCACGATTTGACGAGGAAAGCTCAAAGAAACCCACATTTAGCATTCTGTTGTTGGTTTTTGGGTTTGGTTTGGTTCTTTTTTCCCCAACTCCTGCGTTTTGTAGGCCCTGTGTAAAGAGGGTGGTGGGGCCGGCGCGGCAGCGGGGCTGCAGGGAGGGTGCCTTCGCCGCTGCCCCCCAACCGCGGCGCCTGGGAGCCGAAAGCGATGCTCCCCCTCCTCCTCCTCAAAACAGATGTGTCGGTTCAGAGTCGGTGGCGAAACACAGGAGGGGGGGGAAATCAGCTCGATGGGAGCCAGCTGAGAAAGGAGCAAAACAGGGCGAGGAGAGGCGGTCTGCTGGGAGTCGCAGGCTCTTGTAAACCGCGGGGTGTGCGGGCTAGAAATGGGCTATAAAAAGAATTACCACGAAACGGAGAGCTTTGGCAGGAGGCTTGAGAAGAGGCCTGTGTCCTGGGGGGGGGCTGTGGTTTTGGATGGCGGATCAGAAGGAGGATTCTTCCAAAGAGCAAAGCCCTCCCTGATTCTCAGTCTCCCCAGACGGGGAAACCCTCCATCGCTCCCACCGTGGGTCCCTTCCACCCTGTTACTCACCCTTATCCCTCTCCTGAGCTCGTTCCCTTCGCAGGGTTATGGGATGCCTTTGAAGGAGGGGTTAGTGAACCACTCGAATCGGTGTTTTCTCTTCCTGGTGTGGGTGGCTCGTGCCGCAGTTGCCTCCTGGCAGTTCCTGAGCCCTGGGTTGCGGGGGGCAGCCCGAGGTGGGATGGTGCCTGGGGACACGGTCCCGCCGACGGAAGAGGAACCGGAGGATGCTCTGCTGCTCCAAGGCCCTGGGAGAACATCAGAGGAGGTGGGTGAGGGCCGTCCCACCAGACCTGGCTGCTCAGGGCACGTATTTAACACCGGCCCAGATGTGGGCAGCGGGGTTTCTAACCTCATCCGTTGTCTGAACCGGCCCCTAGGCCCCCTCCCTCCCCCCGGTCCCCCCCTGACTCTGCAGAGATATCGATTTTGCTGTTTTTCACTATTACATATTATAAATTGACTTCAGCAGCGCTTTTCCCTAACTAATGAGGCCATTAGCGCCGGGGCGTGGGCGGACAGGCAGCTCACCCGGGATCAATCCGAGGAGGGGACCTGTCTGTGCACGGGGACGGAGGGGAGACGTGGGCTGCTGCCGAAACACAGCCCATCCCGCACCCACCGTCTCCGAAATCCATCCCCAGCGGGGGGGCCGGCCCCAGTCCCCGGCCCCCGGAGGGATGCTGCAGGGATGCGGGGCCCCGGGGTGATGGCAGCGAGTACCAGCTTGAGGACGCGGAGCCCGGGGCAGAAACCGGCGGGGTCGGTGGGTAAATAGGGAATTGGGGGGGGGACATCCAGGGATGTGCCTTTGGTCGCACCTGCCCGAGCGGTTTGGCTCCCGGCCTCGGCCCTCTGAATTAGGGTGAGTTATATTTGGGGCTGTGAATTGGCTGCGCCGAGGTCTCCCCAAAAGGAGGAGGCTGAAAGGAGCGAAGCCCGTGTCCTTCCCGCAGCCCCCTCGCTCCCCCACCAGGCCAGGCTTTCATTTGCTGGCTTAGAAGTTTGCTTTATGGATTTGTCCCTCCCGTTTAATTAGCTGCTTGGAGAGCTCAGGCAGCAACCAAAAAGCCCCGGCCTGTGTGTTTGGTGGGTTTTTTTTATAGAGCATGAGATCCTTCCCGCGTTCTTACCTCTCACCCTCTGGAAATGTCAGAGCAGCGGGGAATCCGCGCCGCTTTGTTGCCTCTACTGTTTTAATAACTTTACGGCTCGCGATCCTCCGGTGGCCCCCTTTCTGCCCCCCTCCTCGGAAGAGGAGCGTGCGGGGAGATAACAGCCCATCTGATGTAGAGGAGGCGGCGAACAAGAGCACGGCACATACATCTTTAACCCCGGGCACCGGCAGGGTCACTCCATTTAGGCGGCACGGCATTTTCTGCCGCCTGAGCCGCCGAGTCCCGCGCACTTTCACACGGCGGCCCAGTAAATCATCCTGGCCGAGATAAAAATGAAAAGGATGGTTAGTTACTTATCTGGGGCTCGATTTTAAAGCCGGCAGATGGGGGGCGGAGGGGGGTATGACTCGCCTCCATTCCTGCA
>JAOXJK010000010.1:7472536-7508502 GCA_025774025.1 Xenus cinereus
TGGAGGGGGGGGGGGGAAGCTTGTACCGCTAAGTGCTGACAGGACGTCGCTGTCAACACAATGTTCCGCCTTGATGAACCTTCATCTATAAAGATATTTAATGAATTAGTTAATTAATGAGTGGGGTTTGATTGATGGATCACAGGGAGTTCTCAGCAGGGTGAGCCTGACCCTGGGATATTGCTGCTGTTGCTTAAATGCATCCCCTCGCTGGTCCGAAGCACTCTGTGTTCTGGCAATTTGCATGCATTAAATGTAGCTCCTTAATAGGATGTAATGTTAGCGAAAAGCCAAAAGCATAGCAGCTGTAACTTAAAAGACAGCCCCATTACTGCAAGCCTTATAATTAGGGTAAGAGGGAGACTTGCGCTGCCATATGTTAAACTCTTTTGAGGTTAATAGCTCTGTAAGATTTTGCAATTTAAAAAAATTAGTCTTGAGGAACGATGACAAGGCTCGTCAAGGAGCCTGTTGAGACGGGCCGGGGATGCTCCGCCCGGCCGCAGCCTCGCCACGCTCGGGAGACGGAGATGCTCCCGGGCATCCTGTGCCCTGTCTCGCCGCCCTCCCCTTCCCCGGCCTTGCTGCAAAAAACCTTCATTTCTGGCCTCTCTTGGCCCCGGCAGCTCCTCAGCCTCTGCCCCGCTCCTTTGGAGGCAGCTCGTTTAAATTACAACAACCAGCTGATGCCTCTGGGTCCCTGGCCCGGTGTTTGGCTGATGCTGGGGCAAAAACCGACCCTTGTGCAATTCTTGCTCGTTAAAGCCCTTTTCCCCCGTAGTCGAAGGGCCCCCGTGCTTGGTGTAACTCAGGCCCTGGGCGCAGGGGGGCTCGGCGAGGACTGGGGAGGGTTTGGGGCATGTCGGGGCTCCCAGTGCTGGTTGTGGCTCGGGGCTGGAAGGGGGACTGGGGGGTCTGCGTCGTCCCCCTTGCCTGGCGGGGGGGCTGCTCCCGGCGGGCTGGGCTCGGTGGGGGGCTGAGACAGCGCCTGGATTTTTTCCTTTCTGCTACTGCGGCTTTTTCTCCCTTTCCGCTGTCATGCGGGCAAATTATTCTACCTTCCTAGCCTCAATTTCCTCATCCATAAAACTGAGACTAAAAATGTACTTGTTAAGGGTGTCACAGGGCCCTCTGAGTCTACGAGGGCTTTGAAGTCCCCTTGTTAAAAGTACCGTGGAAGTGCAAGTCATTTATTATTATCGTTACGTGAGGTGGGTGGCTATCAGGCAGCAGCCGGGGAGGGCTGCTCCGGCTGCCGGGACCCTCTGGGGACACTGAACACAGCAGCCCGTGGTGGTGGCCCAGGCGGGGGACTCCTCGGGCACTGGCTCGTTTGCTCCTGCTGCCAAATGATGGGTAAATGGTCTTTATAAGTACCCAGGAGGAAAAAAAATAGGTGTGCTGGGTGCGGGGTGGGGATGGGTGCTCTGAGCGAGTCAGCCCCACTTGCTAAATATTAACGTTCTCAGCTACAACAGGCTTTAAGGTCATCCTGAAATCGCTTTAATAGTTTCCTTCCCGCCTCCCCCTCGCCTTATTAAAGTGTTTAATTGCTTTCTTATTTAAATGCATCAAGATTTCCTGATATGCTAGTCCATTTGGCACAGTTCTGCTCTTTAGGGAGGCTGGAGGAATTGAAAAGAGAAAATTATCTTGAAACTCCAGGTTATTGGGGGGGGGGGGAAGGAGGAGATACACGACTGTTAAAGGCTTTCCATCGGAGTTGGAGTATCATGAAGTTTGGGGACTGCTTTGATATTGAACTGGGTTTCAGCTTTGCGAGTTCATGATTTTTTTTTTCTTTTGCTACTTGGAGACAGAGGCCTCAGCTCTGAGCGACTGGAGCTGCTCAATTACCGGTGCTGCCGGGCAGGTTCTGGTGTGGTTTCTGAGGAGTCTGGCTGCAGCAGCTGGGGATTCGCACTTGGGAGATGTGGTTTCGGGGATGGAGACCCCAAAGTGGTCTGACACCTCAGGCAGGGGTTTGTTTCAGTTTGGATGGTTCTTGGCACGGCAGAGCCCTGGTCTCTTGTGGGGTAGAGGCACCTCTGAACCCCCAGCAGCAGCTGATGGACATGGTCATCACCAGCCAAGCCCCGGGGAACAGGCTGCCTTTTTCCTTTTCCCATCACATGCTCCAATGTCAAAGGCAAAATCACCGGCTTTGGATCAATAGCAAAGCCATTAAAGTGCATCTTCAATTTCTGCGCGTGCAGCTGCTGTGTTCATCACGGCATTGGCAACTGTTTTATAACAAGTTCATCTCTTCTCGGAGAGGGAAATCCTTCACTGTCCTCTCCTCCCTTCTGCAGGCTGACCGTGGGATGGTTGATCCCTTAGCAGGGAAAAAGAGGGGTTAGGGGGATTTTTTGGAGCCCTGTAGCGACACGGCTGCGGATTTCCAACGTGAAGAAGGAGCTGCCAGCCTGCAGCTCGCTCACACTTCGAAATAAAGCCCCACTCGGGGCATGAGCGGTGCCAGAGCATGAATAACTTGCTTAGACTGCTTTTGCTCAAGGGGACTTACATTTGCAAGCATATTCTAAAGCATGACTCTCCTACACGGGAGCATGAAAAGCCCTTGGCTGCCCTCTCTCATGTTCCCGGGGATGTTCCTGGCCGTGTTAGCGGGGACCAAGCCGGATTGGCAGGTCCCGGGTCCGGCTGCAGCCCACGGATCCCTTTAGAACCGCTTTGCTCCTGCTCCCCCGTCAGCCTTTGGAATTTGCTGAAGCAAAGCGTGGGTTCTGGAGCATTAGGAGGTGCTCAGGGTATTATCGGTGTCAGTGCCTGGGTGCTGGGACACTCTTCAGTGCTGTGACAGCTCACCCGTAGCTGCAAACCTTCTCCAGCTCCCTTTGGCCATCTCTACGGAGCGGGCAGGTGAGGATGCTTCGGTGCCGCGCTCCCCTCCTCTCCTCTGGCTGGGAACAAAGCTGAGCCAGCAGCTTGTTTGGCTTCCCGTCTGCTCCTTCCACGCTGGAGGAGAATGGTGTCTTAGTTGTCTGAGCAGAGACTACTTTTTAATCATTTCTGGTCTGCCTGGGGTTTGGGCCTCGTTGCCAGCTAGTAGGAAAAATCAATAATGTTTAAATTATTCAATTAAAAGCACCGGCTGCCAGTTCCTCTTCCTCCGACGCAGCCGGCTCCTGCTGGAGGGAATGTCTGGGGCGTGTGTGTTGCTGGGGGGGCCGTACCCCTTCCTGGGGGGCTGGCAGGGTGCCGTGCCCGGAGCCGTCTGCCCGAGCGGCGTCTCTCCAGGGATGCTGTCGTGTCCTGCGCGGGGCTTCGCTTGGGCTCCAGGAGAGCTGGGCTCCTGGCAGATCTCTGGGGGGAGACGTGTGTGTGCCGGGGTGCTCCGGCCATGCCTCATCTTCCTCTGATGAAGAGCTTTTGGGGGGGTTTGAGGGGGATCTGACCTTCCGGTAAGTCTATTCAAAGGTAGTGGAGTTGGGGTACGGGGTGCCCGCTGGTGCTGACACACCTCAGCTGGGTCCCCAGCGCCGCTGTTGGGGGTCCAGCTTAACAGCCGGTCCCGGGGGGATAGAGATCTTGCCCTCATCCTGCTCTGACGGATGGGAAAAGTCCCTCCCGGGGCCGGGGACCCGCGGCCGGAGCAGCGAGGGGCTGACGGGCGCGTGATGAGTGAGGACGGTGAGCGTAGCGGGAGGGAACACAAGGCGAATCCATCTTCTGGCCCTGGTTAAATGATGATGGTGGTGTTCGGACAGCGGAGAAATATCCTTTGGACAGCGTGACAGGAAACCTTATGGATGCTGTCAAACATGCCCTTAGCTCCTGCGAGCGCATCGTCGATCTCGCCGTGAGACAAATAGCCTCTGCGGTGAGCCCAAGTCCAGCGTCCTCCGTCCCTCTCCTGGCGCGACGGCGGGTGCCGGAGCAAAGGGGGTTTGCAGAATTCCTGCTGGGAAGGGGGAACAGGCTGGGATGGAAGGCCCCCGAGCAGCTGCTGAGGCTCTTGTTGCAGAGATGTCACCCCAGCTGTCCCGTCGCCCCGTGACCTGCCACGGGCCCCTTAATCTCCTCCGTGCTCCTCTCTAAAAATAGGGGCCGGTGAAGCTGATCCGGGGGGGACAGATGTGTGGGGGCCGTGCTGCCTGGCCCTGGGCAGGGAGGGGTGAGAAGCTGCGCGGGGCTTTCCCAGCTGTTGATAACTGCTGCTGGCTGGTTTTCCTCCTTCTCCCCCCCAGCCAGCAGCGTCCTGGCACTGCTGAGCGCTGATGAGGTGTAAATCCCGGGCTGACCTCAAATTCCATCCACATTTCCTCAGATACGCTCTCCTGAGCAGCGCTTTAGCTCTCCATTCCCCCAGCAAAGCGGGGCGGGGGGGTGTGGTGGAATAATGCTTTTCACTGTTTTACACCTCTTTGCACCAGAAGGTTTCCAAGCCCTTTGCAAACATTGAGGGAGGCGGCAGGTGAGGATTGGTGTCCCCGTTTTGCTGATGGCCATGAACCCAAAGCCGTGCAGAAGCCAATCCAAGGTCGTGCAGCATGTGAGCATCAGGATTTGGGCTGAGCATCCCGAACCTCAGCCCCATCCGGCTCCATGGGCATTGGTTTTTTGGGAAGCTTCTTGCCCGGGGGTTGTCCCCGAGCAGGGACCAGGAGCTGCTGCTCCTCTGTGGTCCCGGGGGCCGGCAGGGCCCCAGCAACCAGCTCCAGGCAAGCCCAGCATCCCAGAAATCTCCTGCCTCTCGGCGCAAAGCATCGGAACCGAGAATCTGACACAGAGGACAACCTGTCATGTTGTGTTCCCCGAGGTTTTGTTTCACTTCTTAAAATTATTTAATTGATGAGCCCTTTCTTTTTATACATGCACGTTAAGCTGGTTTCCACAGTAACAACCAAACCTGGAACCCAGAGCTTGGAGCCCTATCTGAGTAAATAATGCCAAAACCAATCTTTGAATATTTAATTCAATTCACTGTCATACCTCTTTTATCTTTATTTTCTGCGGATGTTTGTAAACAGATTTCATGGAAACATGGACTTTAAAGACAATAGGGGAGGACACCCTTCAGGGGAGATGCCCTCGGTGGCCGTGGCTCCGCTGCCAACATCGATCCAGGGCAAAAAAGCTTCTTCGTGTCTCGTAAAGCACGTGGTGGGAAAGGCTACGGTGCCTTCGTGCAGCGCTGGGACGCTCCTGACTGGCGTTCAATTCGTCACCCACAGTAACTTTGGGCTCCTTGCGTGGTCTTGGTTTTCTAGCAATACCTTGGAAGTTCACTAGTTTCCCCCGACTTTTAGATTGTATTTCCCGTTTCTGGATTGCTATCGATCCGAAACGCATCTCTGCTGTACTGTCACTCCTAGCGCCCTGTCATCTGCAAATCTCATAATTCTTTCTGTCCCGTCGTTTCGGTCGTGAATGAAAATACTGAGCAGTGCCAGACCTCGGACCTCAGCGGTGTCCTCGGCAAATCCATCCTTCGGCTCTGACAGCAGACCGTTCATAAGTCCTCTTTGCATACAGTAATTCATCCCGTGACACAAAGGCGTCCTCTGGTCAGAGTTTGAATGATGTGCTTTTGTACCTAGAGCTTCATTCCAACGTGTTCTTCCTCCCGAAACGCTCCTCAAAGCAGCGGTCAACCCCATCGAGGTGTTCACTGAGAGCTTCATGGCCCTCCAAAGGGTGGCTGGTCCCGGGGTGGCTTCCACCGAGAAAGACCCCGGTGGGATCCCTGGCCTTTGGGGTGGGCTGGGCTTCCTGCTGCTGGTCCTGGGCTACTGACTGGAGTCACCAGGGATAACCTGGAGCAGCGTCATCCCAGGGATTAGCTGCAGCAGGTAAAGCCAAAGGGAATCCCTCCCCACCAAATCCTGTGCCGCAGGGGAAAGGAGGATGGCGAGACCCGCACCTCTGGCGTGGGAGGCTTAAGGAATGTTCTGTCCCAGATTCACCTTCCCACGCACAGGTCAGCGGCTGCTGCTGCTGCAGATACGACGTCAGGACAAAGAACAGTGGGTTGATTTGGTTGCCTGGAGATAAATTTCCAAAGATGCTGTAGGTGTGTAAATACCGCGTAAAAACCTGGCCCCAAACTCTCCAAAGGGGATGAGTCCCAGCGTCTGACCTTGTAGGTATGATTCACAGCCAGCTGAAAAAGCGTGGTTTGTTCTTCCCCTGCCCCCAAAATCGAAAGAATTGCAGGGATTTATTTTTAGAGAACCCCAAATCAGCTGATCTCGGGGAAGAACTTTGAGTAGAAGTGAAGGTTTGGGGGTGGGGGAGGACACCGACAGGCAGCCGGTGGCTTTATTTAAAGCCAGAGGAATGGCAAGGTGGCTTCAACAGCACCAAGTAAGAAACCAGGATTGTCTGGGGCAGGTTTTTAGCCTCTTCCCCCTCCACCCCCCGATGCTGGTGTGTGGAGCAGGAGGTTCAGCATCGACAGCATCGTCAACTTGCAGCAATTATCTTGGTTAACCTCCAGGCAGATCAATTATCCCTCCTGACAAGGAATGGAATATTAATACCCAGTTGTGTTGGTTTACTTACAATAGCTCTTTGGTGCTTTTCCATGGTATCACAACACATCTTAATCAGATGGTGAGTGGGCTTAATTAGCCGAAGTATAGGTTTTATTTTTGATTTCTATGACTACTTAATCTAATGGAAACACATTATCTGCTCCGAGGTCTGCAGTTTTCCATTTGTAATTATTGCTGCTCTTAATTGATAGTGCATCAGGGGTTGTGGCTGCAATATGGGAGTTGAAATATGTCTCCTTTCTCGAGTAGGGCTCCTGATCTCTTCCTGGGAAAGTGTCTGCGTCCCGACGAGCCAGAGCAGATGGACTCTGGGCTCTGAGTTGCCCAATACCTGGCTTCTGTCAGAAGGAGGAAGAATTTCTTTGGAATAGTGGAATGTTCCGTGGCTGTGGTGCGGGGGGGGGCTGCGTTACGAAGTTGATGGTGCCATTTCGCGGCGGAGCCGAGAGAACGGTGGTGCCTGGCTGTAGTGTCTGGAAGCTGTTCAGGTGATGGAAGCAAAACAGCTTATACATTTCCAACACACGAGGCCTGGCATTTATGACTAAAACCTCACATTTCGGGACATGCAGATGGTTAGGAAGGAACAGCTTGGAGGGATGGGCTAATAGAAAATTATTAATTGTAGCGATTTTTGCACCTTTTTTCTTTTTTTTTCAACCAAGGGCTGTGGGTGCCTGTTGCAATAGGTGCAGTTTGCAGTGGCCAGGGGGAAGTGCTGGGGGCCCGGGGGGGCACGCCGAGGCTAACGCCGTGTTGCTGAGCCACAGTGGCCATTCTGCCTGCTTTTCCTGGATGGAGGTTGCCGGGCGATGTGTCTTCACCTCCTGCATCGTCCCTGGAGGGAAGGAACCAGGCTGTGGTGTCCGCTGGGACCGGCGGTGCCCGTGTGGCCCGTTCCCACGCAGCAGCTCGTGCGTGGTGACGTGCGGGGCTGTTTGCGGGCTACACAAATATATATCCGCATTTTGAGATGTTTTTCCCAAGTCCGGGCATCTTCACGAGGCTGTTGGGTGTTGCCTTTTCCAGCTTCTGCCAGCAGAGGGAAGCTACCTAAATGTGCCAAAAGCTCTCCTCTCTGATTCCTTCCACCACCAAGGGCCCCGCTCAGCTGGAGAGGGGACACCCCGATGTCACCTCTTGCCCTGGGCCACACCGGCCTGTTCTCAGGACCCCCAGCAAGGGCTCTGCCATGCGCGGGGGGCTGCAGTATGTTTTACACGGTATTTGCGTGGGTTCCCTCGTGCCCGAGCTGCTGCGGTGACAGGGAGAAGCTGAAGCCTCTTCCCCAGCCTCTCGCAGGGTGACTGATCAGATAATGTTCTCTAAGCAAATGCACAAATAACATGAATTGGGGTTGGCACTGAGCAGTGAGGTGTAAAAAAAGCAATTTGAGGTGTTCTAAGAAAATGCCAGAGCCTCTGAGATGTGATTGCTTGTCGGAAAGCCGTGCCCACGGCGCGGAACTGCTGGAGAGCTGCTGGCGAGGGAGCAGCCCCCGGGCGAGCAGGAGGGCCAGCGTGTGGGGAAGGCAACGGGGAGACCGATTTTACGGGCTCTGTGTGATCCTGAGCTCCTTTGGCTGCGGCACCCTGGCTGTGGCTGTGCTGCTGGCTGTCGTGGGTGCTGAGGGCAGGGAGAGGCCGTGCCGCAGCCCCCGGTGCGATGGGGGACGCAGAGCAGGGAGGCAGCTCGGGTTTGAGGGATGCCGGGGCGAGAGCTGGGCTTCCTCCTCCTCAGCAGAGGGAACAACAAGCTCAGCGGAGCCGGTACCACCCGCTGGTTTCCAGTCACGAGCGTTGCCGAGCACGGGTTCCCCTCCAAGCGTGTGGCTTTGGGTGCGGGACACCTCCCTGGCCGATGCCCGGCTCCTCCTGGCCCCGCTGCAGCCGAGCCGCGGGTGCTGCGGGTCCTGCCACGCCGCGTTTCCGCGCCAGCCTGTCTGGGGAGCGGCAGACGATATCTGAGATGGCAGCCTTAATTTCTGCTCCATTTCCCTCCAGCCTCTGCCTCCTCCCTCTCCTCCTGTAACGTTCATTAGCCGCGGCGAGAGCGGGGCTGGAGCTCTGTGGGGAGGCTGTGGGCAGCCCCCCAGCCCCCTGCCCGCCCCCAGTGAGTCCTCACCTCCCTGCCGTGTAATACCGGGGTTTCCTCGTTAGTGCCGCAGAACCAGCATCCGTCTCCTTCACGGTGCCTGTTTACAGGGAAACTTCGGGGGGGGGAAGCTCTTTGTTGCTCGAACTAAGAGCGGGGTTATCAGCCCTGGGAATTCCGTGTTATTTAGAAGCTGCACATCTTGCAAGCGTCAGAGATGAGCCGCTTGCTGCCTTCAGGGTTTTACAGGTTTAACGGCCATTCCCCTAAATGGCCCTGTTATGGGGGGACCCCTTGGGCGCTGGGATGTTTTGGGGTGGCCTCCCTGCTCCGTTGGCTCCAGTAGAGATCCAGGAGGGTCCCACAGCCCGGGTGTGTTACTGGGTCAGGCTGTTGCTCTCCAGGTCACGTTTTGGAAAGCCAGAATGTGCAGCCTGTGATAAAGGAGACCCCGGAGCAGTGCCAGGTGAGGAGCACAGCCACCTCCAGGATGACACCAGGAGAACCCGTTCCAAGTACCCCTGTTCCCTGCGACCGGTGTGACTGGTTAACGCAGCTGTGGGGGTTTGGCAGATGGGCTTTTGATGTGATGCGATGCACGTGGTTCTTCTGCGAAACCCAAGGTGCTGGTGAGGTTGGAGGTGAGTGGCTGGAAAGCTGCCTTCCTCCCCGTCCCCTCCTGCGTGCTCCTGGCGCTTTCCCTGCGTGTCTTTACTGCTGCTTGAGCACGGTGCCCGGACGGGAGCTGAAATACTCTTGCAGATAAGGATGCAAAGGGAATTATCTGGAAGCCTGCAGACACTGGCTGTGAGGGGGAAGGTCACTGGAAAGAGGGAGGTGGTGGAGATGGAGATTAGGCGATCTGGAGATGGTTTGAGGGATTTAGTGGAGAGGCAGAGCTCCTGTGGAGCACAGCCCGGGCAGTAGCACCTCTGATGGATTATAGGGAGCCTTGTTCAGAGGTTTCCCAGGCTCCTGCAGCCCCCAGCAGGGGAGAGACGGGGAAATCTTGCCTTGAGAGGAGGCTGCAGAGCTCCAGAGAGTGACCCCCCCTTCTGTCCCTCCCCACCCTGAAATCCCACTCTCGCGCAGGCAGAGAGAAGCAGCTGCCTCGCAGATGGTGAATCCGGCTTGGCACGGTGAATCCCGGGGGCAGAAGCGTGGCCACGGGAGGTGAGGGGGGGTGTGAAAGGCCTTTTCTGCCCCTAAGAGCTCATGGTGGGATGCTCTTCCCACGGCGGGGTCTCTGCAGAAGGATTCCTGTCCTTCCGAGCCCGGCTCCTCCGTGCCTCGCTGTGTTCATCTTCACGTCCCATTTCAAACCCTCCTCTTTTAGGGAAAGCCCAGTTTACAGCCTTACCCCTACGGGCAACGTCTTGCTCATGTTGTACCGGGGCTTTTCCGTGCCCCTCCACTGCCACAGAAAATAGGGGTCAAGCTGATTCCGTTGTGCAATTGCTGCCAGGGATGTGGACCCCAGGTAATCAGCGACCAGATCGTATCTTTTCAGCCGGCCGTAAGCAGCCAGATCCCCCCTCACCACCGGGCAGGCTGCACCAGGCTTTATCCTCTATTGTTAAGGACAAAGAACAGGGATTTGTATCCCAGGCTTAAGCTTTCTCAAATCTCCAAGTACATTCCCCAAACGGTTTTCCTGGCTGTTTCCAGAGCGCCTTTCTCTCCCAGTTGCCTTTGTTTTCAGCCGACGTTGCACTTTGTATTAAGTATTTAGTAAATATCGTCGGTGTTTACGGGCAAATTGGCACCGGTGTTTCTTTTTTGTTTCCCCTGGGATGCTCTGCCTTCCCCGGGACACCCTGGGCTCCCCCCAGCCCCCTTCCCCGGTGTATCCCAGGCTGTGGGCTGCTGCCGGGACCAGTTGGTGCTGCCTCTGAGGCCGGGAGGTGCCTGCATCCCGGAGAGCGTGTTAACATTTAAATCAGTGCAACGGGCTGGGAATAGCATCGAGTTAAAAGGGCCTCTCCTGAAAAGAGCACAGCGGGGACCTGGCTGAAGAGTTCTCTTAGCCCTTTAAGCACAGGCGGCTGCTTGGATTTCCATCAGCAGCCAGTCCATTAGGGCTTGATTTAGATGCTTTTGGGGCGGGGAGGAAAGGGGGAGATGTCCCTTCTTCCCCCTTCTGCAGGGCAGAGCGTGTGTGGGGGGGTGTCTGGGATCTGCTGGGTCCCTTCTCCCACCATCGGGAATTTTGCTGGGGACCATTCTCGGAGCCCTTCCCACGTGGGAGAACCTTGTGACCAGTTTCCAGTGGGGTTTGGGCTGGTTTTGGAGTCGCCGTTACACTTCTGTCTTGTCATCAAACCAAGGTAATAAATGTGTAATCATCTGCCCACACACAAGGCTTCATCCCAGTCTCGTAAGAGTCCAAGGTGCCCTTCAGCATGGAAAAGGGGCTTTAAAACTCTCCTCGGCAGCGTTTCACTGAGCCCGGGTGCTCCCGGGGGCTGTGTGAGCCCTCGGTCTCCCCTGGAGCCCTGCTCAGCTTTTGGCCTGATTTCCTGTGGCAATAACTTCAGCAACTTAATTACCGTGCTGGAGAAGTAGTTCTTTTCGTCAGCTTGGACTTCCTTCCTGTCTGCTTTTATTGAAATCCCCGGTTCTCGTGTCTTACGAGACGGTGGAGAAGTCCCAGCCTCCCTCTCGGGGATCATCCGGTGCCTCCTCTCACCGGCTGCCGTCCAAAGCCAGAGCCTCATTTTTTAAAACAGTCTGCCTTTATTTCTGAGTTGCCCAGGACCTTCACGCTCCCCTCTGAGCACCCCCATGCCTTTGGCCTCCCTTTTGGGGTGGGGGGAGAGGGTGGGGATGCGGTACCCCTGGTGGGATGCGGGATGCAGGAGCCGTCCCAGCTGGAGGAGCCTTCCCCCCCTTGGCCGCCGAGCAGGAGCTTTCAGCGAGCTGTCTGTAAGGCTGGCAGCCCCTTCAGCTGAGCTGACAGGATTAATTTAAAATCCCATATGGTGGAAGAGTTGGCTTTTCCCTCCCAGATTGCTCCCCGCATGGAGAGCGGTCCGTGCTGGCGGCTCGTTGCCACCTTACCTGGGTTTGTGGCGATGGCTGAGGCTCCCTGGTGGCCCCTGGCCCGGGTGAAGGGCGTCCTGCCCAGGTGGCATTGCCGTTCTCGCCTCCTCCAGGGTAACAAACCCCATCGCAGTCGGACACCCTGAGCCCCGTCTGGGGTGTCAAGAGCCTCCATGAGTGATTTAGGGAGCTTGGAGGGAGGGGGAGGCTTCCACCTCTGACCCTTGATCTGGCAGCGGTAGTTAAAACCCAAATAATCCATTTTCTGGGTAAAATGTGCAGGGAAATGCTCCCTTCTGGATGGGGAGGCAGCCGTGGTCCCGGGGCAGTGCCCTGGGGAGGGCTGCCTTCCCCCCAGGGCTGTGGGACCCGCTTTATGTGGGGCTGGCGACTCCTGAACGGCCTGGGCTCGCAGCGGGGCAGCCGGGACCCGGGTTCCGCTCGTGGGTTCGGCTTGATTTAATGTAACTTGGGGTAAGTGAATTAATCTTCCTGCATTTGTTGCTTTTGCAGCTCCCAGCGCTGAGGTTTTGTTGGTTACTGTTTATAAAGTCTTTTGAAATGTGGCTGCTGGCGTGCGGGTCCAACAAAGAGAAGCAATTGTGAACAATAAAAGAATATTTTCCAAAATACAGTCTAGTAAAAGCAACCGAGATAAGGTCTGCTCTCATTAATTTAAAAAATGATATTTTCCTCCTCCTTTCAATAAAAACTGTCTGCATGATAAACTGACATCTTTAACAATTGTTTAAGCTGCGCACGTTTAAATATATACTTCCTGCATAGGCTGCTGATGAGTCACTAGTCAAAATTATTTATCAGGAGAGATGGCTCTGTGCTCGACAGACTCGGCTCCTTCTTTTCTTGCCAGAGCTACGTGGCCACTGTCAACAACGGCCGTGGCTCTCAAGTTCTGCCCGCAATTAGATGACTTTGAGTCCATTTTAACATCTTTGGGAAGCCGGACAAGTTCTAGAGAAGGGCATGTAAGGCGCCGAAATGCAATATTTTTCCCTAGTCTGGAGGAATAAGCAAAGCTTAAGCCGTTCTCGGGAAATGCCGTTAGAAATGCATTTTGGGAATCTCAGATGCTCAGAGCTCCGCTGTCAATTCCTGAACGCTTACAATCCTATTTCTTTTGATTGCAAACACATAAACACTCTTCAGGTAATGTACGAGCTCCTCGCTGGGCGAGGAAAGAACAAACAGACCCTACCGAGGGCTGACAATCCGAGGAGAGGTTTAATAAATGTATATAGACACGCACACGCCCAACAAGCTTTTATTTGTGCGGACGCGGAATGGTATGTAACAAGTATAAACACCTTAAGGAAGGCACCCACCAAAGGCAAGCTCTGAAGCGTTGCTGTGTTGATTTAGAGACTTGAAAGGCCGGGAGCTGTCGGCTTCTGTGATTTGAGTTCACCGGGGCCGGTGCCTGTCATCGCGGGGGGCTGCGGGCTGTGCCCGGGGCAGGGGCTCACGCTTGCCAGGGGCTAGCCGGGGTGAGGAGTGATGAAGAGGATGCTCGGCCACTATAGATTGTTGATGGGGGTGCTCTGGCTGAGCCCGGAGGAGCCCTGGTGCTATCGGGAGGAAGGCGAAGGTGGGTGTCGGTGGGTGGCTGGACCCGCTGGTCCCTTCGAAGCCCCGCCGGCCTCTTGTCTCCCGTGTCTGGCCACCTCCCGAGCAAAGCCCTTGCCTGCCGGAGGACGGGGTCTCCTTCTCCCGGCGTTCGCAGGGCCGCTCTCCCGCCCCAAAACACCTTTATTTTCTTTTAATCAAATTGTCACCAGGAGACACATCTGTTCCCGCTTGCCCACCCGCTTTCATCAGGGGCGAGGACGGAGCCGTCCTTTGGAGCAGCCGGTGCTCAGGCAAAACACTCCATCCAGGCAGGGCTACTCGGATATCAAAGGCAGAGACTGAAGAGGTGGCCTGCTGGAATTTGCATATAAAATTGCGTGCTGAAATCCAAACAGCAGAGAGATGTGAAGATCAGTGTGAAGGGTGAAGCATGAAAAGCACTGGCGGGCCCGGGGAAGGGGGGAGCGAGGGCAGGTAGGGGGAGAGCAGCGGCGAGATATGAAAGAGGAGGAAAATGAACACACAGAATATTTTAACTAACAGAAAAGTTTCTTGTACTGCAGACAGATGATGAAAGAGAGACAGCGAGGAATTATTAGGACAGAAGATAAGGAAACAGCAGAGATAGGAAATAATTATTTTGTATCTGTCTTTATAAATGAAAATGAAGGGCATTAACTTAAATAGGATTTAGATTTTCAGGGACAGAAGGGGATGAATTAGGAAGTGTTCAGATAACGGCAGAAACGATTATTAAAGGTCGGGGGCTCTTGAAACCGACGCCGGGGCTGAGGCTGCGCAGGAGCATCCCGGGACGGGCCACCTTGGGGGCTGCCCCCCCGGAGGGGACACCCGGCTGGTGGCCAGCGGGGGTCCTGGGGGGGTGAGGGGCGCCCCTGGAGCTGATGGGCCCCCCCGGGGAGGGATGGAGGAGCATCCAGGGTTGGTGCTCGGAGAAAAGCCGCAGGTCACCTCGTCCCGCCCTGGTGCGGCCGAGCAGCGGCTGGTTGTGCGGAGCTACTCCAAGAATAACGTGCTCGGGGTCCATTTTCTCCCTGAAACCCCTGGCCCGTGGCTCGCAGTTCCCCGGGAAAGACGCTGGTGTTTAGGGTAGCGCTAATTAGGAACGCTTTCCAATATTGCTGTGGGGGGGAAAAAAACCCACCAGCCCCAATAAGAGCTTCCTAGAGGTGTGTGTTTATTCCCCTCGTGCCCCAAGAATGAAATTCAGCGAGTCAGGCATTTTTATTCTGTTCTGAAGCCAAACAGCCCTGGGCCCTATTACGTTTTTCAGGCACTTAGAGGAGCACTCGCAAAATTCTTTTCCCTTGCACTTAGTTTAATTTCAGCTGATGCCTTCATAAATCAGCTTCCCCACTCAGTTGCGAGCATGAAACCTGGTGGATGTGACTAAAAATGTGTGTTTGCCCGGTTTAACAGAGCACGGGGGTGGGTTTGGCCCCGCCGGTGACTGCAGACGTGGAGGTCCGGCCGCGGGATTTGTCTGAAACTGCAGGTCAGGATTTTGCAAACAGACGGGTGATGTCAAGTTTAACGTCCAAAATGGAGCCGTTTGAGTGAAGTCTGACCCGGGGGGGGGCTGCTGCCTAGAAACGCCGCTGGAAGCCCTTTGGTTGGGACGTTGAACCTCGGCAGCCACTTGAGAAAATCCCCGCCGCTCCTCCGGCACAACCCGATACGAACTTTTAACTTTTTACCCCGAAAAACTAACAGGCTTTAAATAAACCAAATAACAGTCATTTCCCTTAACCTCCGACTCTTAATAGCACTTCTCTCTTGTGTCAGCCTGATGTGCTGAACTTCTCCGGTAACGGATTTGGGTTTGATGCCGCCGTTGTCTGCGCAGGGTGAGATTCCTGCAGGGTTTTACCGCGGTCCTGCCGGTGGGTCTGGGCCCTCTGTCTGCCCCGGGGAAGCGGGGGCTGGATTTGGGGGCGGGATTGGGCTGACTGGAGGCTTGGAAGACCTCAGGTAACCAGCAAATCCCTGGGTCTGGAGAGCTGGAGGAGTTCCCCCTGTCTCCTGCCTAAAAGCGGAGCAGGATCAACCTCCCGAGTGGGCGAGCGGCTTATTTATAACTCTCCCCCTGAGCGGGAGTTTGTTTAATTTTCTGGAGCGGCGCCGGGGAAGGAGGCTGTATAAATTTGCTAACAATAGCGTCCCCGCCTATATATAAACCCGAGGACACCGCAGTCCAGGGCGCATTCCAATTAATGGGATGATGCAGGATATATGGCAACCTTACGCCGCTGCTGGTCTTATCAGCTCCCTGGGAGCGATGCTCACGCCGCCCTTCATTACTGCTTCAGAAAAGTTTCTATACCGCCGATTCCTGTCCTCTGCTGTGTGTTTTGGTGCTACCTGAAGCGTTGAGACCCCCACATCGGGGGCGTCCCCCCGGGTCTCCCTGGCACCCTGTGAGCGATGGCAGAAGGTCTGTGTGGGGCGTCGGTGCCCGCGGCGAGGATGGGGACGCTGCTGCCGCCGAGCAGAGGAGGGCAGGGATGCAGGGGAAGAGGGAGGTGACATTGCGGAGTGAAAGGCGGCAGCGGTTTCGGCACATGAGCAAGCAAACTGCTCAGGGGTTTTAAATAGACGCCGTTGGAAAGAGGGCCTTTTTTTTTTTTTTTTCTTCAAGAGATGTCCATTATACTGTTAATTGCTAATTGATAAAATCTGACACAGAGTAAAGGCCGGAATCTGCATGAGGGAAGCTGAGCTTGTCCTGTAAATTACCCAAACGGAGCTCGAGTTTCCTCCTTGGCTATTCTGCCAGCAAGAATAGGTCTATTCACCTGCGAAAGTGGAAAACCATGATTGAAATGAGATTTACAGCACAGTTGTGGGAAATAACCAAAGCGAGAGGCTGCCTTTTCAAGCCACTAACCCAGCAGAGAACTGCCGTGGGCAGGATGGCGGGGGACAGCGCGGCCGTGGGGAGGGGGAACATCCGTGGGGCAGGTCCTGGAGATCGGTACCCTCCGAGGAGCTTCAGGCGAAGGGAGCGCTGAGGTGGGGTCCCACCGTGGGAACATCTGGAGAGCAGCAGAAACACCCCTGTTGGTAAGGTGCCTGTAGCTGCACCGTTACTCCTGTAAGACCTAAAAATCGGAGCAGAAATAAGCTCTTGGCCAGAGGGACCCTTCCTCCAGGACGGTGTGGCGCGTCCCCTCGGTCCTTGTAGAGGAGCTGGTTTGAAATGCAACCCCAGCCGCGGCGACGGCAGCAGAAGGCTTGGGAGAGCAGACCCGCCTGCACGGTGTAAGGACAATTTATACCCTGAATAAGCTTCCCGGGCACACGCAGAGGCTCGGTGCTGCTTGGCATGCGGCAGCCAGAGCGACTCGTGCACTGTCTTAATGGAGCAAAGTAAATTCCATCAGCTCCAGAGGCTGCGGACTGGACCTGGGGAGGGGCCGCTCCAGCCTCCCCGTAAACCCAGTCGCAATATCACCACTTCATGTCATGCAAAACAAAAGGTGCAATTTAAAATACCATCCTTCGGGTGCATTGAGCAGCACCGGGTTGTCAAAGCGGGATTTCTTTGAGCCACTGGTCCAGAATGAGCTGGTAATGAAGGCTCGTTTGACAGCAGGCAAGCTGGAAAGGTGGATGCGAAAATAATACGCGGGTCTCCAGTTTATCATGCGTTTAGCTGACTTCTTGCTTTCTCACGTGCGGCTACTTACCGCAGAAGGCGATTCAGCCTACGTGTGTGTTGGGGAAGGAGACTGAATAAGCGAGTTGCAGGCGTAGAAGGCGTTTGACAGGGCGTTCCAGCGGCAGTGGAATGAGGCAGGAAGGAGAAGCCTGTGCTCGGTGGGCTGCAGCTCTTCTCAAGCTCCCTCTCCGCGTCCTCACTCGCTCCTCGGCTGCTTTCGTGTCAGTTGTGGAGCTCAAAACCAAAGGTGTTTTCTCCAACATCTGGCTGTGCTTGCATTGCAGCCGCTACAGACCTGACTTGGGCTGCCTTGGCCGGAGGTTGGGCATGGCATCCTCCACGCCGAGCCAGCGTTCCTACCGAGAAATCCCATTTCCCATCTACCATAGAGGGTAAACGCCCGATTCCTGATTTTCTCATCCTCCCCCTGCAGTCTGGAAGAAGCGGCTGACAAGACCTATTATTTTTCCAGTTATCCAAACTGTCCGCATCTTAACAGCTTCCTACTTCAGTCGAGACAGTCTGAAAAGTTTAATATCATTTCAAATCAGAGCGCCAATAAAACTTGACATTATTAATATGGTGTCAAGGGGTTTTCCAACTGCTTAGGGAAAAACAACGTGTCCCATTAAACCAAGCTCCCTGCATTGTGAAATATTAAGTGACTTTTCAACGAGTGCCAGCTGGAGCTATTAGTTTTCCTTTGGTGCCGTTGATGTGGAGAGGAGGCTGGTTGAGAACCTTTTATGAAGACATTAGCTGAATCCGTGCAGTCGGAAAGGCGTTTGCTTTCCGAGGGACGCAAGGATGAATTATTAAAGGCGGTAAATACATTTGGTGGGATGTGCTTCCTCCCCCCACTTTAATGCACTCGTTACACTGGGGAGTCTGGATCGCCTACTGGGAGTTGGAGCTGGGGTTTCCATAAACCAAACCCACTTCTGAATCTCCCTCCGGCTCTTCCAGCGGGAGCTGGAAAACAAGGGAGTGTCGCCGGCTTTATCTCCCGGGCTCTGACTCGGGGCTGGGCCGTGGGCGTTCGCTCCGGGCGCCGCCGCCGGGCATTGCCTCCTCGCCCTCCTGCACCTTGGCCTCCGAAGCCTGGTTTGGGGCTGGGTGTTGATTTTTCCACAGGGATTTCCCCCGGGGAAGCTGCTGCCGCGTTCCTGGCTGGGTTTGCTTTTCTCGCCGGGGCTCGGGCAGGTTGGAGGAGGCGGGAGGCCCGATGCCGCCGCCATCTCTCCTTTGCCTGCCGAAGAAAATCGCTTCATCTCTTTGTCCAGACCAAACATGTTCCGCACAAAAAAAAAAAAGTTGAAACGGATTTTTATATATTTTTTTTTCGAGAATGCCTTTGGTAACACACCCCGGGACTGAGCAGGTTTTCAGTGCGCTTAAGGCTTTGTAGAGCACATTAAAGGCTCGTCTATCCTAGATGTTTACAATGGGCATGTGTTGGTGCATGTTCTTAAACACACCTCTGATTCTGGTCTTGGCTCTGCCTCCCTCTCTGGTTTCCCCACTTGTACAATAAGTGTGGCTTTGATGTCTCACAGGGGAAGTGTAAGTATTTAATTTAACTTTTATGAAGTTCTTTGACAATGTAAAGAGCGCTGCGTATAAAGCTGAGTTTCAGGGAAGTCGAGGCAGTGATGTCCCCCTTTTATCTCCGAGAGAGTTCCCA
The DNA here is from genome assembly GCA_025774025.1 of Xenus cinereus. Lineage (NCBI taxonomy): Eukaryota > Metazoa > Chordata > Aves > Charadriiformes > Scolopacidae > Xenus > Xenus cinereus. The sequence goes on from JAOXJK010000010.1 coordinate 7,491,147, forward strand.
CATCTGAGCACGAAGCCCTCCAACCCCCAGGGCTTCCAGCCGGACGTGCTGTTGCCTTAAGGCCAGAACTATTTTTGGCTTTTTTGGCCGATAAAACCCCCTTTTCACATTCTAATGCCCCGGGACCACTTTACTATGCCAGCAGTTAATTCTGCTGGGCTGGGAAATTCCCCAGGGTACCACCGTCCCCTGTGTGGGGCTGGGATCTCTCCCGGAGCATCCCTTGGAGCATCCCCCCACCATGTGGGGACCCTCCAGGCAGGAGCGTGGGGCTCGGGCTCCCGGATGAGCCCGGCTCCTGGAAGGAGCAGGCAGTTGTTATGTAGCCCTTGAAGGAGGAGGAAGCCTGGCGCTGCCTCTTCCCTGCTGCACAACCTTCCTTCACCTTCTTCCTTTTAATGTCTTAATCAAGTGGCTGATAAGAGAAGCGATCCATGAAAAGGACGGGTATCTTGACAAGGCACAGAAGCTTGTGGCAGCACTTTCCCCACAGATCAGCATCCTCCGCGAGAGGGAGAGACAAAAAAGGCAGATTTTTGTACCCTTAAGCTTCCACCACTGCAGTTCAAAAGACCAATCTTTACAGAAAATAAATTTAAAGGAGAATTTTTGATGTATATGATGGTCTCTTGTGGTCGAGAGGAGTGCTGCTGGCAGTGTATGGAGCTATGCAAAGCCAGAGTTGGGATTACTTAAAAGTGTCTGTAGTGCTTTGATTAACCAGTGTGTATTTTATTTTTTTATATGGCACAATCACAGCCCTACATTGATAATATCTCGCCATTATTGTTCGATACGCGAGGCTCCCCTTTTTCCTGCAGCATGCGGCTGCTTTTTAGGGCACTTTTTAAAGAACTCGCTCTCTGCATATTAAATTCCCGGATTTAAGGGAGGGTTTGCGCGCCCGGGTGTGATTTTGTAATTTGGAGGGGGGGTTCGTGGGAGCGCAGGAAGGGAAGGGTCTGTCTCGTGACAGCCGTAAGGCTGGCTGGGGGGGGGACAGGCTGGACCGGGAGCCTCGTGGCATCCTCCCCCCCCTCACCCGGGGTATGTTCTGGAGCTGCCGCAGCAGGAGCGACGCTGAGAGTCCACGATGGTGGTTTTTTACTGTGATTCTCCACCAGTTTTGCAAGAGAGGCGGGTGAAGGGCCGGGGAGGGGAAGGGACTGGCCCCGCATGAGGCGTGGGGTCGGTGGGAGCAGATGCGCGGCCGCTCCTCTCCTCGCCGCCGGCGTTTCGGCTGCAGCCCCTCGCTCCATCGGCTGCAGCCCCTCGCTCCATCGGCTGCCTCCTGGGCGAAGGGCGTCGAGGCGTCGGCGAAGCACGGGGGGTAATAACAGCGAACCGGGAGAAGGAGAAGCGAGCAGTCTGGGGCTGCTGGAAGGGGAAGCTGGGCAGCTGGGGGCAAACAAAGGAGCCGGGCTTGCGGGGTGGCTACTGCCGTCTGCTTTGGCCACCTCCCTGGGCCAGCAGGTCCCCCCCCCGGCCCCCGGGGCCAGGCAGGGCAGAGGGGAGACGCTGTGCCCCCTGTGTGTGCAGTGAGAAGTCTGTCCCTGCCCCAAAGGCCTGACAGCCTCGGCAGCAGAAGCACAAACCCGAAGCAAGGCTGCACGCTCGAGCCGAAAGCGCAGCCAGGCTGCTCCCTTCTGCTTTTATCCTGCCATTTGATTATTTTCCCTTCTGGCCTCTCTCCGCGCTGCGTGCAGCACCGGTTCCTGAGTGGGGACGGGGCTGGTGTGGGGTTAATCCCTGGGATCCGTGTGTTCCATGGGATGCGAGGAGGCTCCGGCTCTCCCCGCCGCGGCTCGGCCGCCTCTGCAGCGCTGATGGCCCTAATGGCTTGTTCTTGCCAGTTGGCTGAGCAGACAGGACTCCTGGGGTAGACGCGGAGCCAGAGATGAGCTACATCAAGGTGTCTGATTTTTCCCCTGCAGGCTTACCTCCGCCTTCCTCGGGAGAGGGGGGGAAATAAACCGCGGGAAGGTTATTTAGCCCAGTCCTGGGGACCAGGGAGCGCTCGGCATCGCTTGGGCTTCACCAAAGGAAAGGGCACCTCCTCTTTCCATGTGTTGAATTTACACGGGGACCGTGATGGTGGTAATAAACCGAGTAGAACGGCCTTGGACCAGCATCCCTGGAGCTGTCGTGGGGTGAGAGCTGCCCGGGGGTGCTCCGGGAAGGAGAAGGCGGATGCGGGAGCTGGGAGCTGGTCAGGTGCTGTGGGATCAGACACGGAGGGGGAAGGGATGCTCAGCCCTTTGATTATTTCCCCCCTTTCATAACGCTCTCGCTTTAAATAGAAATGAAGGTAGAGAGTAAATTTCCCATCCAAAGGTGGGTGTCTGCTCCTGAATAGGATCGATTGAGGGTCAGCGCTTCAACAGCGCGCCGGATTTGGGTTTCAAAAGTTCCCAGCCATTACTGCAGTCAGGTTTTTCTAAAGGGCCCAGCGTGATGACATTTACAGCCAGATTTTTCAAAACCAGCATAGTACTTCAGATGCTGAACTCCTGAAAATCTAGTCATTTAATTTGTTAAATGAGAGCGAAGGTCTCTTCAGATAATCTCCCAGTCATTGTAGGAGTTGAGCTCTTCCGTGGGAAAAGCAGCCCGTTCCTGACTGAAGCTCCTTTCAGGTTCCAAACGCATTACCCTGGAGTCACTTTAAAGAAGGCTTTAAAGGCAGAGAGCAACCTAAAGAGAGCAAAATGCGACCAAATATCAATTAGCTGGGATTTGCGTGGTTTGTCACTTAAACTGGGAGGTGTCTGGGCTGTGACAGTGACGTCTGTGCTCGTCGGAGGTGTCCCACTGGAGATAAGCGCGGCGTTTTCCCTGTGCGTGTGTGGCTGGAGCGGGGAAGGGGAGGGGAGAAGGCCGCACGAGTGAGCGATGGGTCTCCGAAGGCAGATAAAAACACTTCTGTGACAATTCACTCCAAAGATTTCAGGCGCATCTTTTCCTGAAGAGACTCCGGTGGGGGCTGAGCACCGTCTGGGGACGCACAGCTCCGCGTTCACGGCTCCCTCCAGCCCCAGGCCTCGTGCGAGGAGGGCAAAGCACTTCATCTGCCTGTCCCGCTCCACCCCGTGGGGCCGGCAGCGGCGGGAGCCCTTAGCGGGATGCTGGAATTCCCGCCCTGACTCCGTGTTTGGGACCAGAGCCCGGTCCCACCTCCCGACTGGGGGTCGAGGTTCATTTTTCCTGTTGTTGGGCAGTTTTCCCTCCGTCGTCGTAACCCTCCGGGGGTGAAACGGGGGCTGGTCGGTGCCGGGCCCCTCGCCACCCCATTTTGCTCTGGATGCAGGATGCGGGTGGGACCCTGGCACCAAGACCCTGCCACCTCCGTGGGGGGACAGTGATTTGGGAGGATACTTCTCTGAACACCATGGGGAGGGGGTGTGTAAATACCAACCGGTGGGCTAAACCCCTTATTGACCTTTAACTACTTGGTAACTGGTTCTCTCCCGTAATGAATACCTCCCGCAATTAATAGTCAATGGGTACTTAATTAATGAAGCAATAACAGTGGAACAGATCGTTGTCGCAGGATAATGGTCTCCCGCAGCCATTACACCGTAGCCGTCCCACTAAATCAAAATTAAGTGCGGTGTGATGCCCGTTTGGAGCGGGGGAAGCGGGGCTGTGGGGCTCTGGCTCTTCTCCTGCCCCTGGCCCACGGTGGCCGCCGGGCGCTCCCGGCATTCACGTCCCCGGGCGGGCACGGCGGGGGAGAGACACCGGTGGGAAACGGGCGGGTGGTTGCAGTGAAGGTTAAGAGCACAGAACAAATGGCGTCTTTAAATAATCTTCCCCCCAAGGTCTTGGGCAGCCGCTCGGCAGGGCTGCGGCTGCCAGGGGAGGGGTGCTGGGAGCCTCTCTGGCAAGCGGGGCTTTAGGGAGCGATGGAGGAGCCTTTTCCCCCCGGGATGGGGCTCTCTGGGAAGTCTCCCCGTGCTGTGCAACCCCCCGTGCTTTGCCCTGTCCTTTCCCCAAGTGCAGGCTGGTGCGTTAGAGGTGACTCAAAGCCTGCGAACGCCGGTTTCCTTCTCGGGTTTTTTTTTTTAAAAGTCCCATTTTTCTGTCTTGTCAGGTCTATTTAAGCATTTAATGAGGTGAGATAGTACCAATAAATTTAACACAGCACAATAACTCTGATGTGGGCCACAGCCTAATAAACTTCCATCCTTGGGCCGGGAGGGCAATGCCGCCGGTGGGAGATTGCATCTGGTGTGATTGCTGCGCTCAGGCGTTCCCGAGGTTGACCAAGGACTTTGAAAGCGCTGCCAGAGATCTGAGGGTGTTCACCGGGACGGCCTGGAGTAGGTTTCCCGAGGACACAGGGGACAGGAGGACCCATTTTGCCCGTTTCCAGCCCCGCTTTGTCCCACGCCCCTCGTGTCGCCGCTCCCTCAGAGGGTCCCGGTGGTCCTTCTGCATCCAGCCTCAGATGAAACACTAGGAGATTGCTGCAGAGCGTAGAGAGATTTGTAGCTTGGCTGGTTTGAATGTCTCCTGAATGAGTAACTTGACAGATTTCTTGCTTTCCCCCCTCTCGCTACTTGCAAATCTGTTTGCAAGCAGCTTGCTTTCTCGGAGGAGGACTTGGAACAGTCAGCTGGCTCCTGCATCCCGCTTAGTGAAGCATCCCTTCCTCTGACTGCCTTTGGCAATGCCTTTTCTCTTCATCTGAATGGGGTTTTTTGGGTGGAGAGAACCGGGAAAGCTGAGCTTCAAGCCATTTCATACCGGGCCATCTGCAAGTTTAAGGGTTATTCTGGCCTTTGGCACGTGTGTTTGTGGCTGGAGCAAAGTTCTGGTGAAGTTAGAAACAATTGCCGCTGTCTCTGTACCCGTCTGGGGATTTTCATTGCCCCCACAGTCTGATATTGCCCCTTCAGCAGGGGCCAGAGCTGAAGATCAGCTGAATTAACCATTTCTACGTGGGTGCTATAGGTTATAGCAGCGTGCAGCAGGGAACTATAAGGAGTCCCTGATTCTCCTGCTTTTTTCCTAAGGCTACATAAGAGATAAACTAAGCGTCACCCAGCACTGACACCCTCCTGGGGCGCTGGGGGAGAGGTAAGAAGAGCATCCATGCTGCTTGTTGGTGATATCTGGGCACGCCGGTGGGCCCTGTTTACGAGGATCCTGCACAAATTCACTTCGTTTTCTTCTCTATTTATAGCTTTCCAGTGCCGGCCCACGCTAAACCCCACCACACCCTAGAACCGGCCAGGCACAAATCTAATCACCCCGAAAGGGGAGGGAGCGGAGAGGAGAAAGCAGGTAGGAATTTCATCATCCAGCCTTGTGGAAAGGTGTGATGCGGAGCCCGGCTCTGCGGAGCGGAGCTCACCTTCAGCAGCACGCCTTCCTTCAGCGCGCTTCTGCCCAGCGTGGTTTTTTTTTTTTTTTCTTTTTTTTCTTTTTTTCCCCTGCTCTGTGCCGAGGGACGCGCCGCGAGTAGTTTATTACAGCTTTCTGTTGGGTTCTGCTGCAGTACAGTAGAAATAATGCAATCACGCCTCGGCTCCATCTGGCCTGGGAGGCTGAGAAGCAGAACAACCTCTCGCTTTGTTTGCCTCCCCGGCGCCGGGGGCTGCTGCGGGGACGGCTGGTCCCGGGCTCCCCCCCGGCACCCCCCGATCCCCCCCTCTGCCGCTGGAGAGGAAGCGTTGGGCTTGGAAAACAGCCGCCCTGTAGCTAAATATTTGTGTTTGTGTGTGGGGGCTCCATATTGCAGAGCGCTGCAGCCTCTCTGCGCAGCGGGTCAGAGCATCCCACCTCGGGGGGGGGACGCTGCCAGGCTCCAGCACCCCCCTGCCCCCAGCCGTCACCGCCGTGCCCTTTGGTGCTGTTCCTACCCTGCCGTGTCACCCGGGGCTGTGGGAAATGAGGGTTGGCACGGGGCTTGGAAAGGAGCAGGGTGGCGATGGCTGCAGAGGGTCTCGGGGTCGGATTTGGCAGGAGGACAGGCCACAGAAATGAAGTTGAGAGTGTTGGGAGCGAGTTACGTCTGGAGCATCCTGGCGGGGATGCGACGCTTGGGTTAATTACCAGAGCGAGCTGCTCCAAACGAGACCAGGGCTCACTCCTGCCCAGACCCGGGACTCCGCTTTCCAGCTAAATCCAGAATTGAGCAGTTCTCTGAACAAAGGGTTGGGAGGTGCGAGTCCCGTCAGGTAAGAAGTGAGTCAGTGCACAAGAATGCCTGGACTGCCGGGTTGGCTGGGCTGTGGAGGTCGTGAACTCTACTAAATTCTTCCAGCCTCTGGTTCTGGAGCTCCATGAAAGGACCCCGGGGGAGAAGGAAAACATTCCGGGTGCCCCCGCGGAGCTGCGGCAGCGCCTGCTTCCAATTACTGCCGGGAGTCTGCGTGCGCGGGGCGATCCCCCCCAGCGCCCCGGGGTCTGAACCCCCTCCCTGCTGCGGAGAGAGTCTGTCAGCCGGCGTCCACGCTCCTGGAAAAACACAAAACCCAGCTCTGTCTTTCATCATAAAGATAAACTCTATCCCGGGGAAGAGAGGAGCGGAAGGAAAGCGAGTGGCGTGGGGCAGGGGATGCTCAGGACACGGACCCCTCTGTGGGGAGCCGGGGGGGGACACACTCCAGGCACCACGCAGCCAGGGACGGGTGCGGGGAGCCGTTTTGTGTGGATAAACCTGCTTGTCTGACTCGCTGCCTTTGAGAGAAAAACGGGAGAGAATGGCTCTCAGGGTCTCTCAAGCCTACCCAACCCCAGCTCCGCACACAGCGATTTCCACGGGAGGATAAAGCAGTGAATGGCGAGTGTTAAGTGTCACATTATTTAAATACCCCGCTGTTGGACACGGGTGGTGTTCAGAGACCTGGGGGAAAGGCGTGGGGGAACAGCTTGACATGCCGGGAAGGCTTTTGCCCAGGACTGGAAAGCAGCAGGAGAAAGCAGCTGCTGCCCACGGAGCTGGGCAGAGGGATGGGACCCACCAGCCCCGCTGCAGGAACCTCAGCATGCACTTTTCCAAGAGCCTGATGTTTGGAAAACACTCGTGGTGTTGGGAAACACTCATGGTGTCGGTGTCAGGGCAGTTTTCCTCCCTCCCGAAGGGGCTCGTGTTTGCTTTCCATGGCGCTTCCAAGCAGGGGGGTCTCGAGGAGAGTCCACCTCGAGTCAGAGGGAGGAAAAAGTGCTGCTGGATGGAGCCAGGGGGTTAAAGGACCCTCTGTGGGGTGGAGGAGCTTTGGGAGGGTGTCGGACCCCATTTTCCTTGGAGAGCCGGCTCTTGGGGCCTGGCTTAATGGGACAGAGAAGTTGCTGGCAGCTTCAGCAGCCGAGAAAAAAAGCCTCACGCAACCTGCAGGATGCTGATTTGCCTCCAATAGCGCTTTTCGGAGCGCCCGCTCCTCCCTGGGCTTCTGCTGCTGCAGTAAATGAGGCAGGGTCTGGGCTCCCTTCCCTTCCCTTCCCTTGTAAATCCCGCAACTTTCTCGGGTGACGACATAAATTCGCAATGGCGTTGTACAGCAGCTCCCCGCCAGACCCGCGCCGCCTGGCATCCCTAACAAGCTTATCAAAGGGTTCCTTTGCAGGGAGATCTGAGCCCTCCAGGTTTTGATTCGTAGCAGGTGAAGGCAGAATGTGCCGGAGCCTGATTGAAATGTGCGAGGTCAACAAAATAGAGCAGAGAGTGCACAATAATTGGGGAAGAAGCAGCCGCCTCGCTTTCTGCATGTGTTCCTATGATCCCTCGACTTTAATCTCCCATTTCCAAAGGGAAGCCTGTCTTGCATACTTTATTATAGTGCTCATTTGCACAGGAGGCCTCTTTTCGCTGGAAAGGGAGAAACCCCCAAACTAAAACCACGGCTGACTTTTTTCTCCCCCTTTCTTGTCGTCTGCAGCAGGGCTGGGGGGAGAGGAGCGCTTCCCGGCTCTCATTTTTAAGGCGTTTTGCTTCTCCCAGAATTTCAGCCTTTTTTTTTTTTTTTTTTTCCTTGCTGAATTGCTGGTTCTTGCTGTGGATCCGGAGATGAGGAAGGGGTTTCTGCGCTCTTTTGGAGGCTAAAAATATCTTGAAGGATGAGGCGCTGGGGCTGAAACAGCCGGGCTCCGTAGGGCAAACCCTGTTTGCTAGCGCGGATTCGTGCCTCGCCTTGGGAGAATTTACACTTTTGGGGATCTCTGGCCTTTCTCGGAGATTTGGGGAAGAGGTAGGAAGAGTGTTATTTTAAGTACAGGTTTTCCCCACAGGCTAGAACGCTTTGCTGGAAACGCTCCGTTCCCTAACATCTGTGCAAATTAAAGCCTTCCTTTGCTTCTGCGTGTGCATTCGGGGGGTTTCCCTTCTCTTCTGCAGTCTGGCTCCAAAAGGGGAATGGATTAAAACAAAACAAAACAAAACAAAAAAAACCCAACACCAAAACAAAACAGGGAAGGGGGAAGAAATCTGTCCCCTTTTCCCTCCTTCCCATCTGTTGTTTAATCACCAGCTGCTTGTCCTTAAGCTTGGATTACAACCTCTCCCCCACCCCGAGCAGCGGGGCCTCTGCCTTCTGCATCCCCGCCGGTGGAAAGAGCAGATCTGGGGGAGGCTTCCAGCCCCGCGCCGTCTCTCCGGCAGAAACCTTCCTTTCTTCTCCCCGTCTGCTCCTGCTGAAGGCCTCTGCGTTGGAAATGCCCGTGGGGGGCACGGGTCTGTGCCTCTGGCCCCGGGATGCGGGTGTTTGGGGTCGCTGTCTGTCCTTGCAGGGAGAGGGATAAGCCACCAGCCTGTATCGGGGTAGTAAATACATATATGGTGCAGTAAATACATATATGGTGCGGTAAACACGTATACAGTGTGGTAAATACTGGCTGTTTTGGCAGCACACTGTTTACTACACATGGCAGGAGTGGATAAATGAGGCTGAGTTTCACCCCCGCGGCTGGGAGGCCGTGCCCGGCCGGTAGCCAGCGTGGCTAGCGGGCGCCGGAGCAGCGTGCCCTCGCCGGGGCCGGGCTGGGGGAGCTGCGAGGGTCCGTGCCACGCTCTGCTCCCCGGCGTCTGCCTCGCGGCCGGGCGCTGCGACAGGCGGAGGAGCTGATGGCGCTTGATGGAGTACGAAGCCAAGAGTGACGCCGGGTTTTTAGGCCGGGAGCCAGCTCTGCCTCCATCCAGAAGAGCTGCAGGAGAAGTCAGCACAAAACCCAGGGATTGCTTAACAAGCTCTTTAGTGCTACTGAATGTGCTGAGCTCATCCAGCGAAGCCGGGGGTGCCAAGTCTTTCTCACTGACAGACTTAATGCCGTAGGACAGGGAGCCATCGGTCGCTGCCTCTGCTTCCCAGCTTCTCCCAGCCCCTTGGCCAGCCTCGGGGCACCACTCTGCCCCGTCTCCCTCTCCCGGGGGTGCTGGCTGCTGGCTGTGGTGCTTCCAGAGCACAAGGATGCGACGGCTTCATCCCTGGCATCGCCCACACCTGTCCCTCTTTGCTGGCTCCGTGGTCCAGACCCCTACCCGGCGGGTCTGGAGGGTCTGGGAGGATCCACGGTTGCCTGAAAAACCAGCTACCGGAGCCTAATTATCACCAAACCGGATCACGACCTCGCTGCAGCCACCAGCCACATCGTTATTAACCATCCCAGTATCAAATGTAAACTGTTCTTGGGCACCTGTGTCAGTGGGGGAGGACAAGAAGCAGCATCCAAAATGTCTGTATAGGTTAGTCCAGGTTCTTTTTCCAGAGCAGGGGAAGTTCAAAGGAAAGCAGGGCAGGGTAAGCAGAAAGCTGGGATCCCCTGGTACAGAAACCTGGGGATCCATTGTTTTAGCTCTGGGCTCGTACTCGTACAACACAAATTCAGGGGGGAGACGGGGCTGTGGTTCTGGGGACACGGCAGAGGTCTGGGGGGTTCTTGCTGGTGAGGAAGCTGCTGGAGATGGGATGGATGGTGCTCCCATGCCCTGTACGGGACACCCGGGCGGGTGTTGAATGCGGTGTTCGATACATCCATGTATGTAAAGAGCGAGAACAGGCTCCTCTGGCTTGAACCAAACCAGAAAGGAACAGGGTGAGGTTAGGCCAGGGTTAGTTTTGCTGGACCCATCACTGGTGAGCGTGGTGGAGGACTTCCAGGTGGGACCAGCGCCGGCATGGCCCCGTCCTGATGCCGCCGCGAACCTCTGGAAGAGGGGACAATGCTGTATTGTCACCTGAGGCATGCTTACAGCCTGCGCTGTGACCGCGGGGTCACCTGCCTCCCTGCGCTTCAGGAGAGGTCTCTGAGGGGTTGCTTTTCATCTCGGATTTCCTGGGAGACCCGGCAATGCAGGGCTAAGGAGCTCTTCGGGGTCAGGAAGGCCCGTAGGTTCGTTGGTTAATGCATCACCAGCAAACCCCAGCTTCATTAGGCGAGGGCTAATCATTTACAGGCTATACATTGAGGTGTCTGGCTCTAAGTTCATTACTTCATGCCCCGAGTATGTGCACCGGTTTCCTGGCTATAGGGGGGGGTGTCTGTGGGTCGGTCCTCGTCCCCCTGGGTGGCAGAGGCTGGTGATGCAGCGCCTATGGAAGCCAAGGGATGCAGAGGCTCCTGCCTCCCGTCTGGCAACCGTCGGTGTCGGTGTCTGTCTGGAAAGAACCAGCCCCTGCCAGCGTGGCCAGTCCCGAGACGCTCGAGCTCTTAAAACCTTCCCTCCTTTGGCTTCTGTGTGTATGGAAAGAGCGTAAATGAGGAGAAACCTCAGCTTTTGACTTGGAGCGGGGCTTCCAGGTCTGACCCAGGGGAAAGCCTAAAGCTTTCAACTCCACGCAAAACGTGTGCTTGTGTGCCAAACTCGTGCCTGGAAGGTGCAAAGTTTGCTCGTGACTCCGAAAGCTCTGGGTTTTGGCGTAGGGGACGGGGTCTGTTTGCCTTGGTGGTGCCGTCTGGGTTCCAGTGCCGCTAGATGCTACCACCGTCGCGACAGGGCACCGCTCTGTCACTGCCGTGCTGTACGCGGGGCAGCCGGTGCCCGGCCGGGGGGTCTCTGCCCCCCAGGCCCCCACCTCGCACCCCTCTCCTCCTCCCTTCCCGCTCCTCTCGGCTCACTCCCTGCCTTCGCCTCTAAATTTCCCCTTCGAAGCAGCTATTGATTTTCCTGACTAATGCACCGGGCTACCTTGCGCACCACGCACCAAACAAAACAAAGAGAACTCAATCAGCCACTTAAACAAAAAAAAATATCAAACAAAACCCACCGGCTTCCCATTATAGGCTGGGCAGATCGCGCAGTTAGGACTTGAAAGGGTTCCCATTGACCCATAGCACTCAGTTAAAATGAAGGGAGCAGTGCAAACACAGGCTGGAGAGGCAGGCTCAGGAGGGCTCTTTCCTTACATAAAAAAAGAAGATTCTGCTTTTTTCTTTCTTGTTACCTGCAAATGAGAACCAAACGCCGCTCTCCCTTGCTCTGCGTAGCGTTATTCCAAGCGTACCAGCTCTCGGCTCCCTTTTCCCTTAGCTAATAAGTAATCATGAGGAGGTGTGTGGCCTTGTTTATGATATTTGGCCCAGAAAATGCCTTTTTCTTTTTTTTTTCCTCTCCCCTCCCCCCGCCTCTTTCAGTAAAATGCTTTGAGATTTATTTGTAAGCCTGTAAATACAGAGTAAATAGCTTTAATTTAATTTACAGGGCTACTGTAAGAAACAGTATCTGCAAGCAGGAATTCCATCGGCCTCTGCTGAGCAGAGAAGTGTCCGCGGCTGCCGGATGGGCAGATCCTTCCCATGTTTCCCCCTGTTTTCCTCCCCTTCCTAAGGAAGAAACTGCTTCCTTGCCTTCTGCTGCCTTCATCCCGGGGTTCCAGGAGCTCTGGGTGCGGGGTGCTCTGGGTGCGGGTCGGGTGCTTGGTGTGGCCGTGACAAATGGTCACTTTGGCCCTGGGGAATGGACAGTAGCGGGCTGGTCCTCAAGTGTGGCCACTGGCCTGGCTTGCTTTGAGAGGGCAGAGCCAGCGAGGGCACCTTCCTCCTCCTGCAGCCTGCGCTCCCGGAGACATCATTTCCGTATTTTCTCACGGCTCTTGGAGGCTTCCCGGTTTCTGGAAAATCCTTGGCAGACAGGGCTTGATGCCCGACTATTGCTGTAACGGCGTCTCTAGGGAGATGTGGCTGAGGTGCAGAGTTTTATGAATGGGGAATATCGGCGGCATATGGGAAGTTGTGCTGAGCCCAAAATCACTGTGGGAAGACGGGAGAGGATGCTCGCTGGCGGCCGGGATGAAGGAGGCTCCGGTGTGGCTCCGGGTGAGTGCCTGGGCGCTGGCGGAGCCTGGCTGTAAGGGATGGACCAGAGCTTGCCATGGCTGCCACCCAGCAGAGCTGCTCTCTGAAGCTCGTGGGTTCTAAAGGGACAAGGACAGCACCCAAAGTCAGGTTCACAGCCTCCCTCCCCAGCCTGTGGCGAGTGCTTTGCTGGCCTCCTTAGCCCTTCACCCCGCGTCCCAGCAGACAAAGCTGGGCTGGCAGCCTCTTCCATCCTCCTCTGCTCACCTCCAGGAACATAATGGGGAACTGCAGGCAAGTTATATCACTTTTTAACCCATATCGCGTGTGTGATAGCTGGTCACGGGGCCTCCTGCGTGGCTTGAACTGTCCTGCACGTGGGAGCAGCAGTAGCACAATCCCACCGCTTGTGGAAAGGCAGGGCCAGTGATGAAATGCGGTGGGCTCTCTCTCCTGATTTCCAGCGCTGTCCTGTCCATCTCTCCTCCCTCCCAGCTTTGGGGCCGTGGGGAGAAGCTGCTTGTGGAGCTGTGTGAGGTCAGAGCGCTCCACGGCCAGAGCCCAGAGCAGGCTGGGTGGGAAGGCGGGCGAAGCTGTGACAGCCCTGGCACGTTAGCAGAGAGAAATCCTGGAGAAACGAGTCACCGACGCAGGAGCTTGCTCTGCCCCCGTTCAGCCCCGTAACGGGGGCTGGCACTCTCCCGGTTAGTCCAGTGCGGCTGGTGCTCCCCGGGTGACGTTCAGGACGGGGGTGCTGCTCCAGGCTGGCTCCTCTGCTGGCAACGAGCCCCGAGCTGAGGGGGTGGCTGAGCCGCCTCCGTGCCTACGCGTGGTTTTACGCTTCCAGTTCTGAGATTTGCTGGCTGAGATGCTGAGATTTCTCATTTTGCATCAGTCTGTGAGGAGGTTCCCCCCTCCCCACCTCTCGGCTTCGTTACCTGCCTGGGTTCAGCCTGACAGCTTCTTTAGAAGGGGCTGGCGCCCAGAGGTAGATTTTGCAAACAAATAACTCTCACCCGACGCGACAGCGCGCAGGAGATTGCGAGAATCCCGGGTGGCGCTGGCTGAGGTGACAGTGACAACAGGAGTTTTGTCCTCATTAGTTTTCCCCACACAAAGGCTTCCAGCTCCGCCTGGTCCTCGCTGCGCCGCGGTGGGAACAGGCTTCCCCATCACCCCCCCGTGTCCCCATCACCCCCCCGTGTCCCCATCACCTCCCCGCTTCCCAGCCGGCCCCTGTGCTTGGGGGGATGCAGGTGTGCGGGTCCCCGGCCCCCTCGCCCTGCTGCCCCCCCCGAGCCTTGTTCCTCCACCTCCAGAGAGGGTTCACCCCCGTGTGCGACAGCAATTAGCGGGAGGGAGAATCCACGCCTGGTTTGGGGTGGGAGGGAGAAGGGAAAGGCGGCTGCGGTGCCTTCGGCTGCTTAGCAGGGAGCTAAGAGCTGCAGCGAGCGTCAGTCCCTTCTGTGGTCATAGCAACTTCTAAAGTAATTTTGCTTACTTTTAATCTGGAGTATTTGCGGTTCCCGCATGAGTTGTCTTCTCCAGCGCCGATCTCAGTTACCGTGTTACGATGGGAGAGCGTGGGGCAGCGGGGGAAGAGGAGTGAATCCCCCCCATGGCCAAGAAGGGGCCGTGGGCTGGGATTTACGAGACTGATCTTCCTGGGCTCGGGGGGGAGGGGGCTGAACGGGGAGAAGGGGGGCACCCCTGTTTAATACCGCTCATTTCTTGGGCAGTGTGTCCGACAATGCGTCTGCCCCCTTATGACCACTCACCTGATGGAAAATTGACTTATTCTACCATTTCAGTCGCCTTTATTTAAGCCTTGGGACACGGAGCTCTCGGGGGATGGAGGAAGCCCTTCTCCATCCCCTCCCGCTCCCAGGCACAAAAAATGCCTCGGGGGCAGCTGCCGAGCATCCAGGGAGAGAAACCGCCGGTCTCCCCGAGAGCAGAAAGTGATGAGAGACTTCTCCTGCCGTGGGGTGCCAGTGGGCCACCATTTTTCCTAATTAGTCATGATGTCTTGCCCATCACAGGAATAAATAGCAAGCTTTCCCTAAGGACGTGAGACGAGGAGCGCTATTTATCGTAGCTCTCAGAGGAAGCTGACAGCATGACAGGTGAAATATCAGGAATAATTAAGAAAAATAAGGGCTTATGTACTTTATTGCACCAGCAGCAGGGATGTATTGCCAGCGACTCGTACATCCTCATGGATGCCCCCATCCTGACACCGGCTGTAAATAGTGTGTGTTCTGGGCCGTGCTCCCGTGCTTGTGTGGTGCCTCTCGCCCAGGACCCGGTGCCACTGGTGAGTCCTGGATTTAGTGGCTGGGATGAGCCACGGGCACCCACTCGGTGGCCGGGTCCCACCTGCAGCTGGTCCTGCCTCTGGAGATGCTATACGTTGGCTATAAACGTCTCTTTAGGAAACGCCATTTTCCAGCGAGATCTTTGTCCGGGAGAGAGGAATGAAAATAAGCTCGGTAACCTGTGTACAACTTGGGGATTTTAGCCCGGTTATAAATTGCTGACTTGAGGAAAGTGTCTAGGAAGTGGATCCCCCCCCCGGGATGTGTTGTCTGAAGGGGCTCAGCCCCCACCTTGTGCCTGGCCGCGGGAAGAGCATCTCCAGGCTGCGACCCGGGGCTTGCGCCGTCCCCGCTGGAATCGGTGATGGATGATGTGCTGGGGAAGGGGAGCCGCTCCGGCGACCCCGTTTTCCATTAGAACGTTAGGCTTGGCCCCGGGGGGCTCCTGGGTTCTCTGGGGCTAACGCCGGGCTCCGTACCCTCCCGGGGAATGAAGTTAAAGCCGCGGCGTTGGGAGATGTGTTTGCTTATGAGGCAGGACAGCTGGGGAGCTCGGGAACTGTATCTGCTCAAACAATGTGGAAATCTGATTACAGCGAGTGTCACTGGGCATCACTGAGCTCTCCCTGCGCAGCCCCGGCCTCGCCTGACAGGCGTAATAGATCTCCTGGATACATCCTGCGCTGAAATAAAATGCCTCGTCAAAAGCCCTTAAAATCCCTCAAGTTTTGAGTTTGCTAATCACGGCTCTCGTCCGCTGGCTGCGGGGCCGGCCGCGTTAAGCCTCATTACGCCCCAGCAGCCGCCTTCCCGGGCAGGAAAATGCCTCTTTTTTTTATAGGTGCTTGGAGAAAAGAGCATCGCCCTCCTCGTCCCGTCCCCTCCGACCACGGGCTCTGAGCGCTCAGCGGCGCTTTTTAGGAGGTTTTGTGAAAGGGACCCTTTGTCAGGGGGAGGAGGAAACCAGCAGCAAACAACTCCTGGACTGGGGAAACGCGGCTCTCGGGGCACTTATATTTAGCAGCACTCGCAGCACTGGCCCTTCAATTTACACTCACCCTTTTGTTCCTTTTAACTACCAGCCGAGGGTCTGAAAGAGAAGGATGCCAGCGAGGAACAGGCAGCTTCTCCTCGCCGAGCTGAAGGTATTTTTAACACAATGCCCGAGAAAAAGGGATTTGTTTCCTCCAGCCTTCAGTCAAAACCGGCGCAGCGAAGGGTCTCTGAAGGGAGAGCGAAGCCCAGGCGCTTCCATCGGGTGCAGCGGAGGAAGCGAAACCCCATAGAAAAGCCGAAGAAACCAAGGTAGAGGTTCATCCTCGCCTGGTGGCCTGCCGGGACTCAGGCTGGAAGGCGAGGTGCTGCGAGGGAGGCAGGCAAGCCACGGGCCTTCATTTAAAACCTGCGGGGTGGCCGGGATCCCAGCCCGGCAGCAGGGGAGGATGATGGCTGAGCTGCAGCGAGAGCCGCGTCCCTGCCAAAACCGAGACCGGTTTTTTGTTCTCCTAAATATTTATAGAGTGCTGGAGTGCCTGGTGCTGCAGCCCGTGTTCCCGGAGGCTTTGGAGGAGGAAAACATGCCCAGAGCAGGCTTTGCATCTTCTGCGAGATGCTACTTCAGAGCCTGACCTTGAGGATTTCTCACCTCCCTCCTTTTGATTCACGTTCTGGCCTCGGTGCCTGTCCCCCTCGGATGCCCTGGGCTCCCAGGCAGGCAGGGAGGTGATGGCTAACGGTGGCCTCGGCTCAGCCTGGAGGCTGTAGGCGAGGAGCAGGGGTTGCAAGGTGTGCGACGTGCACTCCTTGACCTGGGAATCGTGTTCCCAGTGGAGCCCACCCAGCTCCTGGGATGCTGGTCCTGCCCCAGCAGCTCCCAGAGCATCCCTGGGAGAGGCATCACCCGCCAGCTCTTCTCCCCTGCTGCTGTGCCCGGCTCTGGGCACGTTCTCCCAACTCGCCCATCCTGCCAAGAAAAAGCTTCCCCCCCCCCTCCTCTATCTTTAAAATGTTTGCTTTCTTTATCAGTAGTGGCTGGTATCAAGCCCGACAAGTCTTGGGTTTAACTGCCCGATTCCTCAATTCTCCAAGCAAATAAGCCCAGATAAAGCCCAGACCTTTGAAGCCAATTGTAATTTAATACAGCTTAAACTGTAAACATCGAACAGTCGCAAAGGAAATATGATCAAAGGCATCGATTTTTTTGTAGCGACACAGTGTCTTTTTGAATAATTCCCCCTAATGAGAAAATCTGAGGAAATTGAAACCTGTTTGCAGGTATTATAAAGCTAAATGGTCAAACAAATAATTAGCAAGCTTCTCATTTAAGCTCTGCATATGGAAAAGCAAGAATATCCTTGATTTCGAGTAGAAATGCTGGACTAAGCATCTCTTTTGAGTAAAATGGAAAAAAAAATATCAAAATCACTCTGGGCAGAGCGGCCGATGGATTTCTTCCACTGGAAGAGCAGGATGCTCATTGTGGAGAACAAACAGCTTTTTCCACACTGCGTCGATATAGCACCGTACGTTTTCCATTGCGCGGCTCGCGTTTCTCTTCTGGTCTGTGGACTAATTTTAGAGTGCTAATGAGCTGCCCTGACGGAGCATTTAGAGCCTGGAGGAGGAGCGGGGCATTGAGAGCAGTTTCGCGCCCAGCCCGCGTTTGAAGTTGCGAAGAACAAGAATATAAAAATATTAGGGTTTCTGCCTGGCGAGAGCCTGACGGGGCAGCGCTGATGTTCTCCAGATGTTCGGTCCTGCCCCGCGTCCCCCCGTGCCGGGGTGGGGAGGAGGGGGGTGGGAAG
>JAOXJK010000010.1:7508602-7518663 GCA_025774025.1 Xenus cinereus
GCGCGCACACACCCCCCCCCGGGCGGGGGGGGGGGGGGGGGGGGGGGCAGGGGGAGGGCGATGGCGGGGTGAAGCGGGGCTGCCGGTGCCGCGGCTCCGCTCCACGCCGTGGGCACCGGCCCCCCGGGAGCCAGAGCCAGCCCAGCACCGGGGGGAGACAGCGCTTCGAAATATTTCTTGCTAAGGGAAGCATCCCGGGAAGGCCAGTATCTGGTTAGAAATGTGTTCGTAGTGGAATTTGTTCAATATGGGCTGTCTGATGCCACAACAGAGGGCGGTTTTAAAGTGCTGTCAGCGTCGGGCTGACTCCCCCTTTGCGTTTCCGAAGGGCAGAGCACGCCAGAGAAGAGGTTGAAAGGAATAGAAGCAATTTGTTGCCGCTTCCCTCCGAGTGAGTGAGAGGAGATGCTCCTGCTCGTGCCCGGCCCAGCATCGCTCCTTCTCTTTCCTGCTGGGGCTGGAAGCGGCCGGTGGCTCCGTCTCACCGGCTCCAGCTGTACCAACCCCGCCGAGCGAACCTCTGTTCATCTGCCTTCCTGCATAAATCTTTGTTTTCCTTGGGGAAAACCCATCCCCGAGGGTGCTGAGCTGTTTGGGAGCACACAGACCCCGAGCCCTGTGCCTGCATCCCTCCTGGATCCTCTCCATCCACCGTGATCCCGTGCTGCCCCGTGTTCCCGGCTCTTCCAGCCCGGCAGCTCCCGCTCCGGAGCGCTCATCCTACCCCTTGGTTTCAGTGGAAGAAAATGGTTCCTGTTCTAATTTCTGTTTGGTCTGGGAGAGTGACTTTGGCTTCCAACCCGGGAACTGGGGGCGCGGGGCACGGGATGCCGTTGGGTTTGTGTAACTCATGGGACGATGCGATGTTCCCGTCGTGGGAATTTAGTGGCGATCGTCGAGAGTTACGCACCGGAGGGCAAGAAAGTGAGGTTTCTAGTTTCCCCAGTACACAAAATACCTGCCTGATTGTGGCCCTGCAAAGGTTTCTAGACTTTCCAAGCCGTGTCTCTCCCGCCGGGCAGGTTCCGTGGGCAGCTTTACCCCCCCCCGGCACAGACGCCCGCGCTCAGCGTTCAGGTTTCTCTGGATCTCCACCTGCAACCTGGCTTTCAGACGTCGGGATCTCACCCGGGGCCTCGTGGCTCCTGCTCCAAGTGTGAAAAATAGGGTGGCCAAAACCCCAGGATGCGGCAGATCATGCTGGCAGCGGCGGCGGGGCAGGAAGCCACCGCTTATTGTTAATGCCAGGCCCGGGCTCAAAGTGGATGTCCTCAAAACACAGCCGCGCTCTCCCCCGGCCCTGCAGACAGAAATGAAAAGCCTTTCATGTTCTGCGGGGGCGGAGAGCACAATTTGTGATGACCCGGCTCCGGCTGGTATTCGAAAGGTCACTTTGAGTACGACGCTCTCTGAGCCCATTGATTTTTAAAAAAAGAAAAAAAAAAAAAAAAAAGCTCCAGCGCTGGAGAGAGGGGGAACGCGGGGGAGAGGAAGCGAAAATAGCTCTGGCAACACTCATTGTCTAAAACCAACAAAGAGGCACTGAAAGGCTCCCCGCTCGCCGCTGTCAATAGCCACGGCAAGGGCGATGCCCGGCACGGCTCGGGCAAGCTGGCGGCGGAGCTGGGCTCGTGGGGAGGACACAGAGGGCACGGGGGGACCAAAGCTCCCTCCTGATGGCGAGGGGTGGGTACCGACCCCCCTCCAGGGACCCAGGGCCGTCCCATGGGTCAGGGTGACGCTGTTTTTAAATCCAAACGGGTATACGATGGATGGGCAGCGCTCGGCACCGGGGTGTGAGAGCCCAGGGGCACCAATCTGGGCTCCTCCAAACCCAAATACAGTCTGTGGGGGCCTCAACCCCCCAGGCACGGCTGGATCGTGGTCTCGCAGGCGTCCGAGGCCGGGAGAGGAAGGATTTGCCCTGAAGAGCTCGGGCAACTGTCAGCCGGTTTGTGAGCATCAGCGAGTAACGAGGAGCCGGGGCGGCGGGAGCCCTGCCTGCGCGCAGGCGGCTGCCACCTAACAAGGGAAGTATTGGCACGTTGTCATGTTTCCAACACTGCTGATCAATGCTTTTTCAAAAAAAAAAAAAAAAAGCCCTGCCCTGCGTGTGCCCGGAGGCCCCGCGGCTGTAACCCTCGCTCCTTGTCGGAGGTTACAGTCTGCACTGGAAAAAATGGGATGAGTTGAGGGGCAAAAGGGTGGGATGCTCAGGAGAAGGGGGGAGTTTGGGTGACGGAGACCCAGCTGCAGTGAGTCGCATTGCCTTGGCGTCCGTGGGGGCAGGACAGACTGACCCCCAGCTCCTGCCCTGCCTGGGAAATGGGGGACGGTGGCATCTCCGAGGTGCTCCGGGGGTGGGAAGAGCCTGTGACGGTCGCGGGTCGCTCTGCCGCTGCCGTGGTGGGAGCACTGGGAGCGCGGTGGGTGGGAGAAGCCTGGCAACTGCCACCTCCTTGATTGCTGTTTCCCATAATTAATTGCAGTGCGCAGCGGCAGATGCTCTGGTGGTTGAGAGGGGAAAGGGAAGACTCAGGCTCGTAACTAGGTGAGTCAGGAGAGAAGAACCGAGTTTTTCCCTGCCCGGTGGTGAGAGAACGCTGCAGGGGGGTGGTGGAGGCAGCATCTCCCGCCCTGGGTACCAGGAGGGGCAATAATTTGGGAGCAGAGGCGGCTCCTCCAGCAGGCTCGTGCTCACAGGTGTCTGGGAAAATGGTATTTCCCTATTGCCTTGGCGGGGGAGAGGACAAAAGCATCTCTGCAGTTAAGATGGGAACCTCTTTCCTCCGGGCACAAGCGGGTCCCGGTCGGTGGGACGTGCCGAGGAGGCAAAGCTCCGCGCTGGCAGAAGGGGACTCAGCAAAATCCCTTAATGGATTTATTCTTCCCATTTCCCTCGGCTCTTCTGAGCTTTGGCTATAAGCAAGGAGAGCAAGTTAAGGCACCGATTATAAAAGTGATGGATCTCCAGAAAAGGGAGAGGTTGGAAGGGCTGAAATTTACTGCAAAGCCTGGCCCAGGGATGACCCTCCTCCTCCTCCTCTGGATTTTTTCCGTCTTGTGCAGAAAAATGCAGCTGGTCAGCTCGACAAGTGGAAGCTGTAGCTTTGTCATTACTGTGCGATGCTGAAACAATGATGTATGGCTGGCGATAGATCATGTTGGGTTTCCGGAGAGCAGGGAAGACGAAGGCATGAGACTAATTCATGATGCATGAACGCATTGATCTTCCTGGCTCTGAAAATACAATGTAATGAACCCCCGCTAACACATCATTTTTATGCCACTGCACCTCACTAATATCTAATGATTTCACCTTGCTCTCAGATAAAATATAATTGTATGGGAGTTCCAGCTTTGTTCTTTAATACGCGAGTAGAGTTAACGAATTATGTTTTGCTCGGTAGCTGTCGGCAAGTTGAGACAAGCGCACAAAAGCCCCGCAATTATGGGGCGAAGATGCGTGTTTAAAACACGGGGGGTGTGTGTAGATGTGTGTGTGTGTGTGTATCTGCTGGGGACGCAATGAATGCAGGGGGGGCGTGCCGGGAGCTGGGGAGGGAGGATGCTGTGGGGATGCTGAGGAGCAGCGCCTGTCCCTGGGCGTTTCTGGGGCTCAGCCTTCCAGCCGGTGCTCGGGGACGGCTCTGGGATGGAAACTGCCTCTAAAAGCTGCTGCTTGTGGCATCCCAGCAGGAGCCCGGAGAGCACGGAATCCTCTTGTCTTTTCCAAAGTCCACCGGCCTTTTGAAGACCAGCCCACCCCCATGTGCCCTCCCAAAGCCCCAGCCGGGCAATGTTTCTCCCCCGGCCAGGCAAAGCGCTCTGCTTAAGAAAATAAGTTTGGGGTCCTTTTGCTAGAGCTCTCTTGATTTCTTTGTGCTTCACTCTGCTGAAGGCGCACGTTGGGATTTTTCCTGCTTATTCTTGGTCCCCGAGCAAACGCTGCCTCCGTTCCCAGCCTGGCGCGGGAACGGCATTTCCCTGGGCGCGTACCCGAGTCCCCGTCACCCCTCGGTTCTGGGAAGCTCTGAGCGAGTGGCAAACACCTTGTTCCACAGCGACGGCTGCCGCTGGGGTCCCGGTCCCCGGTGGTGGCTTTCAAGTGCTAAAAATGAGTGGGGAAAAGGAGCGGGGGCCGGGAGATGGGAGCTGAAGGTGAAGATGTTTGTGGAGCCTTCAAAGGCGAGCCCCGCTCTCACAAAAGAAGTCAATGGAAATCTAACCACTCCTGACAGTGAAGGCTGAAGCAATGTTGTACCTAATTTGAAATTCCCTCTAGGCTAAGTGAGACTCTTCCTTTCATGTGCGGTGTTTGTATCCCTTCTGGGAGCCCTTTCCTCTGTACCGAGCTCGGATACATGCCGTGTTGACAGATGATTAAGACGCCAAGTTTCTTAAATCAGAGGAGCAGCCAAAGTTTGGCGTTGTGTGCTCAGGTGTTTACCCACAGCGTTTTCAGCGTCTCGGCCTGACTTTGAGGTTGGGGACGTGCTGGCTCTTGCAGCTGGGGTGTCCCCAGCAGAGGAGGAGCTGCAGGGAACAACCAACCAGGGTCGTATGAGCAAGGGACCAGAGGGGGAAAAGGTCCTTTACCGGTAGCAGACGATCTTACTGGCTTTGCTGGTCTCCTTAGAAGTTACCTTAGAGGCTTTGCTTTGTGGAGATGAGGAGCAGAAGCTTCTACAAGGCTCTGGTCCCTGTTCCCACCAAGAGAAGCTCGTAAGGTGACTTAGGGAAACTGTGGTTACTGCTCTGAGAAATGATGCCTTTCTATCTTCTGTATGTTTCCAAAACCCAGGGTTAAAGAGTGTTGTTGTCATCTGCATCATCAGCATCATCATCTGCTGCTCTGGAGCCCCGTCACCGGGGCCCACGCCGGGTTTTTGGGTGTTCAGGTGGGGCCCGGCAACACCCAGGAGGCATCTTGTGGGGAAGAAACGCCTTTTGATGGGATCAAAAGGGCTTTTTTTTTTTTCCCCGGCAGCTTGTGTGTAGACAAACAAACAAGCAGAAAACCCCAAATCCTTGGCCACGGTGCCCGTCTGGAGCGCGCTGGACCGGGAGCGGCCAAGTGCCGGCGGCAGCGCCGGAGCCGTCTCCCGTGGCAGGGCTGTGCTTCCTCCCGGCGCTCCTGGTGATGGCTCCTTTCCACCGCCCCCCTCCCCGCCAGCCCCGGGTCTTGACTTTCGCAGGCACTTTTCTCCTGTAAGAATATTAAACATATTTAAAAAACACTTAAATGCTAATGCGGAACCTGAAAAGAGGATGTCAAATGCAAGCGGCGCTCTGAAGACGCGGTGTCTCTGCAGAAGGGTTTGACCCCGGTAATCTAATTTGCTTTACATTTAAAATGATACTTCATTCTCTTATTATAAGGCTCTGTGTCATTGGCTCGTAAAGATTACAATTTCTTGTCTTCCAATTGTAATAAATCCCATTCAAGCACCCTCTTGATTTGAAATTTGTCACAACAACACGCAGAGGGCACAGTTCCTGAGTTTTATGGCGCGGGTGCATTAGGGACTCATCTGCAGGGAAAGATGATGCAAGACTATAAAATGATTCGTCCCCCTCCTTTCTCAATTGGATCTGTGTTTAAAAAAGAAAAAAAATTAAATAAAAAAATGTCTAAATTATAGCTTATTCCTCATTACCCAGTAGTAAAAACGTTAGAGCGGCAGGGGAGCCAGACTGGCGAGATCCTTCGTGCTCTGTCCTGACGCTGGGGAATCAGCTGCTTTCCTCAAAACTGTCTGAAAACGTTTCATCTTGTTTCAGCAGACTCGAGAGCTGAACCTTTTCTGGTGGAAAAGGGATGGGTGTTTCGTGCATACACCACCTCGGGCCCTAAATGGCACAGAGCCAGTGGCCGATGGGCACAGCGGCTTCCCAACAGGGAGTCGGGCGCCGGAAGGGATGTCAGAAACGAGCAGTTTGGTTAAAATCAGGCTTTTTTTTGGCGTTTCAGTCACGGGGAGGCCGGCAGCTCCGCGGGGTGCTGGGGTGAGCAGGGGGTGACTGTTGGTCCGTGGATGGGGTGGCGACGGCGAGGTGGCCACCGTCCATCGGTGCCGTGGAAATGCCTTTTTTTTCCTTTTTTTTTTTTTGGACAGTCTGGAATAAATACAGGCGAGAGACTTTGCTCGGAGAGAACTTTTATACCTTTAGTGTCTGTTGTTCCTTGGGGCTTGGGATTTTTTTTACTTTTTTTTTTTTTTACTTTTTTTTAACAAAGGTTTTAGCCGAGCAAAAAAATCCCATCTGTATGGCTTTTTTATTAAAAGATAAAAAGCCCGGAGTTCACAGGAGTTAGCATTAAGTCACAGTCCGCAGCAATCCAAGGTATTCGCTGGCTGGGGACTCTCTCTGTTTATTTCAAATACCCCTTTATCATTTTGTTGAAAGAGCGGTGTTCTCTGTAAAGCTCTGCCAATTGAAAAAAGAATCAGATAATGAAGACTGATGCCGCACTGATGACAGCCCTTCAGATCCTCAATAGGATTTCTCCAAAATCAAAAGACTTTTTTTTTGTTTTATTGTCACACTTGTGGCTTAAAAATAATTAAATTTAATCTTTGAGCTCTGGAAGCAAAAATGAAAATTTAAAAACAGCCCCCCCCCCCGCCCCATGCGGGGAAAAAGACAAAGCAAATGCAAATATCGGGTGGGTGCTGGAGAAAAAATTGTAAATTATACACGAGAATATGGTATTTGGGGTGGGGGCCCCGCGTTATTGCTCTCAGCAGGCGCGACTGCTCTGTGGGGACCGCAGGGTTTGTCCCCGGGGAGTTGAAGTCAGCTTATCGCACGCTCCTACACACCTCGCTTTCCTTCCTTTCCTTGGCACCGGCCTTTTCTGGAAGCGTTGTGAAAGGTGCCGCCTTTTCACCCCAAAGCCCGGCGAGCCCCCCACGGGCGGTGAGAGCCGGGTGACACGGCGGTGGCTCCATGCCCTTCCGAATTGGGGACAAATCTGTTCCTCCTGGCAGGGGAAGGCGGATAAATACAATATATGGGGAGCTATTTGTGCTGTAACTAAAGCCCTAAATTTCTAGCGGGAGAGCGTAGCAAAGGAGGACTTTGTCACAGCACATGAAAAGCTGGGAAATTGGGCTTTGCCTTTTTGCCTCGTCTTTAAAGAGCCGGCGGCAGGTCCCGGGGCCGGGGGCAGGTAAGGGGGGGCTGCGCCGGGGAGCCCACCCGGGAAGCGCCGAGGTGGCTTTCAGGCGAGGCGTTAAATCCCCCAGCGCTGTAACTTGATTATTCCCCCCTCTGGATTCCCTTTGAGGAGCTCCTCCGTTTTCAAAGCGTTTACACAGGATTTAGCCCCGCGCTGGCTTTAGCGGGAGTCGTGCGGCTGAAATTGCGTGCGGCTCTTTGAAAATCTCGGAGCCGGCGCTTTTTCCCCGAGATCGACAACTGTTTTATTTCTCTTGACAGAATTTGTAGCGCGAACAAACACCGCCGTCCGCTTGGGAGCCTTTTTGGTCCCCGGCTCTGCAGCACCTTTAATCTGAGGCTCAAAGAGCTGCGTAAGAACGGAAGGCCCCGCTCTACCTGCGAAAGTGCGATGCGTCTCCCGCGCTGCCCTCCTTTTCTAGGGCTCTTCTTTGGGTTCTTTTTGCCTCCTTGGGCCTCGGGTAGGGGGCAAATGGCAGAGGCAGGGGACTGGGTGGGAAGGCAGTGTGGCTAGTGAATATTCTGGGTTCCCTTTGCCTGGGTGTGTGACGCTGAGGAGAGGTCACTGATGGCTGGTCCTGTAAACCCACTGACACCAGAGCTGCCGCTGGGAGGGGTGTAAATTACCCTCAGTTTCCTACAATTACCCCACAGTCGGGAGGTTTGTGGCCTCTGAGGCCACTGATGGCTTCTGCCCCAGGGACGCGCCGTCCCAGGGCTGGCTGGGGGGGAGGCAGAGCACACACGGAATTTGGGGAGCCCCTCACGCCTCCCCCCGCGCGCGTCTGGGACCGTGGGGCCGGGGTCCGGCCCCGTGAACACACCCCGGGCTGGAGCTCTCCCTTTGGAGCCCGTCGCCGCGCCCGATGGAAAAGCTGCGTCACCAAACAATTGATTATCGGTTCTAAAATGCAAAAACACCATCTGCTCCTTGAGCTGTGCTAAATTGCAGCTTTGGGGGGGCGAGGGGGGGGAGCAGGAATGACACATCTGAAGGATCTCGGCAAGTGGCGCGGGGCC
The DNA here is from genome assembly GCA_025774025.1 of Xenus cinereus. Taxonomy (NCBI): domain Eukaryota; kingdom Metazoa; phylum Chordata; class Aves; order Charadriiformes; family Scolopacidae; genus Xenus; species Xenus cinereus. Next base: position 7,516,808 of record JAOXJK010000010.1, read on the forward strand.
ATGGCTCCTGGGAGACATTCCTGCCGCTCCTCACCCGGGTCAAACCTGAGCGGGAAACTTGATCTTTCACATGGGGGCCACGGGAAGCGCCTGTGTGGCCACTGACCCATCACCCGGGCCTGCACGGGCTGGCTTGGAGGGTGCTGTGGCACCCCAGCCCACCAGGGCGGCACAGAGCGGAGCACGGTCCCACCGGCGCTCCTCCATCCCTGATGCCAGGAGCTGGAGAGGCGGCCGTAGGCGCTGGTGGCCCTGGGGCTTCTCGAGGGCCATAACACGCCGTTGGCTGGGCCTGCAGCGGGCGCAGAGCGGCTTCTCCGCGTCCTGCATCTCCCGGAGCATCCCCGGAGAGAGCCGGGTCGCGGCCGCCTGTCAGCGGGACGCGTCGCTTGGGGACCAACCTCGTCACGTAGCGCCCCGTGTCCCACCAGCGGCACTGGTGGGTCGGGTCAGCCCCCGCCAGCCCCCTCTGCCCCCCGGGTCGGTCCCCCGGCTGCCTGAGCCCTGGTTCAATGGGGCCCCCACTCACTGCCAGGGGGGCTCGCGCCTCCGTATCACAACGGCCGAGCGGGCGCCGACAAACAACCTGAGGCTGAGCTTCCAGGACAGAGGAAATGGTGCCCCTCTCCAAATTACAGCTGACGCATAACGGAGCGGGGCAAGACGTTTCCAGCAGGAAGGGAGCCAGTCTGAGGGCATCTCGAGTCCCTTTTTGCCTGCCGAAGGAGGCGGGGGGAGGTGAGGGAAGTCATTTCCTAGAGTTCAGGATTTGCAATTTGCATCCTATCATCCCCCCGGTCGTCCAGCAGCAGATAATTTGTCACGGTTTGTTTTAGCTGTTGTGATATTGATATTTATTATGCAAATTGTATTGCCTACTACTCATTGTTCTGCACCCTATGAAGGCGCTTGCATTATTATAAACCTTTTTAGTTAATGCGGGTTGCCTTTCGACGAGGTGCTCGGGTCGCGATGGACGATATGGCACAGAAGGGTCTAAGCCGTGTAATTAAAAAGGGGGGGGGAGGAGGGCAGCCGGGGGCCGGTGCCGCAGGGGGAAGCGACGCTTCGCCGCGGAGCCCTGGGGCCCGAGGTGCCGCTGCTTCTCCTGCAGAGAAGGGGACTTGGCCGGGCAGAGAAATGCTTTATTGCGAACGTTGAGGGAGAAATACGGGTTTGTCGTGGAACGGCGGCGATTGCGGCGGCCCAAACCGCGGCACTTGCTGAGCGGATGGAAGGAGGCACTGGATGCCTTCGGAGCAGAAAGGCTCGACGCTCCGGGGACAGGCCGTGGGGCAGCGCGGGGGGTCCTGTGGGGAGGTGGGGACACTGGGAGGGAAGGGGAACAGCCCAAAGCCAGCCCGGAGGAGCAGCATTTTGCCTTTTTGTCGGGAGCCGGCGGTGTGAAATCATTCCGCTTTGGCGATCGGGGAGCGACAGCTCTTCCCAGCGCCGGGATGGGACTCAGAGCGGTTTCCCTGGGGGTCTGGCCGAGGAGGGGGCGAGGAAGCGAAAGTGACCCCCCACCTGGCCCGGGGTAACCTCATGAACACCCTCAGGGCTACTGGACACCCTCTGCTTCCTCCGCCCACGATCCCGCCGGCCCGGGCTCTTTCTGGCCTGGCACTGGGAGGGAGGGGACCGGGACCCTTTTCCAGCTGCGCCCACCCCCCGCCCCCCTCCCGCTCCCCACGGATTCGTGCCCGGCTCAGCGGTCGGGGAGGGGGGAGAGGAGCCATTGTGCCGTCCCGATTAATTTTCTCAATTTAAACCCTGTCAAAGCCCATTGCACGGCCCCGAATCTGCCGCGAAGGTTGATTTTTCTGCCGGGCTGCGGTTAATGAGCCCCCCCCCCC
>JAOXJK010000010.1:7520495-7547369 GCA_025774025.1 Xenus cinereus
CGGGCGAGTGCTCTCCTCGACGGCAGCGGCGCCCCCCGGGGGTCGGCGTCCGGCGGCTGGGACGAGCAGCGTGTCCCCCCCCCCGTGAAGGGCGCTTGGCGGTGGCGGGGTGTCCCCGGGAGGCCCAGCGCTCCCCTGAGGGGCTGGCGCGGCCGGAGCAGCGGCGTTCTGAGCCCGGGCCGCGGCGGCAGAACAAGGGGGCCATTGAGCCGCGCCTTGGGCTTCGCTGGCGGGGGAAGGGGGGACGGAGGCGCGGGGAGCCCGGCCCAACAAAGGGCTTTATTCACGGCCGCGCTCGGCAGCCTGTCCCCGGGTCTCCCCTTCGCCGGCCGGTGCTGCTCGGGGGGCTTGGGGGGGACGCTTTGCCCCTCGTTCGCCCCCGGCGATTGATGGGCGTCCTCCGAGCGGGGCCGGGGATGGCTCCTCCGTCCCGTCGCCACCGCCTTCACCCAAGGGTGGCCCTTCTGCGCCCCTTCCAGGGGGGCGAGGAGCCGCCGGGGTCGGCCGTGGCCACCGCGGGGCCGGCGTGGCCCGGGTGCGACTCCCCGCGCCGAGCGGCGGGCACCCAGATGTTTGCGTGGCTCCTGCCTTCTCCTCCCGGCTGTCCCCCGGCGCCTTGCTCGCGAGGTGCTTTTGGTTTTTTGGTGGAATTCAGGCTCGGCGTAGCTCGAGGCGGGGGGGACTCGCCCCCCGCCGCCTCCCGGAGACCCCCTCGCTTCACGGACGCCCAGATCTCAAATGCAAGCCCGGCTGCGGGAGAGACGCCGACCCACCTTCTTTGTCTCCCCATCTTGCTCCTCGTTTCCCCAGCCGTTCCTCCAGGAGCCGTTCCTCCAGGAGCAGGTTGGGGCTCCCGGCTGCCGTGGGGGTACGGCCGCCGATGGCCGCCCAGCTAACGAGCGTAACGAAGCGGCTGCGGAGAGAGAAGAGCGGGGCTGGATGCTGGATGGAAGGGACCCTGCCTGGTCTCCGCAGCCGGGGTTTTCCAGCCGGGAAAGGCAGCACCCGGCACGGAGGGGGATTGCGACGCTGGCAGCGGAAGATAACTCCCTCCTGGCTTTGGTGCTCCGTCGTGAATCGCAGGATAAAATCCCAGACCTCTCGCTTTAACGCCTTTTGGACAAGATTTCCTTAAGGCTGAAGAACTCGATTTTATTTTTTTTTTTTCCTTTCTTTCTTTTCCCCTCATTTTCCCCCCCACCTTTCCAAATCCATCGATCTGTGGGCTCCCGTCGCCTCGGAAGAGAGGAGGAGGGTTGTGGCAGCGATGGCAGGGCGCTGTCGTGGTGGCTCCCGTCGGGGCCACCGTGGCCGTGTCACCGCCGTGGTGGCACCCCGCGCCGCCGAGCCGCTCGTGGTGGTGGCTTTCGGGGGGCGTCGCTGGAAGGGCGAGGGGCAGCCCCTGTTCCAAGCGAGATGAATCCGTGAATTTCTGCGGCGCCTGTGAATCCGACGGCAAGGCTCTGCGGTTTATTACGCCTCCTGACCCCCCTGCGAGGTCGGGGGAGAGCCGAGGAAGGATTTTTGGCTAATTTTGAGCATCGTCCAGCGCCGGGGTGGGAGCGCAGCATCCGTCTCACGGAGCAGAGCAGCGTCGCCCAGCAGTTTATAAAGAATAACTTTCCACCGGAGCCGTTTAGGGACGGTGCCAGCATCGGGATGCGACGCGACCGAGGGGCTGGATGGGGGATGGCGGTGGCTGTTGCCCACCCCCCCCAGCCCCCGACCATCAGCAACGGAGCCCCGAGTGCCGGAGAAAAGCCCTCCCCAAGGCAGCCAGCGCTCCCACCGGGGCTTTGTCGGGAGGGAGCCGGTTTCCGAGGAGCCCTGGGAGCCCGGGGGGGCTTCTGGTGGGCAGCCCCTTCCCTGGGGCTCGGCGTTGGGAAAGGCAGGGCGGCGTTCCGCGGGGGGGAAGGGGCCGGGAAATAAAGGAATCCGTCTGGGCTGCAGCTTGGGCTCATTTGTCTTGCGTGTAGGCAGCCGAGCGCGGGTTTGTAAGCACGGCAATCTGGCCGGGAGAGCGCCGCCAGGGAGGCTTCCCGGGGGTGGGAGGGCTGGGAAGCGGCTCGGGAGGGACACCGGTACCCCACGCTGCCCCCCCGGCCCCCCCGGGATGCTCCGTGCCACCGCTTGGCCGAGGGGGGCCGGAGGAGGATGCTCCCCCGGGAGCCCCGGCCGCGCCGCTCGCTTTGTTTGCCTTTCGCCGCCCGTCCCGGGCGTGAAAATAAATGGGGTTTTGTCACCGCGCGGCCCCGGGTGGGTGACCCCGGGTGGGGGGACGGCGTGGGGACGCGGTCCCTGCCCTGCGGCAGGGCTGGAAGTGGGGTCAGCTCTTTGACCCTGCCTCTCCCGAGCCCGGCCGGGAGAAAAGCCGTGTTTCAGCCGGGATGCGCCGTCCGTCCGTCCGTCGCAGCCGCCGTTTCCACGCTCCCGGGGCTGGGTTTGCTCAAAAAAAAAAAAAAAAGCAAAAAAAAAAAAAGGAAAAAGCTTCCTGACATTGCGTGTAGGCAGATTTTTCTGGATGTTTCTGTTTAATCTCTAGAAAAGCTGGCATTATTGTCATACTTCTAAAAGGGGCTTTGGCAACCTGTACCTCTTCCGTTTTTCGCCAGCATCTGGCAGCGCTGCTGTCTGGAGCGCAGGGGCTCCCTGGATCCGGGGAAGCGGAGGGAAAAGGGGGATTTCAGGGGGATTTCAGGCGGCTCCCGGCCCCGCAGCCTTCCCTGCCGCTGGAGTCCCGCCAGCGCCTCGCTGCTTCTGCCCTGCTTTAAGAGCACAAGCCGAGCTGGACGTGCCATCTCTGCCTCTTCTGAGAAATGGGATGCTACGTGGGGGGAGGAAAAAAAAAGAAAGAAAAGGAGAAAAAAAAAAAAAAAAAAAGTTGTGTTTGTTTCTCCGGGGAATATCGTGTGCCGTTCTCGGGTGGTGCAAACCCACCGGCGCTAAATAAAGAGCCTGTGTTTGGGAACCTGCAATGACGGAGAGACCCGGGGTGGAATGCTGTAATTAGGAGTGGTATGTACTTGTTTTAAGTTTCATAAATCAGTTGCCTTCCTGGGGATTTAATTGCCGGCTGCAGGGAGCAGCTGCTGTTGTGGTTAATGGGGAGCTCCACCGCAGAAGGCTTTGAAGGTCGCCCGGCGCTGGCTCTGCTGCCTGCTGAAAAAGGAGATAGATATATATTTTTTTTTTTGCCTGTGTGGCAGGCGTTTTTTTTTTTTTTGAAGGAAAAGGCCAGGAGGCGTCACCCCCCAGCCCGGCGACGGAGGGAGGGCAGGGTGTGTGGCGAGGGGAGCTGGGCACGCGTGGCCACCTGGGAGCTGGCCCACGTTGCTGGGCGATGAGCTGGCCTTTGTGGCCGCGCCACGGGCTGAATTTAGATCTTGCAGTTTGTAATTTGCCAGTGCGGAGAGCGAGCGAGCCCCGGCCGCCAGCCAACGAGGCTACCGAGCCCGGCCTGCCTGGCACTGCCGTCCGCCTGCTTTCTCTCAGCCCTTTTTTTTTTTTTTGGCCATAATAATAGTTTTTCTCCTTCCTCGGGCGCCCGTTGAACTCGTTGGTTTTCCTGCTCCTGGGGTTCTCGCCTCCGGTCGTGGTGCGGCCGCGGATGTTGGGGAGCCCATGGGGCCTGGGTGCCGGCTGAAGGGGGCTCCCAGAGACCCGGCGTTCGGGTCCGTCCCGTTCCCCCCTTCCGCACCCATCACTGCCATGGGTAAAAATATGGGGGGGGGGCGGCGGATCTCTAATTGGTGTGAGCTCCCACCACGTGCTCACCCCCTCTCTGCCCTCGGTGCTTTCCTGTTGTATTTAAAACACTCGGCTGGGTTCTGCCAGGGGCTTTTATTGGCTGGTTGTTTTACGCCTGGTTATTTTAAATCAATGACGTCCCCTGGCAGGGCTGGGCCGGGGGGCTATTTTTACCCCCCGGTTTGGTTTTAATTGATTAGGTTCTGCTGCGGTTTAAAGAGTTGGGTATTGAAAAACCCTCCTGACCTTACTGAATTCTCAAGGTGAGTTGTTATAGGACTGAGACCCCAGTAAGATGCCAGTGTAAAGGATCAAAGTGACACTTAAGCGCTTCTCTTTGCTCAGAAATGTAAAACTCTTGCGGGCTGCAGCCTAACTGAAAAATCTGCGTCATCTTGAGTTTTTGAGTATTTTTTTGTCGCGATAGATGCTGGCAGCCTCTCGGTGGTGTCCGTTTGCCAGCACTTTCCCCTGTAGGTGCTGCCTTCTATAGGCTCCTGATGGGTTTGGATTGGTTTGTGGGTCCTGCCCAGACACCGTGTCCCTCCTCGTACCGGCAGCACCAGTCGAGGGCAAAGACTGAAGAGAAGATGGGATCCGAGCTGGTGTGTGATGGTGAGCACACTTTGTAAAGCCCAGGCGTGTGTTTGGCAGCAGCAAGTAACGATGGAGGACAGTGATCTCTGCCTGGGGAGCAGGGGAGATACCAACGTAGCATTTGGGGCCAGGGATGCCCACGGGGCCGGCGTCACCTCCTAAAATTGGGCTTGGGCTTGGCAAGCACCGAGTACCCAAAGCCCTGGGTTCAGGTGGCAAATGAACCTCCTTGATCTCCTCGTGCCCTTTTTTTAGCAGCCTTAGCGAGCGCCTGGATCTTGATTTATAATCCCTTCAAAGGTTCTGCTTCCAGAGTGGAAATGTCATCGGATTCCCCGAGCCCCGGCAGGTCTCTCCGGGGGACATCTCTGGGGTGGCCTCTGGCAGCGGTGGCTCCGTCCAGAGACACGCTCCCGGGCTGATCCAAAGCACGACGACTCTTGTGAGCTTGGACCTTAAGATGCCAAAAAATTTGCTGCGGGAACACACCTTTTTTGTTAGCGCAATGATGCTCTTTGTAGATACAATCTCTTCATGGCCAGCAGGAGACCAACCTGGGACTCGGGGACCCTCAGCGAGGGCGGTCTCGGGCCACCGTCACCGCGAGCCCTTGGTACCACCAGCCTGTGTGACATCTCCCGGACCCCTCATCCACAGTGTTCCGGCGCTCCGCGGTCTATATCCCTTCTCCGAAGCGTGACAGGGAAGAAAGAAATATCAAGTGGCAAAGTGACATCCCCCTCCCTCCCCCCGCAGTAATAGAAATACGAGTCGGAGTCTGCGGCATCAAAAGGGAGATCAGAGTAATCGGATCAAGCACGAGAGGCTGCTTGTTGCCGCTTTTCTGTTTGTCGGCGAGGCTGCCTGGCAGCTTCCCCCGTGCCACCCGCCCAGGACCGGTGACACCCAGCCTCGGCGCGGGGCTCTGCAAAAACCCAGCTGGAAAGAGAACTTGTCGCTTTGGGGCTAAAACCCCAAACCGAAGGTGTCTCACGCCCTCCCAGCCCTCACTCGAAGAGGAACGCTCGTCCCTAACTAATTGCAGAGAGCACTCGGGCTTGGTGTTTTATCACGGCAACACGTCTCTGAGATGCGGCCCGTGACGCTGAGACATCCTTGTCCTCGAGGAGGCACGGTGCCTCTCTGGGGAAGTCTTCCCCACCCCACTGCCCTGGCGTGGCAGAACTTTGGGGCAAAAACTACCCTTAAGTCCATTGACTCCTACGGCTGGGTCAGACCAGGGGAAGAGCTGCTGCTCTGGTTGGTGGCCCAACTCCGAAGACTGGGTTGTCCCTGCACCGGCTGGAGGCTCGTGGGCGTCCGCCCTGGTCCTCGGTGTCTGCGATGGCCCATAGCATCACAACAGGCACTTGCCCAATGCCATTGGTTCCACCGTTGTGTTTGCTCAGGCATTGGGCATGGATTAGCTCAATTGGTCAAGGTTTGGAGAAGAAGGGCGAGTGGCGTTTCCTTTGGTGTCCTCAAGCAGAAGGCGATGCCAAACTCCTCGCTGATGAGATGGCTTTCTTGCAGGAGTGCTGCTCCGGGAGATGCTAATGGTTCTTTGACAACACTGCTTCGGGTGAGAGCTTTTGTGATGCCACAGATATCCATGGGTGCTCTCCATGGATACGGGGAGGCTGATGTTGGACAAACCCCACTTGCTTCAGCGTCCGGGAGAAAGGCACAGACCGTGTGTTGCTCGGTGGATCTCAGTTCTGAGGTCAGCCACCTGATTCTCCCTGGTTTTGTTGTCATGAAGACCTGAAATATTCGCATTTTGAAAGCCGTTGCTGTAGCTTGGCTTGTTGAGATTTGCATCCTAAGCTATTTTGCTTGAAAACATGATTTGGGCTTATCTGTCTGTGCTCCCACCGCTCGCCTCTTTGATGTCTTTATCCACATTAGCGAAGGTGGAGGTAGGTTACGACACGAGAAGCTCATCAGAAGCAGGGAAGCCCCTAAGAGCTGCCCCTCCGGCTCTCCCCAGTACGTACAAATTCAGATGCTCTTTTTGGCTGCCTTGAGGACGGACGTGGCCAAGAAGGCTTCTGGATAAGGTGGCCCGGTGCCCAGATCCCCAGCGATGCCGCCCTCCCTTATCGCTCCCCGGTGACAGCCTGACCGGGCTTCGGGGTGGAAAGGGGGCTGACAACCATCAAACCCGTGACAGCCTGTCATCGAGCCGTGTCAGCTTCGTCAAACGGAGCTCGCGGAGGACGGCTCGGCTTCCTCGGGACTGTTGGGAGAGAGATGCTTTCCCACGAGGTGCAGGATGGAAGGAAACCACACAAAGCTTGCCGTGGTGTTGGGGAGAGTCTAAGTTGGCTTGAAGGAAGCCCCAGCTTTCGAGGTAGAGGAAATTTTTGGCCACCCTCATTTTTTACCGTCCTGTGCAGAGTTTGGAGGAGCCACAGGCGATTCCTCAGCACCTCTTGGCCGACGGGGGCTCAAATTTAATTGAGTCGTGGTGGGGACGACCCATCGAACCTGCTCCTGCTTCTTCTCCGTAGCGTGACTGGAGCGTGGATGCACGGAAAAAATTCTTTGGGTGTAAAACTGGGTGCAGTTTCTGCTTTGTCGCTTCACTTTTCAATTCTGACCTTCATTTTCTAACAGTTTACCCGCTGCTCCACGCGGCTGTGTAATTAGGAGAGTGCATCTGCAGGGTCATGGCACACCACTGCTGTTTTCTTCCGTATCGTAGTTAAGGACCGTTTTTCCTCCTCCTCGCTCAGCTCCTGCTGCAAAAGCGGCTGCCAAAGAGACAGAACTGCTGGAAGCGACTCCTGCACCGAGGTTCTGGAGCTCTGTCTGCATCTACGGCTTCTCGTTCGGTTTACAGGCACAGAATATGGACATTTAATCAACCCTCCCGGCATCCGCACACGGAGCCCGGGCACCTCTGTCCTCGGTGAGAGCAAAGATTAAAGCGGGATAGATGGGAGATCAACACCGTTCCCTTCGGACACCTGCAGGGGGAAGGGGAGAAACTCGCAGACAAGAAATAAAGAAAATACCGGGAGGCAAATCATTTATTGCCGTATAGGAATATACAGAGCCTTGTAAGCAGAGGGTTTATAGCAAACCCGAGATGTGGCTTTTAAATCACTCTGGGAGAATTTCGGATGCGCGATTGTGTGATGGCTCTCTCCTCTGGGCTCTCTTTGGAAAATTGGATCTCAGGTTTTCAAGAATTAACGCAACGTGATGTTTGTGGAATGCGGCTCCGGAAGGTGCGTGTGGCGTTGTCGGACAGAGCCGTCGGCTTCGGGGGTACTTCTTCAATTTTGCCTTGGGGTCGGATAGATCTATTGATCCCATTCCTCTTTGAGATGGGAGAAGGTTGTCTGTAGGGAGAGCTCCCCTTAAAAGTGATTTCAGTATTTCCTACAGAATGACCTTTCTTAATTCCCTGCAAGAATAAGTATTTTGTGGACTGTGTGTTGTGTTCCTGATGCGCCGTTTCTCCTTCGTGGCACCTCTCCCCACCCACCCATCGCACCCCAAAGGTCTGACGGGTCTGGGTTTCTGCACGAGGGGGCCGAGGCAGGAGAGGAGCAGGGGAATTGGTGTCCGCGGGTGATGGGCACACGTGGCCGGTTTGAATCCAGCCTTTTTATCAACTCCTGGAATTAATCCTCAGGGAACGTGCAGCTGGGAAGGGTCTTTGAGGTGCCTTTGCCCCGGGTCCCACGATGGATGGGGCTGGCAGGGCTGGGCACGGTACCTCGTCCCGGCCCCCTTCCCGTGTATAAATCCCCTCCTAAAGCAGGGAGGAGCCCAAATCATCCCTTGGTAAATAAGGGAGGATTAGTGAGCTGGTTTTAGGCTCCTGTCTCTCTCCCTTCCTGGGCAGAGCCTGGGGGACGGGGACAGAGGGGTCTGGCCCCGGAGCTGGGGGGGACGTGGTGGCTCCACGCAGACCAGGGGGTGTTGGGGAGAAAGGGGGTGGGTGGTTCCCCAGTTCTGCTGGGTTTCACCCCCCAAAACTGTCCCCGAATTCTCTGGGGAAGCCTGGGGAGATGCAGCTCTTCCCTGCCTTAATGCAGCGTCTTTGGAGCAGCCGGAGAAACTGGCGTCCGTTAGGGATGCAACCCAAAACCACCCGGATGTTTTAATAACTTTAATATTTTTGTTGTGCCAAAAGCTCAAATTGCTTACAGAATAACTTTTCCTCGCTCAGCTCATTTATAAACGTCTCGGAACCCGTTTGCCTGAACCTCTGTAGAAGTTGCATTTGAATGAAGCAGCTAAAGAGTCATTTTTTTTCAGTTTAATAAGCATAATAAAACGGTAAATCTTAGGGAGGAAAAAAAAATAAAAGCGCCTCTGAAATCGGTCTCTTTTCATTTTAAATTGGTTCCTGGGATTTACAAGGAATTCCCGGGCAGACAGAGAGGGAAGAGCTCGGGGTGGGCGCTGGGGCCAGTTGTGCCTGTTTTCCTGGCAGAGGTGGGGATGGTGTGGAGGAGCCGCCGGGCTCCGGGCAGGGAACCGGCGCCGGTGGCACGGAGCGGGACGGGGCGCCCCCCGGGCTCCCCCCACGGCGTGGTTTCACGCCGCCTTCGGCAATTCTGGCCCACGGCGGGTATCCCTGTCTCACCCTGCCTTGTTCTGTGTGTTTAGTCTCCTCTTGGAGTGGCTTTTTCAGGCCCGGCTTGTCGGGATTATCAGCATGCAGAGGAGAGGCGGCTGGTATTTACATGATTTAGTTGTAAATACAGTGAGTGTTGATAGATATTGTTGTCATAAGCGCTCGCGGCGACTGGACTGATTACTGCGTTTCTCGGGTGAGGACGTGTAGGAGCCGTGCGTGCCAGCAGCATCCCGGGGGGACGCGCGCTGAGCGAGGGGCTGCCCTGCGCATCGCGCCCGGGACACGGCCACTGGGGGGGGGATCCGCTGGGGAAGGGGTTTCTGCCCCCACCCGGGGTTCCCTGCTGTATCCGAGGGAAAAGAAAACCTCCTTATTCCTTTTTTTTTTTTTGGCCGGGGGGAGGCAGATATCGGTGTGTGGAATATCTTGCTGGGAGCGACGTGCGTGGGAGACATCTGTAGGGTGACACACGAGGGGCTGGGGGTGTAAAGCGTTGCCACGGGGGTTGCGGGAACAAACGCCTTATTTGCTACTCGCTTGGTTTTAATGGAGTAATCCAGAGGCTCCGCGCGCTCTGCGTCCCCCCCTCCATCCCTTGCGTTCGCAGATGGATATTTCCAGCAAACGTCTCTCCAAATGCAGAAAGCCGGGATTTGGGGAAATCCTCTCCGGGGGGGCGTGGATTGCCGAGGGCTCCGGCAGCCTCAGATCCCCAGCAGCGCCAAGGCGGGCTGCTTGTGCCTTTGGGCCATGGAAATGCAAATTTTGGGGTGAAGTTTTAGGGTGTTTCAAGGTGTTTTGTGGTGATAGTGGTTATTATGTTAAAAAAGCGGCTGGTGCTGGAGTGGGGGACTGGCTTCCAGGTGGGGCCGGTGCATCCCATGCAGGTCTGCGTTCCCGGCTCCGGGATGAGGATGGAAGCCCTGGATCACACCTCCAGGGTCCCGCGCGCGTGAAGCTGCCTGGTGCGGGAGGTGCAGTCTGTCCGCCGGCTGCTTAGGAAGCAATCGAATTTAGGGCACAGATAAAAAGCCTCTTTTCTACTTTCCAATGTAATACTAACACTTAAAACCTTACACATCTCGCTCTGGCTTAGCCTCCGAGAGGAAAACCTGGGAGCGGCGTCCCAGTTCTGGTGGGGCGGGTTTTTCTCGGCAGCCCCCGTAGGTGCGAAGGGAGAAGCGGCACGTCCCCCCCGCCGCTCGCGGGGTGCATTTTCTGCGTCTGGAGCCGCTTCGCGGGGAGTAGGGACGAGTTGGAAGGAATATCTGTTCCCTCCCAGGCAAAAGCTGTCCCTGTGCCGGGAGACGGAGCGGCTCCGTCTGGATTCGTGGCGGAGTTTGGCAGTTTGTTTGCCGTTCAGCCCCTCCGTTCAGGAGTGTTTGCCTTAAGGGGGGAAAATCCCCCCAAAAAATAATAAAAAAAATCTTCCTTTGTGGGGTCGGGAGAGGAGGGAGAAGAGGAGCCCCGAGTCGTTAGTATGGGCCGAGCGAGCTTTGCGGAGTCACGCGTCCAGATGGATTACATGAGGAACTTGACATCTTGTTTAAAAACAAATCATTCATTATGTAGCAATGAATAATCAAGCATTACAGTTTCATCTCTGGAGGTTCCTTTTTTGGTTGGAATTTTGATAGTTCCGTAATTAAAAGCTGAAAGCTATTACGCTGTCTACATGTTGATCAATTGGTAATTAAAAAGTTGATGATAGATACGGTATTTCATGGGACCGGTTTGTTACGATCAGATCTCCTTAGTGTGTTTTGAGTGTTGTCATTTAGCTTGGCACTGAAGCATTTTTCAATATTCATGGACTATTTTACTTGAATTTTATAAAAGCCTTTAAATTACCCACAATTTGCATACGGTAATTGGAGATCCTAATGATCTCAGGGTTTTTGTGTGATCCGAAAGGTTGGGTTTCTCCCCACGGACCGGGGCGGGTTCCAAGCCCCGTGTCCACGGTTCTCCTCTGGTCTTCATATCCTCCTTGGGCTGCCGTGGGGCGGACTCGCTGGCCTTCTCTGGGCGGAGAATATTTGGAAAGCCCGTGGTTCTGCTGAGCCCCCTCAGCCGAGGGGAGGTTGGAGAAAAGTCTGGTAATGCGATTGGGGTAAAACAGTCGGAAACGAAGGAGAACCGTTGGTAGTGGCCCCGGCGATGGAAGATTCATTGCTTCAGGAGTCTCATCGGAGACCGAAATGAAGCCCAAACCTGACACTCTTCAGAGCATAATGCAAGATTTACTGCTCTGCCACACTCCAGAGATTAAAAAAACCCAACCACCGCCCTCCGAACCGCCCTTCCTTCGCTTGCAAAACTTGGGGAAAAACAAGGGTTTTTTTCTTCTTGAGAGTGAAAAAAAAAAAAAAAAAAAAGGCTGGTTCAGCCATGTTTTTCACAGGCGTGCTGAATCCTCCTTTTTCCCGTGCTGCTGCAGTGGAGGGGCGGGTTGGCTTCTCCAAGGTGGTTCTGGTGTGGACGCCGTGCTGGCGCTGGGGGAGCTCGCCCGATGGCTACTGCTGGGGGTCTGGCTGCGTTGGCCATCTCCTCCTTCAGGAGCTGGCCCCGTGCCCCACCGGAGCCCTGGCACTGGCTCACTGGGTTTGGCTTGGAAGGAGAGATCCCTGCCAACCTCATCTACTGGAAAATACCTTCCCGCCGCTTCAGCTGGCAGTCTGGGATGAGCTCGGAGGGGTTGGGTGAGACTTCCCTGACCGGACACCTGCAAAGATGCCCAGTTTGGGTCATCCTTCATGATGCAGTGTCTTCAGCGCTGGGATGGAAGGGGAAAGCCCAGAGGTTGGACCCTTCAGAAGGACAGATGCTCCCCAGATCTCACCTCTGCCCAAGGGATGTCCTTCTGCGCTCTTGGACGGACTCATCTGCGTCCTCCTGATGGTGAGAATGCCTGTGGTGGCTTCGCTCCTCCTTGGGGACCCGTGAGATCGCCGAGTCCAGCAGGAGATGGTGATGCCTCATGGAAAGCCCTGGGTTTAAGATGCGCCCTGTCCTTAGACACTTGTTGCTTTGTGACAGCTGGTTCCAGTAATTTGCTTTTATAGGGCAGTTTGTAGCAAATGAATGACACGTTGAATATTTTACTGAGATTTTAGATTATCTAAAGAATACTTTCTGGTTTACTAATTGGTAGATAATGCTGAGTACATTGATGTTGACACGAGCAAATGGATTTAAAATGATTTTGAAGCGAGCCTCGTTAAAAGATGCTCTAATTCAGTCAACAGGAAATGTCAACTGATGTGTCCGCGCGCTCAGACCAGGCTGTGGCAGCCTCGGAGTTTTACAGGTCCCTCTTAATTATGGGGAAACGCACCTCTGCATGCGGCTGTTGGTGAGTCTCGTTAAATTCCGGATGACAAATTCCCCCAGTTGCCTTCGTTAGGTGGTGGTGAGTTTGACAGCTGAGTAATCAGGGATCTTTCAGAGCTCCTTGTGGCCTTCGATGAGCCGGCCCCCACCAGGCGAAGGTGGGGAGGCTTCTTTTAGTCGGTGTCTTTTGGAAAAATATCAAAGATGAATAAAGCCGGTTGTAAACGCAGGTAACTGGCAGGTGTGCTCGGGATGCTGCAACGTCCAGTTGGGTTTCTTGACGTTCTGGGGGCAGGTAGCAGTTTTGGAGGGCTTTCCAAGAGCTGATTTTCCATGAGCTGAGAGGCAAGTTGGCTGCGCTGGTCCAGAGCTGGGGACAAAACTCCATGTTCCAGCCCGAGCTGCATCTGCAGCCGAGTGTGTGGCTTCGCCCGTGGAATATTTCTCTGTAGTCGTGAGAAAAGGGAGCAGGAATTCTGTAAGAGGGCCAGCTCGCATCTTTACTTTGCCACGACGTGCAGGCTGTTGTTGGCAAAGGCCATGGGATCTTCAGAGCAGAGCCTGACGAGCGGTGACAGTCCAAAACCATCTTGGATTTTATCCTAAGGAAGGAGGTGGATTTCGTTGTCTGCTCAGGTTTGTAATAAATCACTGCAGCGCCACGGTACTCCAGGCCCCATTTGTTGTAGACGGAGAGAGATTTTCTTTTTTTTACTTGCCCAGATTAGGATCTGCCTTTTTCGGTCCTTCCATCAAAAAAATTAACTTCTGCCTCTCTCTGTGAGTCTGTGAAGGATGTTACTTTGCTGCCTGGCGAGGAGTGTCTGAAGTTTCGAATTCATAAAACCGGATTTGCTGAAATCTCTTGTTTTCATTTCCTCAAGACAAATGGGGAAATTAGTCCATTTGCAGCTCTGGCCCAGCGTTAACCCTTTTGTTTTTCAGAGAAAACGAGCTTCTCTGAGGCTTAGGAAATGAAGGAAAGAACGCTCTGGAGACATGACTAACATATCAAATACGCGCTGTGTTGCATAAACCTATTATGGGTGTAATGTAATGTTCTCTCTAAAGAGATTGGCGGCCGTTGGAGGGAGCGAGGAAGCGATCCTTTTCAGCACATTGTGGCGGGATGGATGTGTTTTTAAAGAAAACCAGAGAAACTGAAATACCTCTTCCCACGTCGTTGTGCTTCTCTGCCGTTGAGTCCCTCTGGCCGCAGCCAGCTCCGGGAACGCGGTGATCGCTAATGAGCGAGACGTTTGGCCGTGCTAATTGATTCCGTGCGAGGCACAAGGCTGGTTATAGCCTTGGTCAGCAGCCTCTGAACGTGGGAGACGGAGGAGCAGCAGGTGGCTGCGACACGGCTTCACGAGCACAGGGTGCCCGGAGGAGCCCTGGGGTCACCTGCGGCTTTTCCGACCACCTTGAAACCCCTGTGGCATTGGAAATGAGCTCCTGTGCCCCCTCCGCGGTCCCTGTCCCCGTGTTTCCCAAGCCTGAGGTCCTGTACGGTGCAGATGTGGATGGTCTCTGCTCCCCTCCTGCCCCGCAGACGGTGGCTTATGTCCGTGGCTCGGGCACAGCCCCGGTGCTTGCCCAGCCTCCTGCCTGCCCCCGGCAGCGGCACCCCCGCGAGCGGATGGGCATGGGAAGGGTTTGCCAAAGAGGATAATTCTCTGGGGAAAGAAATCGACCTCAGCTCTGGTGTACTTGGGAATACTCAAGGGATTCCTGTGAGGTGATTAATTCTCAAAAGTTACGGAAAGCAGCCAAGTACAGGCATCGAGATTAGGGCAACCGTAAGAATATTTGACAAAAAACCCAAGGCAACCAACCAACCGAAAAAAAAAAAAAGCTATGTCTTACTTTTTTAAGTGGAAACCAAGCAGTTTTGGGTTAACTTCTTTGGGAGCAGCTATTCGCATTCTTTCCTGGGGCTGATCTCTGCAGACAGGCCGTGGAAAAGAGCTGCCAGGGAGAGGATGAGGTGGAGGAGTCCTTCGCTCAAACCACCTTCCAGGCAAGGGGCGATCGTGAGGAGTGTTCTTAGAGGGGGAGAAAACCTCAACCCCCCCCGCCAGGAGATCAGGCTTTGGTTTTCCCCGGTCATCATGGGCTTGCCAGGGTGCTCAGACGGTGGCCTGAGCTTCTCTGAATTTTCATTAGTGTCTAAAAATAATAAATACGAAAGTTATCCATTTAGTGCGTAATCCCTTCTGTAGATTGCAGGTAGGCATCATCAAAGGGTGCTTAATGTATTACATTACCTGGGATATTTGGGGATGTTTTTATTATCCTCGGGAAGTAATCTGCAGGATCTGATCTGAAGAGACACAAAAGGTTAGTTGAAAGCAGACAAGAACTGAATCGCTGAATGGAACAGGAACCGCATTGTGCCAGCTGTAATGCTCCTTTCCATTCATTACTGCAATTATAATTATGGAACCCAAAGTATTTAATTGGCCTCACAGACTCTTCACTGTGAATAGATTGCATTGTTGCCATTTAAAAAAAATACCCTCTTATGCATTGCAAATACATGTACGTGTTGCTCTCTGGTTCTCAAGAGGTTTCTTTGTTTATGTGATGAGTGATTAACTGAATTATGGATCTTCCCCACGTTGTGCCAAACTCGAATCAAATGGGCGAAGAATTCTTCCCGTGTATGGGATGAAATTAGAAGTTTTAAAAATATAGCTTCGTGCCTTAAAAACAGCAAAGCCCAGCGTAATCGGGGCCACTAGGACAGCTTTCAGAAGTATGGAACCCCCAGTGGCCGCGTCGCTCCGGGCCGGGGACCGCTCCGTGCCCGGTGCCCTCTCCGCTCCCTTTGGGGGGAGCCGGCTCAAGTTATCTGTCTGTATCCAGCTCTGCTCTTCGCCTGTGAAACAAGCAGAGAAGTTTAATTACGAGGCAGTAATTCCATCAGCAAGGCCCTAGTGAGCCCTTCAAATGCAGGGAAAGCCTCTTTGTTCTCCATTAACAACGGAAAGGTGCGGAAAGGTTTGTTTTTCCGCCCTTACTGCGGCATCCCTGTGCGCCGCTCGGGCGGTATTTATCGCCCTTTCTTGATCTTTTAATGTCTCCACAAATGGAAGGGCAGCGGGTTCCGATAGCGCCAGACCATAACTTCCCATTAAATGGCTTTTTAGGTGGAGCGTTGTTTCTGAATCGCCGTTTCTTCTCGTTGGCTGATCTTGGCTGAGGGGCGGTGGGGGACGAGGGCTGGAACCGTCGCGCACAAAGATGCTGTGTGTAACACTTGGCAGAAGGACTTGAAATTGGATTACAAGCTACTATTCCAGCAAGTAAATGTCCGTGGTGTTTTTATAGCTTATCTCTATTCATCTATGTTTGCAGGGCTTTGCTTGCCAAGCGTTAATGTAAACACTCTATTTTGAGACATCGGTCCATTTGCCTTCTGGAAATCCTTCTTTTATAAGGTGGTAGGAAACCTCTGTACATAAAAACAAACCAGCCCCGCGGCCGTGGTGGCTCGCAGAGCAACCCCACTGAGGCCAAGCATCTGATGGCACTTGCCACCCGGGTCAGCAGTTGGGTGCCCTCGGCGTCTGGATTCAGTGAAACTCTTGCTCCGGGCACCAGCACTCGCCATGGTGGCTCCCCAGCATCTCCTGGCCACGGCACCGCAGCTCACGAAGCCGTGTCGGGGCTCTCAGTCCCACGAGTGGGTTCCCCACAGGGATGCTGGGGCCCCACGTGTGACGTTCCCATCGGTCGGTCCTTCTGCAGCACGTCGCTCCTCCTTCTCACACCACAGCCTTTGTACGATTTGCTCCTGAGGTCCACCTCCTCTCTTAGAGGTGTCTTTTATTATCTTTGAACTTTCCGTCTCTGCCTCAGAGCTTGAGCCTGACCGGTGAGTCTACGGACCGTATGAACGTCGCTGTTTGGTCATACTGGTTGGCCATCATCTACTGAGCACATCTGACAGCTTCTGCCTAAGTGTAGCCCAGGGTCCTTCTGGATTCGACATGAAGCTCCGTTGAGACAGGAGCAACCTGGGGAGATACATATGTATACACTTATATTTTATTTTTCCCCAGTGAGGCTAGAGATCCCTTAAGGTTGACTTTGGAAGAATTCAGTTGACTTTCACCAGAGTCGCTTCTGATAGACTCTCCTAGAACAAGGTTTCTAGAGCTGAGGCTCAGCGTGAAGCAGATAAAATAGTTCAGACTCTTAAGGAGATTTAGGAAATGGTTTTATTGTTGGTTTGGCTAAAAAAACTGTGTGGAAACATCACCTGAAAGTTGGACTGAAAAGAGAAAATGAGCAAATCTTGTGTGTCCAGCCAAGCAGTTGATTATTTCGGTGGTATAATATGTTGCACAATATTTTGGAATAAACTGTGCAAACTCTCGGAAACGTGGCCTGGAAAATGTGTGAAGAATTACAGTATTCTGTGAATGTGCAATCTGTGTACTTCTTAGAGGGAACTTGGTGTCAAGTACTTAAGAATATTTTGTGCTTCAGAGCCTTCTCGTGTTTATTTTGGGATGCTTTGTGATTGGGGAAAAAAAAGAAGTAAGTGTTCACCATAGTTCCTTGCCTCCTTGGAGAGCTCAAGCAGAAGCGAAGGAAGAGATAAAGGCGTAACTTCCCAGCGGAGCGCTGGTGCTGGCGTATTTGTGTGGGAATGAGATGAAAATGTGCCTTCGTAGCGTAGGGAAATCTGCACATAAAACCCAGTGGTTTTCTTCCCCTCCCTTTGCCCCGGTTCCCTGAAAAATTGTGTGTATATTAAACGGTGTTAAACGACCTTCTTTGGTGGTGGGTCCTACGTAGAGGTGGGCTCAAGGAATGGGAAGGGAGGCCTGGGATCACCTCTTTGGCTAACGAGGCTGGCCTCATGAAACTCAACGGGAATTTGGGAGGAAAAAGAAGAGATTTTTCATGTTTTCTGGTGTTGCCACGGTGTCAGGGAAGGAAGGGACAGGACAAACTTCCGATGCGGAAGAGCCCACAGAGATGGGGACATCTTAGGGTTGACAGTGGTGTTGGCGTGACAGCGGCGGGGTCGGGAGAAGCTCCTCCTGGTTTTGACGTGGGACTTTCCCCCACTGACCACAGGAAAAGAGGGATGGAGGGAGGGACACGGTAAAACCATGAAATGGCATGAAATCGGAGAAATTATTTTGGCGCCTTCGGAGAAGGGGAAGGGCCAGGCAAGAGCCTGCAACTGGAGGGTGCTACGGTGACGTTGGGAGCGGAACGCACAGCACAAACCTCCATCGTGCTTTGTTTAATAAACACATTTGTGCTGGTATACAATACAGTACTGCTATACTAGGTTATATGTACAATTAAGACGTTTATTCCGCAGTGCCTCTTGGCTCTCTTTGAGGAGGAACCCGGGGCTCAGCTCTGCGCTGCATGATTTTATGAGAAATGTGTGTGATCAGCTCCCACGGTGACAAATGGCAACTGTCGCTTAATTTTTATCCCCAATTATGTAGCTCCAGGACCCATTTTTCAGGTGGAATGTTGGAGCCATTAAAAAGAAATAAGTAAACTATACCCTATTCCATCATTTTTGGCAGCTGCCCGGTGGTCTGTAGCCTTAATGTGTGCGTTTCTAGAAGGTGTTTTTTCTCCGGGCTCCTGCGAGGTGACCGTTCAGCACGTTGCTCGTTGACATGACTTGAGGAAGGTTCAAGTGTGGAGTAAACCTTGAGCCGGGCTCTTCCACATCTTGCTTCCTCCATCCGGAGCAAGCGGTGGCTCTGCGCTGGTCTTCCCGGAGTCGTGGGTGACTGGGCGGTGGGTTTGATTTCTCCCGCGGTATTTCTAGCCCCCAGCAAGGCAAAGTCTTCCCTGAACCGAGGGTGTGGAAGGGGAGGGACGTGGCGTTGCTCCTCTGCTTGCCGTCCTGATGGGATTAGAGCCGGTGTGTGCCTCTCGCTGGTCGGCAGTGCCCTGGTTGCTGGAATTTCAAGGCTGGCAGAGCCTTCGTTTCATCGGAAGCATTAATACACCGAGCAGGGGCTTAAGCATTATCAGGCTTTGCCAGTTGCTGTGAGGATTTTCCTCAGGAAGCAGTAAAGATCAGAGCTTTGGGGCACTGCAGCATCCAACTCAGTCTCCAGTTCTAAGCGTTCTTGCCCCCTCTGAATAGGGGACTACGGTCCCGCGTCATCCGAAGATGCTGGATGTCCAAGTCGTTGGCTTAATTCCCACTTAGACGCGTTACAGCGGGGGCGGGTGATGGGACACAGTACAGTCGTTTGGGGGAAGCCGGGGTACCCTGGGAGAGGTGACGGGGTCCCCTCTTGGCGGGGGCTTGGCGCTCCCCCCGGGGTGCTCGGGAAGACGTTCCCTTTGCCGGGAGATCTGCCCTGGTGCAGGCAGAGTCCCTTTTCTTACAAAGCTGCGGATTATCATAAAAGCATATGATTTGCGATCACAGCGATCCCGTGCTCGTCACATCTGCCTTTTTTCCTCAGACCGTTCATCAGCCGCTTTAGGAAGGGAATTTGGGTATTTTTATTGCGAGTGACTGAGCTTTACGTTCGGCACGCTGCTCTTCAGTGGCTTATATATATATATTTTTATGACCTTGCTAAGTTGCGGGAACAACCTCCAAGTTTATCTGTGTCTTGCGGAGGTGGGTACGTGCCCATGGAGATAAATCCCCGTAAGAAGGAGAGCCGCTGAGCCGCCGCAGCGCCGGACGCCTGCGGGGCTGGCTGGAGATGTGCTCCTCGCTGCCTGCTGTCGGCGCGATGGAGGTGCTCCAGTTGGCCAGGGCAGCTCCTTCAGAGGAAACGCTGGAGATCAGCGTGCCTTAAATTCTCTTCCAAGAGGGGGTTTTGGACAAACTTTCGATTTTCTTTAAAGCAGGGTGAATGTTCCTAGCACCCTGTTGTCCATTGTCCCTCTGGGCACAGGTGAGGAGAAGGTGAAATACAGGGTTTGGGGTCCTTCTTGGAGCACAGTTGTGTTCCTGTGCGTCTTGGTTCTCCTGGGACATGGAGATTCCTTCATTTCAGTGGGAAATCTGGTGCTGTGGTCACTCCCCAGCAGCTTCGTGTGTGCAAACAGCTTCCAGTTTGGCTTCGGGTGGGTTCGAGCCTCGCTCTGCAAAACACAGACCTTGTCAAGTTGCAGTTGCAGTTGTCGAGCGAGTATATATAGAAAGATAAAGTTTCACAGGGAGAAGGCACTTCGGCTCCTCTTTGAAAGCTATTTCTCTGTCTAATGGGATTGGAATGAAAGAGAAATGGTATCTAATTGCAGGCCGCGTTATTTGAATTTTTTGCCGTGGAGAAGTTCACACCCGATGCTGTTTTCTAGTCCCGCTGTTAGTCTTTGCAGCTCCAGGTTCAGGACAAGGCTCTTTGCAGTTCCAGAAGCTGCTAAAAGTGCTGTTCAAGAGAAAGCCCTGGCGTGAAGCGCTAGGAAGATTATTAAAATACACGGTACGGTAGGATTTATTTCAGTGCATTGAATTTTGCTTAGTGCTTCTTCGTCACCACGGTTCAGAGAAGGGCCGTCGGTCCCGTTCCGTGAGGGGTGAAGATGAAGCACAGGGTGCTGGTGGGTGCTCAGCCCAGCGTCGCGCTCTCCAGGCGGCAGCTAGAGCTCCTGTTCCCCCTTGAAAAATGGCAGAAAAAATGATCAAAACAGCTGGAAGGCTAATAGCGGTTATAAACTCCCTTCAAAAACTGGGCAGGCTTGAAAGGTGGCATTTTTTGGAATAAAGTATTACACTTCTGCCTTTTAAAAAAATCCATCTGAACAAATCAAATTCCTCCGGGTATAAACACCCAAGATAATAGAAAGGGAGCCGAAGGAGATTACCGTGTTTCTGAGATAGGATCAGATGTATTAGATAATTTCTAATTTAGTTTTGAAAATCCTCCGTTCGCGGGGACCCCGAGGTGTTCCGTGGCAGCCTTTGCCCGTGCTCGGCTGTCCTCGACCAGGGTTGTGGGTTTGGAAGATTTCCAGCTCTGGGGTTTTAGCCCCCCTTTGCTGCGGAGGTGCCCGCTGTAAAACGGCCGGATGGGGTTGGATTTTGTGGGTGCTCCCGCGGCCGAGCCTTTCCCTTCCCCCCGCCTCGGCCGGGGAATTGAGCAAACAGCGTTCCGCGTAATGCGCTTTGCTGAAAAAGTATGTATTTTTAGGATGTTTACAGCAGAGGCTGTGGACAGTTCGCTGCCCTCAACAAGAAAAAAAGGTATCTCCGGTTAAATTTCATAGTGAAAGCAATCTTTTAATAGACCTCTTCCTTAAAAGCTTAAAGTATTGCAATGACTGTGGCTTCGCCGTGAATCCAATCTGCTCCGTAGCCGCGTGGTCTGACTCGGGCCACCGCTTCTTTTATCTTGGCCAGTGGCTCTGAAACTTTGCTGCATTGACCCTCTGCTCCCCAAATGACTGGCCAGGCACGGAGCAGCCCGGGTGGCAAACGCCCGGCCAGATGTTCTGGTAGCCCTGTGGCCACCCCGATGAGCCGTGGGATGGGCTGGGCACGCTGTCCCCATGCCCAGCACGGCCGGACCTGGTGTCTCCAGCAGCAGATAAATTGGGATTTTTCTCCGGGCCAGGTGTGGGAGCCCAGAAATCCGCATTCCCATCCCCGGCTGGCCCTGCTCGTGAGCTGGAAGACGTTTCCTTGGCAATCCAAGGCATTAATAGTGGGTTTTGTTGACCACCTGTTCAGGGGGAGGTTTTTAATTACCTTTTTGGTCACGGGCCAGCGCGATAATGCCTGTACATGTTTCTTTTCCTCTGTTTGGTTCCCCCAGCTTGAACACAAAGCGAGCATTAAATTGCCTGTTCAGAGGAGCCGCAGCTTTGGAAGGGGTGACGTGCCTTTCCCCTATCTGGGTTGTATCTCGCAGCCTGGGGTGCCAGGAAGTTGCATTTCAAGGGGAAAAAAAAACCTCAGAAAAGGCTTCAGGAGAAGCTGGCAGCCGTGCTGCTGCTGGCAGCGCTCGGGGAGCTGGCGTGAGAGAGGGAGCCTCGGGAAAGGCATTTCCTCGCCCCGGGAGGTGACAGCGCTGCCGGTGTCACCGCAGGCTCTGGATGTGGTCCTCTCATCCGGAAGCTCGGGAATGCAGTTGGACACCTTTATTCCGGTGCGGATCATAGAGTCATAGAATGGTTCGGGTTGGAAAGGAACTCTAAGCCCCCCCCAGTGCCACCCCCTGCCCTGGGCAGGGACCCCAGGTTGCTCCGAGCCCCCTCCAACCTGGCCTTGAACCCCTCCAGGGATGGGGCAGCCACAGCTTCTCGGGGCAACCTGGGCCAGGCTCTCACCAGCCTCACACCAAACAAGTTCTTCCCCACATCTCAGCTCCATCTCCCCTCTTTCAGGGTCAAACCATTGCCCCTCATCAGGATGCTGGTGGATCTGCTTTTGAAGAGAAGAGGAACAAGCCTCTCTGTGCCAGGCACAGGCTGGTGGATGGGATGGAGAAGCTGCTCCTGCTGGGTTGTGCTCCATGATGGTGGGAGCCAGCCCACCACCCAAGGAGGGGCTGCCAGGGGACTCTGCTGGTTTTTTGTGGGGAAGCAATGATCTATCATTTAAAAGATGTGTAGATGTGGTGGTAAGGGATGTGGTTTAGTGGTGGACATGGGAGTGCTGGGTTGGACTTGATGATCTTAAAGGTCTTTTCCAGCCTGAGTGGTTCTATGATTCTGTTCTATCAGTGATAAATGCAAATAATTCAACCATCTTCTCCTCAAGGGTCCCATCTG
The DNA here is from genome assembly GCA_025774025.1 of Xenus cinereus. Lineage (NCBI taxonomy): Eukaryota > Metazoa > Chordata > Aves > Charadriiformes > Scolopacidae > Xenus > Xenus cinereus. Next base: position 7,542,505 of record JAOXJK010000010.1, read on the forward strand.
CTCCAAGGGCCCCCTTTGTCCAGGACCACCCCTTGGTCCCACGGACTCTCTGCCATGTTCCCTGCTCTCCATGGGTCTATGGATGGTTTGGAGCCCCTGTGTTAATCGATCGTCCAAGTGGCATTTGCCCACCAGAGTTGGCACCTTTTTTCTTCTCCTGGGGGTGCCTGCAGCATTTTTGACCACCCCATCTCTCTGTTTAGCCGGTCTGGCTCCCGTGTCCTTCCAAGGCCATCTCAGTTGGAGGTTTGCCTTGGCCACAGCCTTCCAGCACCATGTCCTTGTGTCATCTCCAGATGGTCCATGAGGATTTCATTCTCCTGGGATGGAGAATCCAGCTCCTCAGGGTTGCTGATAGGATTGCTCTTCCCTCCAGCAGCTCCTGGTGGCCAAACCCAGGTTCTATTTCCAATTTTGAGCTGTTCTGTGGGGACATCAAGTGTCCTTACAGCCTTGTCCCCATGTGAGGTCTGCCTGGTGGCCCCTGTCCCCCCTGCCCCGGCCTGGGCGGCTGCTACTGCAGATTTAGCACCAAACTCATCAGGTTTGAATGTATCAGCCCATGCCGATTTCATTATTTGTTGAGGAATTCAATTTGCTAACTCAATTTCATCTGAAGCTCTCCTCGACGTGGAGGTGCTCTGCGTGGCTGGCACGGGTTCCTTCCTCTTTGGGCAGATTTCCTGGTATCAGTGTCCTCGTGGCTGCCTCTCTTTTGTCGCGTTTCTAGGAGATTTAGTACTCTGCTGCTCTCAATTAGGGCCAGGCATTGCCACTCTCATCTCGTGTCTCAGCCCGATAGCCGCTCCGCTGACGCACACGCATCGCTGCTCGGGTTCCCTTCTCTCCACCTCTCTTTAGGGACATCGGTTTATTTTTGACCGTTTCCAGCCCTCTGCTCGGTTCCCACGCCACGGCTCCTAAACCCACCGTCATTTCTTCTGCCAGAGCTGGTGTTTCTCCCCCATCATGACCCTCCTTGTGCTTTCATGGATTATTTGAAGTCGGCAGGGGCTGCCTTTCTCCCCGTTCCTGGTGATGGAGAAGACGGTACCAGCTTCTCCGTGTCCCTGCCGCTGCTCCGAGGGTGTGCGGGACGGGCTGGTGGGTCTCACCGCCCACAGGACCCAATGTTAGAGAGTCAAAGGAAGGAGAAGGCTGGGTGACCTGCATTGAAAGATGGGTGCTCTTTTTGTAAATATCCAGCCAACATCAGCAGGTGTCCTTTTTCATACAGGATCACAGAATCCCAGCCTGGCAGGGGTTGGCAGGGACCTCTGGAGACCCCCCAAGTCCAACCCCCTGCCAGAGCAGGGTCACCCAGAGCAGGTCCCACAGGAACATGTCCAGGGGGGTTGAATGTCTCCAGAGAAGGAGACTCCACCACCTCTCTGGGCAGCCTCTGCCAGGGCTCTGCCACCCGCACAGGAAAGAAGTTCCTCCTCGTCTTGAGATGAAACTTTCCGTGTTCCATCTTCTGCCCATTGCTCCTTGTCCTCTTCTCAGGCACCACTGAGAAGAGTCTGACCCCATCCTCTTGGTGCCCACCTTTTAGATATTGCTCAGCATTGATGACGTCCCCTCTCAGTATTCTCTTCTCCAGGCTGAACAGCCCCAGGTCTCTTAGCCTTTCCTCAGCAGAGAGGTGCTTCATCCCTTGATCATCTTTGTAGCCCTCTGTTGTACTCTTTCCAGCAGTTCCCTGTTCTTCTTGAACTGGGGAAGCCCAGTTCAAGAAGTGGATGCAGCGCTCCAGATGTGGCCTCACCAGGGCATGACACAGGGAGAGGATGACCTCCCTTGACCTGCTGGCTACACTCTTCTTGCTGCACCCCAGGAGACCATTGGCCTTTTTGGCCACAAGGGCACATTGCCGGCTCATGGTCAACTTGTCGTCCACCAAGACTCCCAGGTGTCTCTCCTGCAGAGCTGCTTTTCTCTTATCCTCTGTATCCTTGTATAGCAGTGCTTTAAAACACAATTCCTTTCAGCAGAAAATGTCAGCATTCTCTATCTCCACTCGTCCCGGCTCCCGCTTTCCCTTCCAGTCCCAAGATATTCCTGGGGCTGGAGAGCTGAAAGCATTCAACACCCAGTCACCCCTGTGTGGGGCACAATGATGTCCCTCATTAGCCCCCATCCCTCACTCCCTGCTTGTGCTGGTGACTGCATCCAACCTCCAGGCCCTTTCCCCATTCACTGGGATCAGCTGGATTCCTCGCTAGCAGTTGGATGGGGGGGGCCTGATTCCAAACCAGATGGCACCAAACTATGGAGACCTCTGAGAAAATTCCTGTCACTTTTTGACAGAAGGAAAAGTAACTCTTACAACACATCCAAGTCAGAGTGTGCTACTCCACTAGTAAGGAGAAGAGAGGTATAAGTGTATTGCCATATTAATACATTATTTGCAATATTTCCCCCTTTTTTTAATGCTTATATAGGGTTGGAGGGGAATAAATAATATATTATAACATAAAACAATGATACATCTGCAGTGGCCTACTCAAACTGCCAAGCAGCTTTATACAACTTGCCTCATCTTTTGCTATTTCTGGCTTTTTAGTTGAGGCTGTACGCCCCAAAATAGAGTGGTTTTGTTTAAAGGGAGAGGGAGGATTGTTTCTTGGTGATTATCCACTGCTTACTGACACAGGGTATTTCATGTAAACTGTGGCTGACAGTTTTGAGCAACTGGCAATTGCACGAATCAAAGTGCGATCCTGAGGAAAACATTTGGAAAACATTACCTCCTTTGGATTCACTGCAATATTGTGCATTCACAAGGAAATTGTAAAAGTGCTGTTCCATGGGCAGGATTCACATCATCCTGGGTGATGCTTCATTGCTGTTACGAGCGAGTCTTAAGGCAGTCTTTGGGAAGCGCGAGTTCTGCCAAAGTCCTAGGATAAAATCATTCAAGTACAAGGATGGCTTTTAAAGGGAGCACTTGAAGTTGTGAAAGAAAAGAAAGCTAAAGGGAGATGGGAAAAGAGCTTCTCTGAACTTCTTTAGAATCACAGAATCACAGAATTGCCTGGGTTGGAAGGGACCTTTCAGATCATCAAATCCAACCGTCAACCTAACACTGCTTTTAGTCTTTAACTTAGCTTTTAAGTGCGTGTTAGCTTTTAAACAGATAGACATTGGAATTGACTCTATATTATTGATGAGTTTCCTCTATATGTATATTTTCTATGAACGTTTTTAAGTGGTATCCTGTTACTATCAAGACAGTATGTGTGCAGACTGACCCAAAGAGATAGGCAGAAAAGGGATCTGAATGAGGATGCTGTTAGTTCTTGTAAGGTTTCATTAGCATTTTACATTTTCTCCTCATTATGAATGATACAGTTATATAAGGAGAAACCATAAAACATTAAGAGAAGAAGAAAGAAGAAAAAACTAAGCTAATATAATAAAAATTCTTTCAGAACAATGAATGAGAGGGAGGGAGGTGCAGGACGCAATGCAAAAGACAGACAAAAATATGACCTTGGGTGATGGACAACAGACTGAGTTTATTGGTGAGATATTTCAAGCTACAAAGCCAGTATGAACGAAAGAATCATTAAACTTGGCTCGACGTGCCCCACACTGACACTGCTGAATCACACCATGAGAACTGAGAGGAAACCAACCACATAAAAATCCCAATATACTGAAAAACAATGTCTCTTCTGTATTTAAACCGGATCTTATTGCACATCTTCTTCATTATAATGCTAGTTGCCATAAAACCCTATTCATTAATGAAATGAAATAGAAAATTAAATACAGGCTCTCCCTACCACATCTTTCCATATTAAAGAAACTTTAAAATTCATAAATGGATGGTTTATGAAGATTGGTCATTTTCAACTCAGGCCATGTAGAACATAAATAACTTATATTTATGAGGCCGAAAATCAGCCCTTTCCATGATCCTAATTATTTGCAGAATAAGTATGTTTTACTACAGAGCACCGACCAAGTTTCTAATTTTTCTCTTCTGTACACAGAAGTTCAGACGCCACTTACTTCTCATACAGTGGAGGAAAAGAATCATTCAGCTCTTAACTGTCCCTTAAATTCCTATTTTTTGCCATAAGGATGTTGTTTCTTGTGGTAAGAATTATATTTCTGAGTGGTCAATAATGTTTCTTTTTGTTGAGTGGGAGGCTAGACATTTTCAATATATTTCATTTTAAAGCATTTTAAAAATGAAGCAAAGTTCTGTAGTACAGCGAGTGTTCTGCTTTATAAGGAATTCACTGGCAATAAAAGCTTTAAGAAAGACATTTCAAACTTGCACACTAAAAGCAACTAATCTAAACTAAAGGTTCTAATCTAAACTAAAGGTATTGCCTTTAGAGAGCTGAGATTTCGTTTAATAGCTAAGGTTGACGGTTTTTGGCCACAATTAGAAGTGTCTTCCTGACTTTCATGGCAATTGTAAACTACTTCAGAAAATGGTTCCTTTTTTGAGTGGGCGAGGAAAAAAATCTTTAGAAAGAAAGGTACTGCAGAGTCCACAAAATATTGGTAAAATGAGAGAGGGTAAATAAAGCAAAGGGTTTAAGCACTTAAGTGCATCCTATGGCCAAGAGAAAGATCGTCAAAATTCCTGTCTCACAGGTAGGTGCCTCAAAGAAATTCTGCTCATACACATGCCCAAAGCAGCTGTCCCATTGTCATGCTCAGCCTTGTCTCTAACACAATCTTTGTAAGAAGATGTGGTTTAAAAATCTGTTCAGCCCCCCTCTCCCCCCAGTTCAGCTCTGGGTCCAGTTCTGGGCCCCCCAGTTCAAGAAGGACAGGGAACTACTGGAAAGAGTCCAATGGAGGCTACAAAGATGATCAAGGGATGAAGCACCTCTCTGCTG
>JAOXJK010000010.1:7551454-7596535 GCA_025774025.1 Xenus cinereus
GGCAGGGGAGTTGGACTAGATGATCTCTATGGTCCCTTCCAACTCCAAAAAATTCAGTGAAATTCAGTGAAATTCTCTCATCCAACTGGATACCACGGTAATTTACTTATTTTACAAATGCGATAAATAAAACGCAGCCAGCAAATGACTCGAACGCTCCTAATTTAGAGCTTCTTGCTTTTGCTGACACATGATGGGAGCGTGGCAGGGATATCAGGAAAATTGATGCGTTGGGTGAGCGCCGCGAGGAGGAAACGGCGAAGGGAAGGAGAGCAAGGCGGTTGGAAGTGCTAAAATATCTTAATGTTTTGATGGGTTTGCAGTGATGGGAGCTGGTGAGACAGCGTGCCAGTATAAACAGCTTTGCTGGAGCATTAATGTTAAATATAACTTGCCTGTTTTACCCAATCACAGACTCATAGGAGTGTAGGGGTTGGAAGGGACCTTCAGAGATCATCTAATCCAAGCCCCCCCAAGGTTCTCTCATGGTATAATTGAGTATACTCTCCAAATGAAGCCTGAGCCCGGGTTTCCAAAACCAGCCTTTAGATCTAATGCCATTCTTTAATTTATTTTTTTTCCCCAGAAGCAGCTTAATAACCTTACAATAAATAAATAAATAAGGCAAATGGGACCCAAACAAAAATTCCCATTGTTAAATGGGGGTAGCTGCGTCTCCTTGGGAAGTGCACTGTGTGCTGTCCTTGATAATCACACCTCCAGTCGTAGCTTAATTTGTAGCAAGGCTTTTCCCAAGAGCCTTGACTGAAGAAGAAAGGTAGATGAACATAGATCTGAGAGGACCATCAGATGATTTATGAAACTCTCCTGTAGTGCCCTGTTGACCTTGGCTTCATGAAGAGCCAAGGGGACTTGGCACTCCCTGGTGGCTTTCTCTGAAGTTCAGGAATACGCTCTGAGGTGCATTATGTTGGTCGGTCTCCATGAGACCTTCTCCAGGTGGTGTTCTCCCATGCTACTCTATCAAATATCTTCGGTCATGGGGATGTTGGCTCTGCAGGTAGTGGGATTTTGGCAAGAACTCTCGTTCTTCAAGCTTCAGCTTCTTAAATCATTTGGGTGAATAGACCTGAACTTACGATTTCAAAAGGGTGCGAGGGGAATGGGGAGAGGAGGAACCCTACTGTTATGATCCAAGGGACAGCCTTGAGCAATGTTTGACCAACTCTCCAACACAGCGTTGTTCATTTCAGGGTATCAGTGAAAGTGGTGCCCAAGGCCGTGGGTGTGGGAAATTGCCGTAGTTGCAACAAAGTTGCAAGATAGATTATCAACATACTCTACAAAAATAAACAAAATTGACATGTAGAGTGTCCTGTGGCCCATCAGCAGCTCCAGTGGCTTCAGGGGCACAGGGACCTACTGAAAGGTGCATTTGCTACTTTGCTGCTTTAATATCTGCGCAAACCTTCCCGGATCTGCAAAGAGGTGACTGCGCCTTGGATAGGATTTGTAAAAATGGATTTTTAACTGACCCCAGAAGTCTGTAACATACGTATTTGTCCTCCTTGTAACTTATTTCAGGAGGCTTTTTATCTGATTTTATATATGGAATTGGAGTTCGTGAATGTAAGACTTATTTTATTTATTTAATTTATTTTTGCAAAACAAGAAGGAAGCACTTTAATTATGAGCTTGTGGGCGTTGTAAAGAGCTGGTATTTAATGGCCAGTGAAGGCCCAGCCAAGGCCATGCCGCTCTTTGGTGGTGATGGGCAAGAGGTGCCCGTGTCCCGCTGCCGTGGGTACGAGCATCACTGGCCTTTCTGGGCTTTTTTTTTCCCTATTAAAATTTGGTTTGACTTGGAAGCGAGACGGCTGCTTCCTGCTGCGGCGGCAGCGCTTCTGGCTGGGGTGGAAACTGGGGCCAGTGGCTCCTGGTGGGCTGGGTTTTTCCTGGCCCTGGTGGTTGCCCGTGGCCAGGGTTTCGTAGCCGCGTGGGGGCTCCTGGCCCGTGGCTCTGCCGTGCTGTTGCCATCGCAGAGTGGAGCTGCTGCTCCTTGGGGTGTCCCACTGTGATGGGGTTCGTTAGGAGCAAAGTTCATCAATACAAGGCATCTTGCACTGTCTGTGCTGACACTCTGGGGACCGACACCACCATCCCCGGGGAGAGATGCTCCTAAACCTGCCTGGAGACAGGGGTGGCTGAGATAGGAAAAAAAAAAAAAAAAAAGAGGATTATTCTGGCAAAACTTGATATATAATGTCAGGGCTGTTTTTTTTCAGTGCAGATCTGACCTTCAGCTTCCCTGTCCCCAGTCCCTGTGGACCTTCTGATAGAGATTCCCAGGGTGATGGGGAGAAGCACTGAAGGGCCCCCCCCCCATCCTTGGCGACTCGTGACGAACAATTTCAAATTTGGCAGGTGCGAGGAAATTGTTCGCTGCATCCTGCCGCCGCTTCTGGGGCTCAGGAATGTGTTTTTGTAGCAGATGGAGCCATTAGTTAGCCGTGCTATCTTGAAGAATTGCTTTCCCAGGTAATCAGCTCTGCTCATTTAGGATGTCGTTTCCCCACCTCGATGTGTCAGCCGAGGACGCGGGGATGATTAATCACTGCGGCTCGGACGCTGCACGGGAACGGCTGCGCGGAGGGAGTCGTCCTGCCCGGCCCCGATGCCACGGGGAGTTGGGAGCGCTCCCTGCGGAGCGAACAAGGTGGCAAAGACGCCCCTGATGTTCCCCGTGGCCACGTGGCAACCGCCGAGCTTCTCTGGCAACCTGGAGATTCGCAATTCGTGGGACGCCTGGAGCCAGACCAGGCTTCGAACCAGTGGCTGCTGGGCGAGGGCTACTGGGAGCACTGGGCTCCTTCCCCCGCTCGGTAAACCCTGCCCGTGTACCCGTGCCTGCCACGGTCCCGGTGAATGTGTACTGCGGGAAGTTAAAGGTTTATGAAAGGGATGTTAAAAATTAGCTATTGATCCTGGCTGCCGGCTTTTTATCTGAACGGCTGGGGCTCGGGGGACAGAGTGACAAAAATACTGTACGAGAAGCACATTTTTATTCCTCTCGGGTTAAAGGCTGAAAATGAGATTTTGTTTTTTTCAATTACTAGTATTCTTAAATTGCCAATGAGGAAGGTTAATCCTGTTTTCTTATTTTTCTCTGGCAGATCTCAGGCTTAAGTCTTCTGGCGGCTGCCGCTGTTTTCATTTCACCTCTCTGAAAGTAATTTGGAATATTTTGCAAGACTTAGTGTTGCCATGTACCGGGTAAACAGAAGGTGCAAAATAGGGCCGCCTGGGATTTGTGATACGAAAGGGCATCGGCTGTCGCTCTGAAGTACGACCAGGCGATTTAAACTCATTGGGCGACCCCGTCCGCAGAGGAACGCGCGGGATTTTCGGCCTCATCCCCTCCCGTAACAGCCTCCCATCACCGCTCCCCCCGGGGCTGGGGGGGTCTGGGCTCCTGGGGACCTCCGGCCGCGGTGGGGGCTTTCCTGGGCCTCTGATGCATCAGGAGAAAGCCAAAAGGGACTTGTGGTGTCCCAGAGGAAATATCTGCAGAGGCTTTTCATTTCTGCTGCAGGACTTAGGACAGCTTCAGGCAGGGGGGAGCCAGAGCTACGGTTGGGAAGTTAATCCTTGTGAAGCTGCCACCCCCGTATACAGCCCCTGGAAAATTATCGGGAAAGCTGCTTTTTTTAACCGTTAGGGTTAATCTTCGTTTCACGTTGGGTTGTAGAGCAGGCAGCGAGCTCTGAATATAGAACTTAGAGCGGCGTTAAACCTTATGTCGTGAGTTTGGTGGGAGATGGGTAGTCTGGTGTTAAAACCTAAAGGAATATATTGGGAAAGCTCGTCAGCGCCATTCCACGTCACCAAAATAGCTGGTGCCGGCTCAGGGAGCGTGCGGCGTGTTGGTCCAAAGGCTTCGGCAGCGCCCCCGCCTCCGGTACGAGCCGCAGGGAAACATCTCCTCCTCGCCGGGGCTGCGTCCCGCCGGTACCCGACGTCACCGGCGCGGTGCGGTCCCTCTCCGGGCTGCCACTGGGAAAACGCGGGGGTTTCCTCGGCAGGGCTGGTGTCCCGTGGCTCGTTCCGCCGTCTCTGCGCCTCCTCTGGGCTCCTTGCAAAGCTGAATAGGAGCCGGCGTGTGTTTTTATACACCTGCCACGTCTGCCCCGTTCTGTCTGTGCGCAGAGCCGGGCGCCCTCAGGAAGCTCCTCCGCGGCTGTTCCGGGGGGTGCGCGCTGGCCCCGGCGAGGGATGGAGGCTGGGACTGGCAGGGTGGGGGGGATGCTCGCCCCTGGGCCTGTGTGTGAGCTCCCCTTCCCGTACTGGGCTTAGGCACGTCTCTCTGAAAACGTTGTTTATTTTCAAAGCCGCTGATGCCTGTAGGGAAATCGGGAAGTTAATTGCCTGGATGCGGACTGGAAGGAAGACAGAGTGTTCCTCGGCGATAGCTGCACGTAGAGGCTGGGAGAATAACCTCGGGGCATCTGCCTGGGAGCAGGCATGTAAAAATATTAATTTTTGAACTTGTGACTTCAAATGGTTTGTGTAAAAATGTTTAAGTAGGTTTTTTTTTTCCTATCAGATTTGATCTTTTTGAGTCACAAGACCTTTTTGCGGTTGGCAGGGCTCCTCTAACATATTTCTTTTTAACCGATCTCTGAAGTCGTCGAGTACACGGGTGCTTGACGGGAAGCTGTACAATTTGTTCAGGCGGCAGCGTAGAAGGAGCGTTTTCCAGCAGAAACGGAGGTGGCTTTTTGAAGCTCTGCTCTTCAGGCTGAAGAGGCGGTTTGGTGTGCGAGGGCTCGGGCGATGAGGAAGCTGCAGCGGCGACCGGGCGCTTGGAGGCGTCGTTGGGGGCATCAAACTTCTTCCTTGAAACTGGAAAGTCTTTCCTGAAATACGGAATGATAACCACGGGGACGTGGGCCCCGTTGGCAGCGTTTTCCGTGTCGGCTTGAATCATCTGCCGTCGTCGTGACGGACGGGCGCCTTGGCTGCGGGTTCCCGGCTTGTTTTGCCTGAGCAGGAGCATCCCGACCCACGGAGCGGGACCAGGCTGCGGCTGAGTCAGGGCCGGCGGAACCGGCTCCGTTATCCCTTCCTACACGTTCCGGTGGAAATCGTCCCCGGAATCCAAATAAAGGGAGCTCCCGCTGGCGGGGGAAGATCCCTGAAGGCTCTGAAGACAAGCGTGTGACTTAAAACCCAAAAGGAATCACTGACGGTTGTTTCCCGATGTCAGGGAACCCGGAGCCCAGGCGGCCCCAGCCGGTGTCCCCGGGGGGTGACCTGGCAGGCCCCCCCTGGGTGGCAGAGCTCGCGTTTCCCCGGCGTCGGAGGGGACTTTGAGGAGCACGTGCCTCTGGCCGCGGCTCCAGCGCCCCTCCAGCCAGGTGGCCGAGTGCTGCGGGAGCCACCGACACCGGCCCTTTGGGTGGAAATCACCGGGAGCAGAAGCAGAGCATCCTGGCGTATCGCATAAATCCAGGGGGACCGGGCCGCTTCCGGGAAATTCCTGCAGTTTGGATTTGAGGCTTTTTCCCGGGAAATAGCGACGTACTCCCAGTGCTCCTCAGCCTGTTTCTGCCCTTAACAAGGCAAGTGGACAAGGGAAAAAAGAGCAGCAGGGATGTGTCATCTGAACAATTAAATGTTTGGAAATGGATTATGCTCCGCAGAAACAGGGTTGTCTTTCTGGTGGGGAGCTGTAAACAAAACAGATTGGATCAATTATCTCTTTCTTTGCGACAGCCATTGCAATTAGCCAGCATCTGAGGAGCAGAGCGTCTTCCCAGGTGGAGCCAGAGGGAGAGCTGGGACCCTCCTGGCCTCGGCTGGGGCTTGGGGAGGACGGGATGGATGGTCCAGGAGATGCTGGGCAGCCACGTGCAGCTCTGGGATGGCTCCTTCCAAACCTTGGAGAGTTTGGGATGCCCGCTCGGGATCCACGGGTGGAAACCAAGGATTTTGTCTGTGGAACCCTGCAGGTTCCCCTGGCGCTGGAGGACCCCTCCTCAGTGGGTTTCCGTGGTGTTCTCCGGGCTCTCCTGGCAAAAGTCGGGCACGTGGCAAAATGTTTTGCTAAGTCTAGGAGTTAATGAGGTGCCACGTTGGGAATAGAGCTGTGCTCGCAGCCCGGGGTTCCTGGTGAAGTGTACCTTTAATGTGAAGTGACACTTGTCAAAATAAATGAGCAAGATTTTTATTGCATGTTCACTCGCTTGTAAAATTTGCTAGTCTGCAGTGGCTCTTAATCATTGATGTGAATTAGCCAGGTTCTCCTGTAGTTTAATTACCGGTATGTCATGTTTAAATTCTCCCTTGATGAACTGATGGTTAGATTAAAAGCACAGTTTCATCACAGGTAACGGGCAAAACACAAACACGCCGGGTGAGGGGAGATGCTGGAAGGGGCTTCGTCTGCCGGAGACCGAGGTGTCGTTGCCCTTTGGGGCGGAGGGACGGGTGGGATCTGGGTCACCACCACGGGGTTGGGGCAGGATCTATCCAGGACACGCTTTATCCTTCTCCAGGAGTTGTGTCTCGGCACGAGAACAGGGACAAACCCCGCATGGCCGGCGTCCCTTTGGGTCACCTCCACTACCAGCTTCAGGCTCTTCTTCCTGCCGACATCGTGCTGCTCCGTGGTGTCCTTTGAAGGTTTTCCTTCCACATTCGCAGCCGGTTCCGTAGCGAGGTTCAATTATTTTGCTAGGCAAAGCAGGGACGCTCCGTATTGTTCCATACCTCTTTGTTCCTGGAGGATTAATGAGGGAACGGGCAGAGGATTGACCAAAGACGCAGACTTTGGAAAGGATTTTTCCTTTCTGGGCTGTTACTTGGGGCTTTTCAATGACGGAGAGCGCTTCCGAGCCGTGGTGCTCGGTGGAGATGTTGCCTGCTAATTGTTTGACTCGGTTCTCGGAAGACGACGGAGCTACAGTGTTTAAACAGGGTGGCAGGTGGAGCAATAGATAACATTAAGCTGGAATTCTCTGCCGGAGATGGGCTCCCACAGATGGGCTGGAACTCAGCGGTGCCTTTCCCCGTCGTCGTGGCTCGGGAAAGGAGCACCCTCTGGTCGGAGAGCTGGAGGTCCAGCCTGGCCGGGCTTTGGGGAGCTGCCACCTCATCCTCCTGGTGGCAGTCATCGTCCCTCCCTTGTCCTGACCTCTGGCTCAAAATGAAATTCTTAATTGCTGGGGAACCTGGTAACTGCGTCGTGCTGCGCGTTGCCAAGGAGACACCGAAAGCCTGTTGAACTGGCAGAAATCCTCTTGCAGGGACTGGCGCGTCTCCTCCTAGTCCTCGAAGCGCGTTGAGACACTGAGGTTCTCCAGATGTTGTGTGCAGCCGCTGCCTTTGCCGTATCAATTCCAAAATTACATACCTGAGTGCAGGAAAGCCGGCTCGTTCCCCCATCTCTTACCTGCGCTCCCCGGAAAGTCTCTGTTTTCCTCGATAATGCAGTTTTCTAAGTAGCCGCACTCGATAATGACCAGGTAAGAGGAGAGGAGATGTGCGGAGGTTGTAATTGGAAAGGAAATAACGTCTAAAAAGTGAGAAATCGAGGATGCTTTCTGTATGGAATAATATATAATCAGCCTTTTAAACCCAAGGACCGCTTCGCTGCTTTTTTTTTGGGGGGTAGGAGGGGATGGCCTGTAAATCACAGGCAGCTCTGCCGAACTGGAGGTCTTGTTATAACCACAGAGGAAATTCGGCTTGGCTCCCAGCATTAATTTACTGCTTTTACCTTTTCCCTTACACTGCAGCTGCGAGGGCAAAGGGGAATTAGGAAGTGGTGGTGTAAGAACAGCTCTGTACCATTTTCTGCTGCGCTAGGGCTGAGGAGAGGTCCGCGACCACGCTGGGCTGGGAGCACCCCCAGAAGCAAGAGGGGTCCCCGGCTCTGCAGAGGTGGGCACCCAGCGAGCACGGGAACCCCTGGGAATAATTACTGCTGGGTTTCCTCGCCTGAACGGGTCGAAATGATTTCCATAACTGTGATTTCCTCTGGAAATCCCGGCTCTTGAGCAGTTCTTCCCGCCCTTCAGCGAAGGAGACCCCGATGCGAAGGCAGTAGGTGAGGATGCAGCCCTGGTCCCTGCTGACCTCGCGGTCGGGCTCTGCCACCCTGTCTTTGGCGTGGTCTTCTGCCATAGAAAATTGAAATTAAGGGCGTTACCGTCACACTGAGCCATTGAAGCAACGCGCATCCAAGGATGGAGCGGGGGTTGCCCCTATCTCCAAGGATGGTCGAGCCACTGGAGGTTTTTCTCCCTTCTGCTGGGACCACGGGGGAGACACCTTTCCACACGTGGCTCGGGGCTCGGAAGGATCCCGATGCGCACGCCCATCAGTCTGTCTGCCTAAATTAGCGGTGACAAATTATTGATAATTAGCACCGCCTTTTGTTTTGCCGTTGCAAAAAGGGAATTTATAAAAGGCAATTTATTTTTATCTTTGGCCTCAGGAACTCCAAAGCAGTTGTACTTATTCTTAATTGCTGGTTTTATGGGGAAGATTAAGCTGTAACGTAAACGGTGGCGCGAGGAGGCTGGGGCAGAACCGCTCCAACAGCAAGGAGAAAAATTGGCGCCGAGGATGGCCTAATACGTCGCAAATTCCAATTTTTATTAAGTTTAACAATGCAACCATTTCCAATCGTTCTATAACTAAATATAGTAATGAAATTTTATTTGAAGTCAGGAACATTATCCAGATATGACTTGATGTGTGTAAGATACCGCACATCAGCGGAGTGGTACAGATTGTGTTAAATGGGCCTGAAATAATCTTCAGGAAAGAAAATCGTTTTCTATTCTTCTTGACACAAAGTGTTTGTCACAGATATGCATTCTTATCCGCGTCTTGTTAGTGAAATCATTATACTTTCCATTACAACTTTTATGCAAATACGCCGGTTTTCCTTGATTAGGCTCACACGAATAAGCCGTAATTACAGGCTGAGGTGATATTAATGCGCAACAATTAAAGATGTAATTACTATGTGTAATTACTGCTTGAGAAGCGCGCTGCAACAGCCCGTGTGCCGCTGGGTGGGAGGGTTCGGTGCCCCGTGGGGGTGGCAGGAGGTCCAGCCCTGGACGGAGGATGCCAGGAGAAGCGTGGTGCCGGGAGGCCCGGGAGACCCGGGAGCTCCTGCTCAGCCCTTTCTGCCGCTTAAAACCCTGCCGTGACTCGGAGCTTTGCTGGAGGGAATGACCTGGGGCCATCTTCCCCCCCGCCACGTCGTCAGGATGTGGAGGAGCGGCTGCTTTGCCCGCTGCGGGGGCGGCTGGGGCTCGGTTGCTGGCGGAGATCTGGGGATGGGATCTCTTTCCCTTCAGCGTGTGTTTGCTCCGACGCTGCGTGGGTGGTTTTGCTGGAGCTCCTTCCCATTGAAGTGTAGGCCGGGCAGCAAGAACGCCCGGGGGGTACATCTCGAGGAGGGCTACCGGGAAGCAGATAAAACGGTAATGCGTTTTGCGCGGGGAGCATACCAATGAGGGGCCGGAGGAACCTCCTCAACTTCGCTTTTCCCTCTGCTAACGCAGCCGCGGAGGAAGGAGGAGGAGGAGGAGGAGGAGGGACACGGACCTGCCCTCTCCTCCCCCCCCTGCACCCTCCACGAGGGCAGCGTCGGCGGTTCTGGGTTAACCTTGCTTTGCTCCCCATCCAGTTGGGTAATTTTCAGCCGTGCTCTTCTTCCCGCCGAACCACACGTAGCCTTTGAAGTATTATATTTAAGGAAACTTTTTTTTCCAGGCAGCTTTTTATATCTGCTTTAATTTCTGTTAATCTCTCAGTGCACATGGCTCATAAGGTTTAAGCAATGGGAATTTTTCCTCCCCGTGACGCACTTTGCTGCGTTCTCAGTTGGCGCTGGCAGAAGGAATGCAAAAAAAAGAAAACCCAAACCCAAGCTCAGAAGGAGAAACACTGACCTCAAGGAACCTGCCAAAGTTCTCCTCTTGGCAGAAGGTCAAACGAGCTTGTCTAAAGGATGGGGCATCGAGACGTTTGCCGGTACTGGGGATATCCCAGTGTTGCTCTGGGAGTGTTTGGAAGGGTCTGTTACTGGTTGTCACCGTCCCCGTGGTGGGAGAGGGGGGTTTTGTCACCAGCCATGGATGAGCACGTTTGGAGGTGACTGCGAGTAACGAGGTGGTGCGTTGGCAAAGGCACGCGTTTACACGTCTTTGCTTTTGTCACAGCGTCCTTCTTCGAGAGTTCCCGTAACTGAAATTCCATTCTTTTTGGTGCCGAGTGGATTTTTCCGTTGGGTGGTAGGGCAGGGAGACCTCCTCGGGTGGCTCCTCTCCGGGGGGGCTGCAGCCCCTCCGCGCCGCCCTCCTGCTGGTCCCGTCCCAGAGCTCGGAGCGGCCTGGGATCCCCGGCGCGGCAGCACAGATCTGTGCCTGGAAGAACGAGTTATTGTGCCGGCAAGAATTGTTTGAAGAATTAAAATTGACCCATTTCCTTCAGGCACAGAGAAGTTAATACTCCAGAGCGTTGACACGGTAGGAGCGATTTGAGAAGCATTATTCGTCAAATCCCAATGCTAATATGTATGTAGGTATAAATAAAAAGGCCTCAAAGGTTGTTTCAGTATTTATTAACCTCTCCTCTTCTCTAGGGGCTTACCTGGGCTGCAAAGGCTTGGTCAGGGATTGAGCTGTCGATCCGGAACCTGCGGGACTGGAGGGGCAGAAAAAGGGCCGTGGACCCTTTGCCGCAAACCCCCGTTGCCTCCTGGGCTGCTGGTTCCCATCGCAGAGGGAACGGGCGGAATGAAAGTTTCCTTTCTCCAGGTTTTTGTGTCTAAACTGCCACGTTTGTACTAACGTTCTCTTTTCCCCGCTTGCTTTAGGTAAGTGAATCCGTTCCGACACGTTAATGTGAGTGGAGATGGGACGCGGGACGGCTGCCGGGCAGGGACGCCGGAAAGCAGCGGTGAGCCGCTGCCGGCCGAGGGCTGCGTCGTTAGTAAGTGTGGAAGGGATGGAGCGCGAGGATGGGACACGGGTGAGGACGGGGACACGGGCTGGGGGACACCCGGATCCCGGCACCGGGGTCTCCGTCGCTGGGGGGGGCAGAGCCGTTCCTCTCGCCACAAAGTGCCGATCGGCCCTTCCCATTTTAAAAACAATTATGAAAAATCCACTTCAACAGCTTTTTGAGGCTTTCTGGGATTCTCCTGCTGGGGCGAGGAGAGGAGGACTCGAGGACTCCTTCTCCCAGCCCTTCCCCTTCTCTGATTTCTGAGTTTCTGTAGTATATTTAGAAGCGTTACTCTTCAAGGAGTAGTTGTGAAATACGGGTCGGTTCCTTGGCTCGGGAGCGTTCTCCGTTGCGTGGTGAAAGGGAGCACGAGGTAGGAGGCAGAAGGGTTGTTTTTTTTAAATAATGCTTAATCTAGAATTAAATTCAGAGGAGTGCCTGGAGAAAAATAAGATCTCGCTGATTAGATTCTCCAAATACTTTTTGTCTTATCTAATAAGCAAGGCAAGCTAGTAGAGGGAATTATATGCTGGAAGGGGAATTTTAATAGCAAGAGATATGCAAAGAGGAAGGTATCTCAAGTGACTAAAGAATGCAAACGACGGATCATTTCCAGGTTTGAAGAATGCAACTTTTTGCAGCACAGACACAAACCCGGGCCTTCCCCGGCGAAGCCCGAAGAGAGGAAAGGGCTCCCTCGAGCTTTTGGGGGCGCGAGGATCCCTCCCACCAGCCGTCACTGGGAGGGAGGAGCGGTCCCCAAAGCCCTTCCCCTTGCCCGGGCTGCCTCTCTCCGCCTGGGTTTGTCCTGCACCCCTGCTCCCCGGTACCCGACTCTTTAATCAGAGACTCTGCGTGATGAAGGAAAACATTTAAACTCCACGAGTGCCCCGTTTGACCGACTCCCCAAACTTTAGCCCGTTACCGGAGAGGGCACTCTGTTCCAGAGGAGACGCAGTCGCCGCCAGCCGGCTGAGTGCCGAGGGGAATATCCCGCTTTTCCAAAGGCCTGGGCACGTTACAGGAAAATCCGAGCATCTGGTAGCGAGTGCCAGCTGCTCTCGGAATCTTTTTGCCTACGAATCTGGGTAAACAGGCAGGATTTTGCTGTGGGTGCCATGCAAGGTCAGTTGTTTGGTGGCACCGCAGCTAATGCCGGTTAAAGCAGAAAGCTTCTTCCATTTTTTAAAAAGGACAACAGTAAAAGCTTGGCTTTGCTGTGGAGAACTGGTGCTCGTGGTCTAAACTGGGCGGACTGGTGCAGGACCCGTCCCTTATGGCCCCGTTGCCCCCACGGGTGCTGGGCACCCCCTTCCCACGAGGAGCCAGGCGTCCGGGGAACGGGGGCTCTTAGGGAGGAGGAGGGAAAAGCGGGAACGGGAGCGAGATCAATTTCCCCTCCAAATACGATCCTTTTAGTCAAAACCACTCGTGCCGTGTGTTAGAATCCCCTTTTTCGGCAGCAACACCCTCATCGTTGTGTTCAAACACTGAGATAAATGCATCCATCTAAATTCATGATTTGGGGTTTTTTCAGACAGTTGCTAATTATTGAACATAACTAGCTTATTCATAATTCCTTTTCTCCTCCTGCTTGATAACCATAATCCTGTATTTGTGCGGCTGGCATTCCCATGGTAACAGACTGGTGTCTGAAGCAGAAGATTATTAAATACAGAATAGTGCATTAAAATAATGTTAAGGTTCTGACTTAGACACTTTCACATGGGGGCAAACTTCAAAAAAAGCGAACGTTTTTACAAAAAGCAATTTACTTTGCCGGTAATGTTCTCTATTCCCACAGCTATTCCGGAGGAGATGTGTTGGAGCAGCAGCCGGCTCCCTCCCAGCCCGTCTCCTGCTCCTCCCGCGTTGCGGAGAAACCCTAATCTGATGTTTATGTCGTCAGTCTGTTGCCATGGAAACCCTGTCACAAATGTATCGTGACCTCACAACGGGATGGCAAAGGAGGAGAGTGTGGGCTGAAAGACGGTGTTAGAAATGATTATCAAAAGGAGGAAAACAGCGCTGAGGAGGTGTAACAAAGCAGGGAGAAGGAGGTGGGGCTGGAGCGTGTTTCTCCGGCAGCCGGGGGGTGCGTGTCCCTGGGCCACCCCGCTCCCTTTGTCCCCTCGTCTTGTGGGCTCCGGTGGTGGGACCGGAGCGGGATGCTCTGGGACCCCCTCAGAGGGAGGAGGGATGCTCAGGGACCCTCTCGGAGGGATGCTCAGGGACCCTCTTGGAGGGATGCCCTCATCCTTCCTTGGGGGGATGCTCTTGTCCCCCCGCGGGGGGATGCTCTCGTCCCTCCTCGCAGCACCACGTCTCCGTCTCGTGGCTTCTGGCCCCTCTTCTCTGCCAGGCGTGGTGTTCGGGTGGGGAGGGGGCAGCGGTCCTTGCCCCGTGGCAGGCGAGTGCAGGGTGATCTGGAATCGCAGATTTCAAGATGATGATTTTTTTTTTTTTTTTAAAAATGCATTTAAGAAATCAGAGCTTTGTTAACGAAAGCGGCAGCTACAATTTCGGAGAGGATTAAGCAGGGATGAATAAAGGGTAGGTAGGGAGGAGGTTTGATGATCTGCACGGAGGTGCTCTTATGAGTTTGAGGGACGTTTCCCGTGTCCCTTCCAGAGCCGCCAGCGAGGACACGCTGTTGGGAACTGGGGATTTGTGGAATCAGCGTGGCTGGCAGCGCTGGGGACGGGCCTCCGCAGGGAAGGTCTCGTTCTCCCCGCGGTGAGGCTGCGCAGGACGAGGGTGCGCCGTGCCTGGTGTGCGGGAGCGGAACGCGGCGCAAGAGCGTGTGTTACACCTCCTTTGAGCCCCCCGCTCCCCGAACGCCAGCTCGTGGCAAACCAAGACGGTAAAAATAGAGCCCCGCAGACAGCAAGTTGCTGCTGCTGGAATGTTATCTCCTCTCGCAGGTGCTCGAAGCAGCGAAGCCGCGTAGAAAAAGCACGACTGGCTGCATATTTCATGTATTTTTAATACAATCCTTTATGGTACTAATAAGATCTTTGCGCAGCCTGAGCCTCCCCGAGCGCTGGTGGCCCTGGCAGTGTCACAGCGGGTCCGTGCGGCTCAGGCGTTAGACACGGCACGTGGGCAATCCCCTGGCTGGCCACCTTGCCCCTCGCGGTGGCCCACAGGGCTAGGGGAAGGCAGGAGTCGGAGTCCGAGCTGCCCACCCGGCGGCAGGGCTGGGATGAATCTCCCTGCGTGAGAAACCCCGATTGATGGCATTTCTGGCGGCGGGAAGGGACGGTGCCCGCGGGAACAGCACCCCTCTACCCCTCAGGGGTTTGCTGGGAACAGAGCGAGGGGCCATCTGGTTTGTGGGGGGTGTGCTTCAGCATCCCCCTCCTCTTCCCACCAGTTTCCCTGCCCTCTCCCTTCTGGAGAGCTTAAGCCTCGTTTTCCTCTTGCGGTGGGTAAGAGGGGAAGAGAAGAGTAAGTACAGACTTCTGTGACCCATAAAGTCCTGCCTGCGACTTTAGCCCTCCCGTCTGTACTGGCTTTGTTGTGGCTTTTCACACGGGTTACGTTTCAACAAACAGGAGTTCTCCCTCTGGAGACGGGCTTAAAAAAAAGGATGCTGTAAGGAGAAGGATTGTTATCAGAGCATCTCGCCTCACGCTCGGCCTTAAGAACCGTGCGGCTTCCGAAGGGGAAGAGCAGAGGGTCTGCAGGGTCTCTCCGCCCCCCGTGGCCGCGTGTGCGGCGAGGGGTGGGGGGTTTGGTGTGAACTGCAGCCGGCGGCGACTTCACGGGGCAGCGCTGTGACGCGACGCTGCGGGAACGCTTCCCGCGGGGGATTCGGGTGCTTCTTCCCGCGGCTCCCGAGGAGGGTTCCCGCGTTCGGAAACTTTCCACTTTTTCCACTTTGAGGATCCTCGGCAGGTTCCGTGCGGGAAACCGGGGAAAAGGGGAAGAACGGCAGGAAAATATCCTCTGGAAGTAGGGCATCCTGGCTCCGGCTGCTGTTGTGTAACCGCCTCTGCCCGCTCCCTCCCGGGGAACGCACGGCTGAGTTCTCCGCCGTTCTATATTTGGCTGAGATATTGAAAAATGCATTTGCTATCAATGAGTTCCTTTAATATAAAAGGCAGTAGATTTATGGGAAGAAGAGAGCGCTGCCGTCCCCAGCACCCTTTGTCTTCCGTCCGTTCACTCCTGCCCGGAAAGAGTTCGGAAAGATGGGGATGTGAAACTGAGCGATTCCCACCCCGGGGAGCAGCCCGAGGAGCCGGGTCGTGTGTTCCTTCCTGGGCTCTGCAACCTTTTCCTGAGCTTTTCCAGTGGAAGATGGAGGGGGAAGTGAAAAGAAATACGGAGTGGGAAGCCACGATTCCTGCTTTTGCCTTGACTCTTTTCCGCTTGCGTCCAAAACTGTGACAGTGCTTTAAAATGATGCGATAACGACCTTTTTTAAGGATACGGTCCAAAGTTAGTGGAATTTGGGGTTACATCCTCTGAAGAGCAGTCAGTTCCCATCTGCGGTGCCTGGGTGAGGGGTGGTGACAAGCGGTGGCATTTCCAAGCCCGGGAAATGTCCCTGATGGGCAGCCCGGGGTTGGACGCGGCCGACAAAGACTCTTCAGATGATCTCCTCTGGCTTTTCGGCTCAGTGGTCGCGCCGGTGTGCTGAGCCCTGGGCTGCGGGAGCAGCGAGGGAGCGCGGGGGCAGCGAGGCAGGACAAAACCAAGCTGGCAGCGAGGTTGGAGGTGGGAGATGCCACATTTGCTCAGCATCCTTTGACTTGTAGAGCAAACGAGTTGTAGGTTAAAATCTTCCTAGGAAAAAAGGTTGGGAAAGCACTGAGGTTTGCAGGGGAGTACTCGGTCTAAAGTCATTGCAAGATGACTTCCCACGTCAAATGACATCGTTTTGGCTCAAAAAGGATGTGGTTCCGAAGTGCCTGATGAAGCTGGTCTTCAAGGTGTCCAAAGAGCTGACTTGGGATATTTTCCATAGTCTGGGAAGCATGGAGGTGAGGCAGTGGCTGGTGGGATGAAATGTCCGTGCTGAAGTCTGTCTGGGCAAGCGACTTGGGACCGGGCGCCAGGGGTTCTGGGGCCATGGTGCTGGTGGCCACAGGAGATGGATGGGTGGGAGGAGAGGTCAGAGTGATGGGTTATGGCTTGCTGGGTACAAGAAGCCCCATCTGAGCCGCTCCGCCGGGCTGCCACGGGGATGATTTGCCTCGGAAGAGCGGGAAGGCTGGTGGCCAAAAGGGCTTTGTGATCAGTATCGTGACACAGGCCCCTGTGCAGGGTGAGTTCCTGAGGCTCCCATGATGGGAACGCTTGGGGGATGGCCAGCAGCGGCCATGGACCATTACGTGCCAATCTGGCTGCAGGTCAGGGCACATCAGCTGCTTGTCGGTGCGTGTCCGTGCCGTTCCCGGCATCCGAGTGTGGAAGCCCTGTCTTGGGATCACGGGTCCGTGGCAGAAGGTGGAGGTGGGCTCCTCCTCGGCGTTCCCCACCCCACGTGCCACTTCGCCCACGCTCCTTTGTAATCCCCAGTAAAGGCTGCGAGCGCCGTGAAGAAACGGTGAAACACGAGGCTGCGGTGAAGGCGACGTCCTTCTGAAAAGGAACGAGAATTAAATGGAAAATGTCTTTATTTCTGTTCGTTTTGATGAATTCTCTGAATTGTGTGTCTAATTGTGCTCAATTATTACAGCCTCGCGCAGATAGGTTACTAGTTTCTAGGCAGTGATGTACATTGATTTCCTTCACAGGCTTTGAGACAATAGTCAATTTGTAAAGAAGGACTAACTTTGGTTTACTGTCAATTGTGGGGGGTTCTGCGTTTCTGCTGCTGTATTATTGGCAGCCTTTAAATTGATTCAATTTGAAAACTGAATGAGAAATTAGTGTGTTCTCGTGCAGACATGTTTCAACTAAATTATTAAATGAAGTGGTTGACTCTTCTATCTGAATTAAACCAGTAGAAAAACTATAATTAACTATTTCATTGACTGGCAGAAGCTGCAAGATTGATGTAGGACATTGACCTGATAGATTTTTCTTCCCTGTGCTGTGGAAGCGAGGATGAGCATTTAGGGGGATGAGAGAGGAGGGTGGCCTATCTGCTTTGTTCCAGAATTAAAAATGTTTTCTTGTCGTTCTTGCAGCTCTGGTTTTATTTTCCCTTCCCCTCGGAGCTGTTTCCCGGCGTTTCCCACGCTTGGCAGGGCAGCGGTCCTTGGTGCCCATCACTCGCCCTCCAAATGAGGTGCCGTCAGGCATCCCAGGGGCACGGGCTCCGTGCGAGACCCTGCACCGACACCGTGGAAGGCGGTTTTAATCGTGGCTCAGAGGAATGGGGATAAATGGGCTTCTTTCCCTTCACGGGAAAGGCACGAAGCTGCTTCAGCCTTCCCTGCCTTTGCCTGGGCTTTGGACTCGACGGGGGCTCAGGTCCCTCCGGTGTGACCCCCCTCAGCTGGGCTCTCGGTGGTCCCTGGTGGCTGGTCTTCAGGAGAAGAGGCAAAACGAGCCGTGAGCTCTGCCTTGGGTTTGGGTGTTTGTCTTGCCAAACGCGTGCTGCTGAATTTTTGGCGCAATCGGCTTTTCCAGGAGGACTCCAGCAGGTCTGGGCTCCATCAGAGGTGCGTGTCCCTGGCTGGTTCCTGCCCCCGGCCTCCCGGTTTGGGTGGATTTTGGCCTCGCGTCCGTCCTTGCAGATGGAGACGCTTGGTGAGCACCGATAAGGGGGGGGATCCCTGAGCTTCAGGCACCAGCCACGCTTGGTCCCCAGCAGAGATGGTGGGGGACATCCCGGGGACACGGGGTGCCGCCAGCTCTTTGCTCCAGAGGCAGCATCACTGTGGTCCCAGCAGGTCCCAGCAGGTCCCAGCAGGTCCCAGCAGCAGGCGTTCTCTCGGCTTTATCGCGTGCGAAATAACATGGGCTTCTGGAGAGGGGAACGCCCGGGTCTGCGTAACCCAGAGGTGAAGGGTTGTGTTTCCTCAGTAGAGGTGCTCTGGTCCCGCGGGAAAAGACATGGTTTTATTAGGAATATCCGAGTTACTCTCCTAATAGAAAATTACATTAGCTGTATTAAAGGGCACTTCTGGGCACGGTGTGGCGTTAGTAATGGATTTTGTTGGTTCAAAAGTAATACCTTTTTGCTATCCAAATTCTGCATCTAAGTATGTAACCCGGCGTTATTACCTCTGCTGACTGCGTGCCGACCGTTTCGGTAGGAATTGCCGGGGACTTTGTGGCCTGTGTTGTGTTTTGTCACAAGGCAGGCGGGAGAGGAACGTTTGCATTTGCCTGAGTTGGGAAGTCAACAGAGAATGCTTTTTTTAAATTTTTTTTTATTTTTTTTTCCCCCTTTTAAGCCAGCCCTCCATGCTGGGGACGTGCTGAGGGTCCTCCCTGTCACGGAACCGCTGCCATCGCCACCTGGGTGACCGGGGGGGTGCCCCGGGGTTAATTCTGTAGCCTCAAACCCTCAAAAGTCTGCTCCGACACTGGGTCTGTTCAGCACGTTCTCTTTTCTCTGTCTTGTACCTGGCAGCTCCTTTAACCTTATCTATTTTTAATCGTACGCTACTGTAATAAGTGTATGTGATGGCTGCCTCGGTAGGGGAGGTGAAAATCCCCGTGGAGGCAGGTTTTCTGTAGGGTTTGTGGGAGCGGCACCAGGAGGCGTTCAAGGCACCCTGTTCCGAGGAGGCGAGCTATCCATCAAAGGCACAATCTCGGGTCGGAGTCTTCTATTTAGATTAAGCGCGTTAAGAAAGATGGATGGGGAATGCATTTCAGCAGCATTGTCCCCAAACCAGAACGGAGCATCAGGACCCTCGGAGAAGGATTCAATTACGCTGGCAAATAACTTGAACAAGAGCTGGGTAAAAAAGGAGCTCGTAGGGCAGTGGGATGCTGGTTGTGGGTTTATATAGTTTTGAGATAAAAATGTTATTTTCATTAAACCTTCCCATTCACAACCATCCCTACGAGCCGCTTGCTTGTCGGGTGTGTTTTATGGAGTCGTGCCTGTAAGTTACTTTTGCCAGTTTTGTGCTACTTCCCACGTGTTAATACGGGAGCAGCAGTTTATGGCGCCCCTAATTAATGAAATTTTATTTGAACGTCTTTTCATCAGGAATTGCTTCTGTGCTGGCGCCTTTGGGGTGATGTCCCAGCTTTTTTCGTGCTGGCGGAGGGGGGAGGATGTGTCCCACGGGCTCTGCTCCCCTCGTGCTCTGCTGACCAGGCTGGCAAACCCAACACCAAATAGTCTGGCTTGTGGGAAAATGCTTGCTTTGGCTTCAAATGGCAAAACCATCTGCCTCTTTGAAGCCAACTCTGCTTGTTCTTTTGTCTTTGAATATTCCTTTCCTAAAGCAAGATCTCATCAGCAGCGGGGACTGGAAGGTGGTGCCGGCGTTGAGAATGTGAGGTGCACTAAATCGGGGGGCTGGAAACCTGGCTGAGCCCTGGGATCATCCCGATATTGGCGCCGGGGGTGGGTTTCTCTCACCCCACCGGAGCGGGGAGGGTGGGTTTGGTGGCTCTGCCCGGAGAGCATCAAAAGGGAGAGACGACTCCCGCTCCCGACGTGGAAAGGACGGGCTTTAAAAGGTAAAGGCAGGAGAAGCCGATGTGTTTATTGCTTCCGTGTAGAATTAATTAGTGTGGAAGACAAACGTTAACAAGAAGCTGTGTATTGTCATGGTTTTGACCGGATTGACCACTCAGAAGGACAGATGGCCCCTCCCTCCCCTCTCTAAGGAAAAGAGAGGAGAGGAAGAGATAAAAAAGAGATTTATGAGTTTAGAAAAAGCTAAACTAATGAAAATATTAATAAATAATGAAATAATAAATAATAATAAAAGTATACAGTATATACAAAACCATCTCAAGCTCCCAGGATGATGATCAGGTCACCAGCAGTCACAGGCTGGACTTGGTGATGGACAGGAGCTGGATTCCAGGTCTGGAGTCGGGAATGCTCGGATGGGGACCAGAGGCAGAGACAGGGTCCTCCTCGGATGTTGGCCAATGAAGGAAGAGAGTTGACCCTTTGATCCCTCAGCTTTTGTACTGAGCGTGATGCAGATGGGATGGAATACCCTGTTGGTCAGTTTTGGGTCACCTCTCCTGTCCGCTCCCCCCTACCGGGGTGACCCGTCTGCACTTTTCTGCTTCTGACCCTCTAATGGGGCAAATAACAAGTTTACCTGACCTTGGTTGTTCTAGCAATAAGTATAAGCAAGGACCTCTCTGCTCACCATTCCTTGGTATAATCAGGTCTTATCACTGAGAGCGAACTGTTTCTGAACAACGTGCTGTTAATCTCAGCGTTTAGTTCGTTAGAAGAGGCCCAGCTGAAAAGGTAAAATCACTGAACAGAAAATTTGTTCTGTTTTACCTCAAGCCGGGACACTTGTGCCCCAGTCAGAGGTTCCGGGGGGATCGAGAGTGGGAGTTGGCGGCGCTGCCATCGCCAGCTCCCGTCCTACAGCCGCCCTTCGGGGGTGCGGGAACAGCCGGTCACCTCCGGCGGGACGTTCTCCTGCTCCCCGCGTAACCCCGTGGCTGAAGCTTTGTTCTTTTCCTCCCAGTCTAGCGCTTGGCAATTAGGGAAAGCGTCTGATGCCTGTACTTTGATCTTCGTTACCTGCTTCTCACATCCCTGGTGTTGCTGTGATTTGGAGGAGGGAAAGTATTAACCGTTGCTTAGACCCAAAGCCGGCGTGGCCTTCCCGTGTCAGGACCGTGGTTTGGATGCTTGTGTTTGTTCGTTACGTTCCACATGGGCCAAACTTGCAAAATAATTGACCCCCAAACCCTACTCCGGTCAGCCCCCCCTCTTGAAGAGCCGGGATTTCTCTGCTAATGCAGCCCTTGGAGGGAACTGTACTCAGTGAAGGGTTAATGTGTTTTTCTTCTTGGTTGTGGTTATTTTAATTGGAGACGAAGGATTTTTCTTTCCAAATTCTTGTTGCTTATCCTGTGCGTTCGGTTATTTTGTCCTGATTTTGACAGACAGGAGAAGGCAGGAGACAATCCTGGTCTCCTGCAGCGTTGGGCTTCGTTGTGCTGTAATTTCCTCGGGGCTCTGAGGGACCCACGGCCGAGCGCCCGGTGGGGCTGCGTTGGTGTGTTGGTGTCTCAGCCACCCTTCCCCTGTTCTTTGGGTGGTGGGGCTTTCCCAAGGCAGCAACACCAGGATAGCTTCTTCTAAGCAACAAGTTTTCAATCCAACCACGTGGATTTTCAATATGGGTTTTCCACCCCGTTTTTTAGTTGTCGTTACGATGCCAGCCTCAAGAGTCATTGAGGTTGGGAGGGAGCTCTCAAAGTCTGGTCCCACAGCTTGAAACCGAATTTTCGGCCTCGACAGAGGTACTAAATTGGTTGATTTTGTAGCTGTAGGAACTAGCAAAACTCTTCCTGGGTTTTTTTGTCAATGGCTTGTCAACCGTTAGTTTTTCTTTCTTTCTTCGAGTTCAGAGGCCAGCCAACGTTCAAGATGTTTTTTCCTTTCATTGCCCAAGTCTCTATTTAATGCTATTCCTGGTGTGGTTTAGGCATGTTTGGGCGTGTGGACACTTCTGCTGTCGAGACGTGGTCCGTGCCTCGAGCCAGGTCCCAGACCTTCCCTCCTGGTTCCTGGAGGGGGTAGGAAAGTTGTGTAGGTCAGCTTGGAATCATCAGGCTTGCAAGGGAAAAAATTGAAACTGACTTCAAAGGACAACTCTGACATGGTCAATTAATAATTAAAACAGTTTTTTAATGAGCTATGCAATTACCTGTGTGTCCCTGGAGACGATAGTTTATGGTATTATTGCTCAGTGCCCTTTCTTTAGTCATGGCAGATGACATCTGTAATTTAAAGCAGGCGAGACATTAAAGTGACAGAACTTTCATTAACCTTGTCTAAAGTTTGTTAATGACAAATGTCTCATAAAAAAAAAAAAGCTATTGTCAAAACACCAGCTTAGCAAAGAGAGGAGCCTCTAATCCTGCAGACTTGGGGGGGTTCTTTTCCGCTCACCAGCCTGCGTCACCCCCCCGTGTCCCGAGGGCGAAGGGGACACTTCTTTCCCCCCCCCCCGTTCCAAAACCTTGGGCTCAGGCCTTTCCCCGGGTGGGGTACGGGGTGGTTTCCTGGGTGCTCTCCCTGTACGTTTTTGACTTTTGAGTTTTGTACGTGAGCAGCTGTAATTGTCAGGCACAAAACGTGACATTTAACTGAGTTTGGTTTATCAAATTGTAAAAAGTGATCTTCTGAGCGCAACGGACAGGCTCTCAAGAGCTGGGCGGTGGGAGAGAGCTGGAGCTCCGGGCTCCGTGAAGAGTTGCTGCTGCTGGTTCTGCTCACCTTTCCACGTCTCCTTTCCCAGCCGTGGAACACAGCAATCCCCCGAAATCCTCCCAGCCCTGGTTCCTCCCCGGGGTCTCGTTCCCACGGCACAGAGCGGAGACACCAGCGCAGGGTCCCCCCACCCTGGTGGTGCAGGACACGGGGGCTGCCTCGCCGCGTGGATCAGTGCATTTAGTTTCACCCACTTCGCTGCTCAAACTGCCCAGTTCTGTGGGTTTTGGGGCTGGTGTCCGTGTGGGGAGGAGGGGCAGAGCCGGGGGGGTTCCATCCCGACGTCGAGCGCTTGGATGCTCCCGTAAATACCCCCTCAGCATGGATGGGCACCTCCGAGAACCTTCGCTCCCCCAAGGCGCCCTCTCTGACGCGGGGCCTCCCGTTCCAGGCGCTGAGAAGTTAATTCGGTTTCCGCTGGAGTCTAGATTAAAGAGAGAAATTATCTGCTTGAATCATGAGCAACTTTGTAGGGAAGGGATCAGCCGGGGGGAGGGCTGGGGGGGGAGATGCATTAGCGAGGAGATTGCTTTGAAAGGGATAAGTCAGATCTTAACATCTCGGTATTGAATGTCAGGCGGCCTGGAAATGGAATTTTTGCAGCAGATACTACAGCAAAAAAAAAACATTTTGTTTGGCATTCTCGCAGTCTCCGGCACGGAACAGGTAGGAAGCGCCTTGTTAAATTATTTATTACCTTGAGATGAACTTGGAAGAGTTTATAGCGGCACACTATGGCCTCAGACTTTGTTAAACTGGATTAATTTTTGCTTCCAATCCTGGGAGACTGAAAGACCTATTAATATTGACTGCGGTATTTAGGAAGCGTCTTTCATGCAGAACACCTCGGCTTCGAATGCGGCCCCGGACCCTGAGACCTCTCTTTCATCTGCCAGGAAGAAAAGTTGTTTCCCTTTTTAAATTAACAATAAGGAATGTAAATGTCTGTGTGAGGGTAACGGTGTATTTCATGCCTTTGTTTGTCCTAGCAAATTGGATTTTAAAGACTTGCTCCTGCAAGAAGCTTTTATTTGCCCTGAAGAAAGGATTTTACTTACTGGGGCCCCCCGCTGTTAAAATAAGTGTGTGTATATATATGTACACATCCATAAATATATATATTTGGATGTTTGTGTGTACGGATGGAGCGTTCCCTTGGTGTGTCTCAGCAGTGCCAGGACCGGGGGTGCCGGAGCAGGACTCATTCCCAATTCCAGCGAATCCCGCTGCTTTTCTCAGCGGGGATTCCCAGTTGGGCTCTCACTGGCGCGAGACTGGTACCGAACCTCCTCTGGGAAGGAGAGAACCGTCCTGATATTAATAACGTGCTCACAGCAGATGCAGACTCCTCTTTCTGTCTTCACTTCCATGTCCCTGTGACTAAGTGCCCGATCGAGGACGTGTATTTCTTGGAGGAAGGGCACTCTCCCAGGAGGAGGTTTACGGTTTTTCACTCGTTTCCCGCTGCAATCTGTGGGAGCCTGAGGATGGCCACAGAAACGCCAGTTCCTCCTGCGAACCTCCACTTCTTAATAGAGACAAGAGGAAGCCAGCCCCGTGCCAGGGACTGCGGTCAGGGGAGGGCAGAGGGACGCTGCGGGCACCTTTGTTATCAGTGGATTTTGGGGGCGAGCGGGGTTATTTCCAGCCGGGTGCGTGTGGCTGGTGGGCCCGGCAGGGCAGGAGCTGAAACCCCCTTCCCCAGCTCCGACCTTCCTCCCGGTGAGGGCAACCAGCCTTTCTGGCTATTAGTCGCTTCGGCTGGAAAGGGAGGCGCTGGAAAGAGGGATTCGAATAGCTATTATGTCTGTTTATCTAAGTAAGACATAATGCGTATTCCCCGGGTAAATGTATCATGTTGCCAAATTTTTTGCCTACAAATTGCTAAAAACCGGTTATGCGAGCACGTTTGCAAATGCGCATGACTCTGGGGAGCGTGCTTTCGTATAAAATAGCCCATTAATTTGAACAAAACGTTTTAAATAGTCGTAGGTGATTTATTTCCCGGAGCTGTGCTGCTGCGATGCGAGGGGAGGGGGCTGGCCTGGGCTGGTTTCTCTGGCAGGGATTTCACTTTGCGCCAAAGGCTCTTCTAACCCTGGGAAAAACTCACTTTTAGGAGACTTTAGTGTCTGATTTTGCAAAAATATTTACTTTATCACCATCTGTGGTGTGCGGGTTCCAAGGCGCAGGGACAAGGAGGAGCGAGACCCAAGGGACTTGCCCCAAGCTGCCCACAGGATTATTTCATTCCACGAACGTCGCATTCAGTGTAAATGAGGAAGTTTGCTGAGGAGTTCTCTCTCTCTGCCTTGACGACTGTGATCCACAGAAATCCTTGCCCCGGTGCCGGAGCCCTGAGCCCTTCCCTTTGGAAGCCGCAGCGCCCGCAGGGTCCCACATTGGCTGTCCCTGCTGGGGGTGCACGGCTTCCTGGGATGGGATGGGTAAAATTCTTGGATATCTTATATTAGTGTCGGGATTTATACCGGTTCTTTAGTATTATTGTTAATTATTTAGCCTTATGCTATTAAATCTATTCATATTTCAACACTCGGGTTTCCTTGTTTTTCCCTGATTCCTCTTCCCAGCTGGGCAGGGGTCACGGGGTGAGAGAATAATTACGCAAAAAAGACAGGCAAAAAGGTTGGGGAACGTGTGTCGCTCGATGGTTTGAATTGCTCAGCCTCCGTGTGCGAGCCAGCGCCGGCCGGTACAACCTGCAGGCATCACGCTCTCAAGTCCCGAGAGCTGAGTGGACCACAGAGGTTTGGCTGAAGCATCCCTGCAGGTGGCACTTATCGCCTGGCGGTTCTGAAGTCAGAAGGTGCAGAAGCTGGTAAGGTCACTCGATGTGGGTTCCTGTCCTCCGGTTTTAGGTAAAACTGTGCTGAGCTGAAGGTGAGTTTCGGTTCCCGAGGTGCCCAGATCGGGATCAGTGAACCCATCCCGTTCCAGATGGGCTGCCATCAGCTGCTCCTGAAATATAAATAATATATAAGAAATATATAAATTTATATAAATATATATTTATATAAAAATATCCCAAAATATAAATATAGAAATATTTAAAAGCTCTCTTTAACTCCTTTGTCCTTGCAAAACCCCTCTGTGCTGGGGTTCAGGCTGTTGGAACTGGCCATGTGTGTCTCATATGTGGAACAATGGATTGTCCTCTCCTCGGCAGCCGCCTTTAGGTGTTTGAAGAGCTTTCGTTCTCTTCTCCCATCTCCTCTTGAGCAAGCTCAGTGTGCTCAGGTTGCGTCTTCCCAGAGAGCTCAAGAGAACTTGGCGTGAGAGGTGAAGGAATGGTGGGCACGGCTTGGCTTGGCAGGGCGCTGGGACGCTCGTTAGGTACCTCCCTTTAATTGCAGCTGGCTATTGCGTGGTCTTACTGCAGACGGTTCGGCTCTTGTCGGTTTGAAGAAGGCTAAAATGGGAACAAATTTGGTTTTAAAGATACCAAACTAACTGGTGCGTAGCTAACTCGTGATTATTGCAGCTCTCGGTGTTTTATAACCACAAAAATATCAAATGCTGTACAGTTCAAGACTTATGATGTTGGGGGGAAGCAAGGTTAAATAGCATCTCGCACCTTTCACTCCACATCTCATTATTCATCGCTAATAGAAGCCCAGACCATCTGTCTCCGCAGCGCGGTTGGATGTGACAGGCATAGGAGATGCTACAAAACTTTCTGCCCGAGGTGTTTATTTGTGCCGTGCTCTGCTCTCGGGGACACGGGAGCCACCACCACAGGGGCCACCGTGGCTTCGCGACACGCTCCCGGGGCTACCAAGAGCTGGGCACAGCTTCCTCTCCTCTCCCCTTCTGTTGGCTTGTGCGCAGCCCCCCGGAAAGCCCCAGGGATTTTTGCTGCCCATTGGAAACGCGCGTTGGGCAACCAAGAGCGTGTTTCCAGTGGTAGCCAGCAGGCAGGCTGGGTTTGCCACCTGGAGACGTTTCACCCCGTGGTGCCGGGTGTTTGCCCCAGGCTTGGGGCTGGGAAGGGGAATAACCTTCGTTAAGAGCCTGCTGTGGCCCCTGCCCCTCCTCCAGCCCCTGTCTGTCTGTCCCGCGGCGCGTGTCTGTCCCTACCAGCCGACCCGAGGAGCCGGAGCAGAGGGTTTTTCCTCTGCCACATCCCGGGAACGCTGCCTCTTTGTTTTCCTACCCTTTTGCTGTGGAAATACTTAGAATATCAAATGCCCATCTTCCCCGGAGGGAAAGAACCGCTGCGGGATTTTTTTTTTTTATTTTTTTTTTATTCTTTTATGTTTTCTTTCTGCAGTGGTGAGGAAAAATATCTGCTGCTTCCCGCCAGTTAAATTGATGCTCGTGAAAGATTTAACAAATATCTTCTTTCCGTAGGGTTATCAGGCTTGCAGATTTAAGCAGCAGTCGGAAAGCAAAACAGAGAGGGTCTCGTTAAGTTAAAAAAAAAAAAAAATCCCTTCTTTTGAGGTCTCAGTCGTCTTGGTGGTCGTGGTGCAGTCGGGTTCTTAGGAGGGAGGGGATGAATCTAAATGCTGGGTAATTGCAGCGGGGCGGGCGCCAAGGCTGGCTCCTTAAGTAGGAGATGATGGATTCCTGCAGAATCCCTTTTTCTCCCCTTCTGAAGGCGTTTTAGGGAGAGAGGCTTCCTAAGGGGATTGAGGTCATCGCTCTTTCCTTTTTCAGAGCCGGTGAATTGCCTCCCGGACACTTTATCTTCGGAATGACACGGTGTTCAGTCAAGGGGTTCTGCTGACGGCGGGAACCGCTCCGGCTGGGCGCAGTTTGGGAACATCAGCAGAATCGGAGATTGAAATACCACCCCGGCCTTTATGATTTAGTCATGGGATGTAAAGAATTTTCTACAGTAAAGGCATCGGGTTTTGAAGTACTTTTATCCTCTGCAGAGTTTTAACTTAGATGGCGATGGGATATCAGTATTCATTTTATAGAATTTTTTCCGGGAGATATTTTTCCTATTTTTGCCAGCCTGACGCTGTTCGCGTTCCGTTTCCCTGTTATCAATAACTGTAGGAGCAGCCCGAGCAGAGTTTGCAGAAATTGCTTTGTCTGTGCTTTAGTCCTCCGGTATTTATTGGCTGACGCCGTAACGCGATTATTTTTCTGTGTCCCTGTTAAAGATGCGCCTTTGAAAGATACCGTCCCAAGGTGCAAAATCCGCAGTTTTCTTCTGCTGATGAATTTGTAGCAGAACAACTGTTTTCATCCCAGGGAGCTGATTTGAAAATCACTCCTTTGGAAAGCGGAAGATTAAGGAGAGCTGAATATTTTTTATATTTATGAGCGGTAGGTCTCGGGTATGTGGTGAGACAGCAGGAGTATCTCCTTGGAGGTAACGTATGTGACCGAGACGGTTAATTTCGGGCTGAGAAACCTCCGAGATCTCCCTTTCCTGGGTGGCTCCTGCTGCTCCTTCTTCCCCAGGCTTTCGCCGACGGGAGAGGAGCCCGGGTTGTGCTTCTCCAACAACGGTTTTGTCAGCATGAAGATCTTTAATTTCTTACCAAACCGTAATAGACCCCTCGCTCTGCCCTGCCGTTGGGGCTGAGAATGGCCCGAGAGGAGTCAATTTACCTGGAGGTTCTGCGAAGCGCCGCTGCAGGAGGAGGTCCCACCTGGTGGGGAAGGGGTCGCTCCCGAGGAGGACCCTGGGGGGGATTATTCCATCAGGTGGAGTTCCAGAGCGGGCTTTGGGGTGAAAATTCCGGAGTGATTTAATTTAACCTGCAGAAGGTGGCAGGAGAGAGAAGTTTTAATAGGACAAGAAACAAGTTGCTGAAGTTGCCATCTGCAGTGAATCTCGGTTGGCAATCCATGCCTTGGAGCAGTATATTTGGCCACTGAGCTGGAAAATTGTTATCGTTTGTGGAAAGGCTATTTTTAGGCAGTAACATCTGTGGAACACCATTTCCTCAAACTTTCACTATCTTTTGACAAGTCAGCCAGATGTGACTCACTTGAGCATATTGGATGGAGAGGGAAAAACAAAGTGTTGTGTTTACCAGAAATGCAAACATGACCTTTGTGGGATGAAGGCAGCCTTTATTCCCATCCCGGGGAGGAGGCAATAAGAAAAGATTGATTTTCATCATCAGTATTAAACATCCTTACAGTTGGGTGCGGTGGCATCACGCTCTCGCGGAAGCCGTGTCGAACAGACGCCGGCAGGAATCCAATTTTCCCTCTGCTAATTTCAGAACTGGAAGGGGAGGTGGCTGACCCCCCCGTCCCCGGTGTCACCCTGGGTGTCACCGTCTGTGTGGGGGTCCTTTGTCAAGCTGGGGCTTGGCTCTGCCGTGGGGAACTCACCTCGGCGGGGGGGTCCCACCTTTCCTGCAGCCCCCGCCCTGGGAGCAGACGCGGGGTCACGGGGAGCCCTTCGCTTAAATCAGCCGTAGGGTTTGGTCTTCTGGCGGTGTCGCAGATGGAGGTCGTGGAGTCTCCTCTCCTGGGGAGATAACGAGCGAGGAAGCTGCTGAGCGTTATTGCTTTGTTATGAACGGTGGGCGCACCTTCTCTTTGTGGTGGCCACTTGGGCATCTCCAGTCTGGAGGCCGTCCCCGTTTCCGAGGGGCAATAATGTCACTTACCGAAGCTGGCATGTGGCCGGGGACCTGCAGCTTCTGGGCTCCAAGCCCTTTTGTGGTCCCACATGGGTCTGTGTTGGGAAGAAAATCACGTGGGAAGAAAACGGAGTGGGAAGAAAATCATGGGAAGAGGTCGGTGTGGAGCCTGAGGTGGCACCGAGCAGGAGCGGCACCTCCCCTGGAGGTCTCAGACCAGGTCTGGCTTAAAATCGGGTGCCGATCAGGGGCTGTGACCGTGAGCACGTTTGTTTAAGTAACTGTTGAACTTCGATGGCTGAAGTGAACTTGGGGCAACGCATTCATTGCTCGGGCAGGAGCCCAAGGAGGAGGCTCGTGGTGGCTCCTTGGGAGGGTTTGGTGTGATTTTTGTGGTCCCAATGTTGGCTTTGAAGCGTTGCGGGGGGAAATGGAACGGCCGGGGTGGGCTCCGCGAGCCAAGGGGTGCGTTTTGCTGCGCGGAGGCGCTTGCTGAATTAAGGGCATCTTATCCTTTAACACGGCTGCGTCAGAGCAAATAAGCCCTGAGAAAATATTACCTGCCAGGCTTCAGCCGGGCTGTTGGAACAGGAGTCAGACCTTGACATTTGATGCCTCTGAAACAGGTTTTGGCTTAAATTCAGTTGTTTACTGCTGCAGTCAGGAGCAGATTTGTTAGACAGGGCTAATTATACGTGCATGTTCCAAAATCATTTGAAAACTGTAACATTTGTTGCTTTTCAAACACTTTGAAATATGCAAATATTTCACGCCATGAAGAGAACTGATTTTTTTTGCAAGGATCCACAAATGGCGTTCAAGCCAAACGTGCTTTCAGAGGTGGCCCAAAGCATGAGACCCCCCCAAGGAGAGAGGGGCGGAGGACGGGGGGGTCTCTTTGCTGCGAAGGTGCCTCATCCCAGCTGGAAAATGGGCATTTGTTTGCTCTCCTGGGTGGGAATTCGTTGGTCAGGAGATGACCAAGAGCTGTTTGCAGTGAGGAACGAGGTGAAGTGTTGGGGCGGTTTCGGGGTGGTCCAGCTGAAGGGGGGGTTCGCGCCGTCGGATCGGGCAGGGGGCTGCGATTGGTCCCACCTCCAGCAGAATTCCTCAAATCGCAGTATTTTAGGTGTCTGGGGGTTCCTGCTCGCTAAGCGTTGTCTCCTGCTGCTGGGACCGTGTCGGGGGGAGGCACAACTGGTTTCTCTGGCCAGCGGGAGCAGGCGGCCTGCCTCCCTCTTTTAGGGGAAAACCTGCGGATTTGGGGCTTTTGCGTGTTTTGCTGAAGGTCCAACCTCCCCAAACCACGTGCCTGGAAAAGGCCCTGGTTCCGTGTCCCGGGATCCAAAGCGGTTCCTTTGGGGCAGGAGGGAACGTTCTGAGGAGCCGGGACACTTGGAGCCGCCGACGCCTTGCATATTTTAAGCAATCTGGGTGATTTTTTTAAAAGGCTCCTTATTCTGTTTGTTTCCTTGCTGGAAACCATGTCTATCTGCCAACCTTTCCAAAATGTCATGATGTAATTATTTTAACAGGCAGTCTGTGCTCCTTTGTTTGGGGGATATTAACCTTTCTAAACAAAAGAACTGTTAATATACATTGGAGACGCAGCTAATGGGATTTCATTTTTCTTATTAGAGCAGACTTGAGTTCTCTTTTTAAATTATTGTGAAAGAATTCAACAAGTCAAGTAATTGCCTTCAGCTAATCCATGATAGCAAATTTGAACGTGAATATCCAGATCATTCTGTCTGGACTGGAAACAGTAATGTGATTTCCTTGTTTTTTCTTTGCTTTGGCTAAACAGTGTTGAAGGGTGATATAAATTCATTGAATTCGAAACAAAGAAAATGCTAATTATTAATGCGCTGAGTTCTGATACGCTGTAAAAGGCACTCTTTAATTTGCAAAGCCTGCTGTGGCCTATTTATATTTCATCGCGTATCGATTCAAAGTTTGTATTTGCACTGGGTTGGGTGTCTTTCCCCGAGAGCCTTGAAGTTTCAGCTGGATTTAGGGGCTTCTCCCTGCGGTTGGAGCCGCTCCAGCGGCGGATGGGCTGGTTTTGGGTCCGCGGCACCCGAGGGGAGGTGCCCGTTGCCTCCGAAACGCGGCTCTGGGTGGATCTGGGAGCCTTTGGAGCAGGTTTTATAGAGCTTGGCTCAAGCCCACTGTATTAATTAAAAGTTTATATATGTGCAGTCTCTGCTTAAGGCTGTTTGCTGCTTCCCAAAGAGCCATTTGGCTGGCGGGGTTATTTTCGCTGCAAACACTATTGCTTTTACGAGCTGATGCTGCGTTCGCCGTCCTCCTCCTCCCCCCGTGCTGCCTTGCGGTTGGAAGGCGGCGAGGTAAATATCCCAGCCTCTAAAGGATTTATCCCTCAATCTTGATTTTAAAGGAATATTTCCAAGTGCTCCGGTCGCCTCGCACCTGGTTTATGTGCTAATTTTAGCAGTGGGTTTTCTTCGCCGCAGTGAAGTGCGACAGGAGCGTGGCCCTTTCCCTCCAAGGCAGCGGCGCCGGGACAGGAGTTCCTGAATTTCCTCATCCCAGGAATTTCCCCCAGCACAGCCCTGGGGAAAGCCACCTTCCTCCCTACGGGTTCGTGAGAAATCTCCTGGAAGCCTTTTCCCCTCCCTCAGGCTGCCTCTGAGCTAATTGCGATATACGGGGATTGATAATTTATCTGGCGTCTGTAGGAGGAAAATGGGTTTTAAATTTGATTAGTAAATGACAGGTTTCAGCCTGGTAATTTGCAGTCTTTATTAACAAACTTGTAAAACTTATCAATAACACTAGAAACCTCTTTATTTGGGCAACTTTATTGCAGCTGGTATCTTTTCTGCAGGAGGAGAAGTGCTGGCATTCTTATCTTGAGTGAAGCTCATTAAGGCTCTCGGCTCCATTTCACTTTCACACGGCGCCTTTCTCTCGTTAAATGCCGGGGATGAGTCAGGAGCCTGTCGTGATTCCCGAGAGCCCAGTCCCCCGGGATTTCTCCCCGACAGGAGACTCGGTGCTTAACCACGACTTCAGGCCTGGCCACAGATTTTAGGTGGGATTTTGGGGTTTCCGTCGGGCGGGATGAGACGTGCTGCGGAGAAAACAGTGGCCGTGTGTAGAAGACTCCCGTCGAAAGTTGGGAGAAGCTGCAGAGCGAAGTTTTCCTGAGTTTACTTGGGAAATTTGAGTTTTCTTGGACGCGGTGAGCTTTCCCGGAGCTGTGGGGCTTCGGGAGCAGCGGGTTTTGTTGCCTTTGGACCATCCCGGGAGGTGACAACATGAAGGGCGAGGTCTCTGGGATGGACAGGGATGCATCCCGGGGGTCGGGAGGATGCCGGCGAGGAGAAGCCGTGCTGGGAGGGCTTTCCCGGGGCTGGGGGGCTGCGGGACGCTGACACCCTGCCAGGGCCCGGCGCGGAGAACGCCGAGATTTATCATGCAAATCCGCCGCTTCCAGCGGCGTCGCGCTCGCTGGGGACGATGCCGTTAAAAGTTGTGCTGCTTTTGTAGATAAACACGGAGACATCCGCTTTCAACTTCACATTCCTTAACCTTGTTCTGTTCCTTGCTGAGTGCTGACACTTTCAAGGCAGATGAAAATCGGACTAAATTTAGCAGCGAGCGAAGCCCCCTGCTCCCCCCCCCCGTACCCGCCGTAGCGTCTCTATCCTTTTGATTAGTTTTGCCCTTGGTTTCTGCTTCAGATGTGAAGTTTCGCAAAGTGTTGCTGACAAGAAGCCTCATTTTTGGACGCGGCGAGCCCTCAGCAGAAGCGGTTGCCCCGTGGCTAGCCCGGGGTTGGCTTGGGACGCCACCGTGCTCCTGGCCCCACGTCGGTGGCTCAGTGCCACACAGTGGGACCACGGCGTGCCCAGCGGAGAGGTCGCCCTCTGCTCCAGGTCTTCATCCATCCCAGCTCCCCGTCCCCTCCTGTGTCCGTTGGCAGGGTTTTGGGAAGGTGCCAGGTGGAGACGGGACTCTCAAGGTCGTCTTGGGTCCTGTCCAGAGGCGAATCTGGGGACAAACTGTTCCCCCTCCTCGGGTTGTGCCCCCCTCTCTGCTTCTCCGTCGTCTGGGGGGACTTCTGGTGGGGTTCTGCTTTGGAGAGGTGGGTTCTGGTACAGCTCGGGGTGGGGCAGAGCCGATCTCGGGAACACTGGTGATGAGGAATTGTGAGCATCAGTCTCCGCCGCAGCGTGGGCAGGCTGTGGGCGTGCTGCTCCCGCGGCTCCTCCGAGAACCCTCCTCAGCTCTTCCCCAGCTCATTTAGTCCCACGGCGGGTCGTTTGAGCAGAGATTAATTGTTTTGCGGTGTTGTGATGGCTATTCAAACCTAGAGCCCTCGGGGAAGGGATTTTTTTAAGGCAGTTGAGCCTCAAGATTTAATTTCAACTCCTGGCTTTCCATTTGGACAAGCAAATTAGTTGACCCTTGCTAGTTGTGAGCTCTGCGCCAAATAACGAGACCACAGATGCTTCAGCTGCTCCTGGACATGGGTGTTGCCTCGGACCCCTGCAACGGGGGTGAGTCCTGAGACCACAGAGTCACGGGATGGTTTGGGTTGGAAGGGACCTTAAAGTTCATCAAGTTCCAACCCCCCTGCCCTGGGCAGGGACACCTCCCACCAGACCAGGTTGCTCCGAGCCCCCTCCAACCTGGCCTTGAACCCCTCCAGGGATGGGGCAGAGATGAGTTTGGCCATCTCCTTGTGTCCAGCAGGGTTTCCTTCGCAGCCAACTGGTCCTTTCCAAAGAATCCCTCAGGGATGGCTCCCACCATGGGCCACCGTGGTCTGGCCAGTGAGGAGCCGGGTCTCCGCTTCCGTCTCTGCTGCTGCTTGATTGTTCATTGTCCCACCTTTCATCTGCCCCCAGTGGGTTTGCATTTCTAATACGGAGACATTGGTGGCATCTTGAGATTAAATAGCCCCCCATCACGTGTGGAATTATGCC
This sequence comes from Xenus cinereus, assembly GCA_025774025.1. Classification (NCBI taxonomy): domain Eukaryota; kingdom Metazoa; phylum Chordata; class Aves; order Charadriiformes; family Scolopacidae; genus Xenus; species Xenus cinereus. Next base: position 7,585,327 of record JAOXJK010000010.1, read on the forward strand.
CTCTCGCGTGGTGAAACGCTGTGTAGCTGGCAGAGGTGCGTGGCTATCGATGCGCAGCTGGAAGGTGAGTCTTGCTGTCCCGTCATCTCCTCGGTAGCCACTGGAAGGTGCTCGCATCTGCCTTGCAATGGAACACACCTGGGTAAACACCGTCCCTGCCATACGGGGTGAGTCAAGGCCACAGGGAGCTGCCGTCACGGCGGGCACAGAGCCACTGGCCGGGGACCTGGAAGGGCCTCGGGCAACCAGAAATGTCCCTGTGGCAAATGTCCTGGCTGAAAGGTGCCGTGGCTGAAAGACGCGCTGGGAATTTTCTCGTTAAATAACGGCACTCTGCAGGTGCCATTAAGCTTCTTGCTTTTTAAAAAAACCCACCTACCTGTGCTCTTTGCTTTTGAAACAAAAGGGATGTGTGCAGTATTTCAAATTAATATTGAAACTTGAGTTTCCCCAACCTAAATCTTATTTCCTTATTACTGCTTAGAAGTAAACTGTGACTTCTCTGTATTCTCTTAAACAAATGATATGTTTTTTATCTGCTGCACCAATAACATTCTTGAGCAAAGCATAGCCCTGGCTCTCCAGTATGATCAATTGGCACTGGTTTTTAGGTCCTCTATTAACTTTGCTCCCGAGTAATCAAATTAAAGCAATCTTCTGTGATAGCATGGTAGAACCTGCACACGCAGCTCTTTTGTGTGGCAGCCAGAGTTCTCAAGGTAAGTTAAAGTTATTTCATTTGTTACTTATCTTTGGAATGACGGTCGTGACAAATGGCTGCTGTAATTTCTTCCCTTAGTAGATGGATATAAAGTGAAGATATTACATGGGCTTCTCACTGAATTCATCAATTTTTCGATTGGGAACATTGAGTTAGATATTGAAACATCCCACTTGACAGGAAGATAGAGAATTGTTTTCTGATCTCGTTGGCGCCATAAAGCCAAACTCGGTTGACGAACTTTATGTCGGCGGCTTTATTGTTGCTGCGGGGTCTCGGTGCGGGGAGGAGCAAATCATCCCAGGGAGAAAGACTGAGTTTTGGTGTTCCTGCCAGGGGAATGGGCTGGGGGGGATGTGGCGGGGGGAGCAGAGGGGTTGGTGCCCTCGTCCCCGAGGTGGGGATGGTCCCTCTGGCCTGGGATGGTCCCCTGGGTGCCAGGGCGAGCTGTCTGCTCCCACGCTCAGGATGGCTTGTTGCAGAGAGCAAATAGCAAGATGTTATTCGAGTATCTTTTCGAGCGATATCTTTTTTAGCTGCGTGGCTGCTGGTTGAAGAGGAGGGCGACGTCTGGCTTAAAGCACAAGCGGCACAAGGAGACGAGCCTTGGCTGCTCCAGGTGGGAGCAGCAGAAGGGACACCCAGGAAGGGGAAGGACTTGGGATGGAGCTGAGGGCAGCGTCCTGAGCAATGCCGGGGTGGGACGGGGCCAGACCCCTTCCCCAAATCCCACCTGGCTCCTCTCTTTTGCCAGGCACTAGTGGATGTGCCCGGCATAGAGCTCCGGGTGCGGATCCCACCTCTCCCCGGGTATTAATTGCTCTTTGGATTCTTCTGGCTTGATTTCGAGCCAGGCAATATCAGCGCGAGGTCCGTGAGGTTTGCTGATGCGCGCCTTTTTTCTGCATGAAACGAAGTTTTATTTAGCATGATGTTAATTGGGTGTTGCCCTTCAAAATACATGGTGTGATCCTTCTGGCGTGCAAGACGGATGAGGAAGGAGCGGCTGGGCTGAGATGCAGAAGTGGCGCTGGTGGCTCCCTGGCTGCATCCACAGCGCTCGTGTGCTTTCGTTTGTAAAGAGGGAAGGGAAATTTGGCTTCAGATTTTGCCAGCCCTAAAGAAAATATTTTGATATGAGCTCATGAGTCATGGGAGATAAAAGGGAGGAAGCCCGAGCGCTGGAGCGGCGTGTGGCTTCCCCAGCAGCCGAGGAGGAGGCTGAGGCTGAAACGGGGCACGAAGGGGCCGAGGAGCGGCCGGGTGGGCTCTGGGCTGTCGGAGCCCCCCGACCTGGGGAGCTGGGGCTCTGCAGGGTTCCCCTTCCTCTCCCCGACGAGCGTCTGCCGTGTGTCCTGCCATGCTGCCTGCGTCGGTCCTGGGGGATGCTCCTCCAAAGGCTGGGGCTCCTGGGGGCTGCCGTGGGCTTGGGGGGCAGAGCAGTGTCCCCAGCGGAGGTCCTGGCTGATCGTAGCCCTTGTGTGCCGCTCTGCCTTACTTTGAAAGGGCAGAAATCACGTGATAATGCAGAATAATGCCGTTGAGCTGCCTTTATTTTACTCTGAGATGATCGGCCGCTGCCGAGCGGTCGCTTCTTTTTTAGAGCCTGTTTCCCAGTTTGCTGTGTGACCACCCCGGCGTGGTGGGCTGGGCTGTGGCCTCGCACCAGCTGCACGGAGGAGAGATTTTTAAATTTCATTTTATTTATTTCCCCCAGGAGGTGGGTTTCTTTTGAACCCCGAAAGGCGAGCCAGCCGACGTGCTTGGAAGTTTGCCTGTTTTGCAGCGCTCCCTCAGTGATCGCGTGTCGAAACTCCAGCAAAACTTGGTATTTTTATGCTGTCGTATTCCAGACTGGCTGGAGACTGGATCTTATTGCACAGACTGGGAAACAGATTGGCGTAATATTAAATGAGAATTTACGGTACCTGGAGGGAGGAGCCCAGGAGGTGCTGCGGGGATTGTTGTTAAACTGCCTTGTTAATAAAGGTTCTGGAAGGAAAAGGGGAACGGGGGGGGAGCAGCTCATTAGTGCTCATTAATGGGAGCTGTTGGGAGGGGGTGTGCGGGAGAGCGGCAGCGACAGCGTGTTCTGGGGCTGCTGGAAAACGAGAAGGGAAGTGACGTGACCTGGCAGTACTTTAGTGACTCCGGCTCGGGAATATTGACCGGCTCTTCCGAGAGAAATGGGGACAGGGTTCTGGGCAAAGGGGAGGCCGGGTAGCGTGAGAGCCGTCTTCCAATCTTAATTCTCGATGTGCTAGTTTTTAAACTATACTCATTTACTGTCCATCTTTAATTTCTTGGATACCTGGTTCAGAAAAGACGATTTTTTTTCAATTTTCCTATGCTTCTGGATGGTTACCGCCACAAAAATAAGCTGCGTGTCTTGTGAGACGGTCGCGGGAGAAGCGGATTTAGGGTGAATAAAGCGGACGCGTGTGAATCCGAGCAGTTTGGCAGAGGAGGAGGGGGAGGAACCAGGTACTTCTCATCTCCTCGTGTGCGGTTCTATCTGATACCCACGGAACAGCAAACACACCCACACCCCTGCAGACATGCACAACTCCATTTATTTTCGTCGGTACAGAATTCTGAATATTAATTTGAAGCATATCAGTGTGCGAGTTCCGTGGTGACGTGCAAAGGAATAGAATACTTTGGTCTTGTAGGGACTGTTTGTTCAGTATAATTACGGCTTTAAACAAATTCGGTGGCCAGAAAGCTGTAAAACATTTGCAAGCAAGAGCATGCTTTTAATATTCATCTTCTTTAAGTGTCACCGAGTGACATCTAAGACTAACTGGGCCGAGATGGGTGCCAGGCAAAACAGGGAGCGGGGAGTCTTGCTTGCTAATTTGTATTCTAGATGTAAATCTTAAATTAGTTCGAGATCTTAAAATGGGTTTTTAAATGCCAGGCACATAAGAGGCAGAATCGATATTAATATTAATAGGCTTAAAAAGATGTTTAGCGAAATATTTGTATAATTTAATTTTCTTCATAACCAAGCCCGAACAGTGCCGGCTGACCGGGGGGCTCGCAGACCCCAGGTGGGCAGTGGCTCCGCTCGCCCTGGTGTGCCGAGCGTGCCCAGGGGTGACCGAACCCCCCCCTGGTGTTACGGGGCTGCCCTGGGCTCGTTAGCTCTGTGTTCTCGCACCCGGGATGTCGCTGATTTATCCGTACGTTAAGACACCTCTAGAGGTGCAGGCATCGATCCCGCCGGGTTGGGGGCTGGAGCTTTTCCCGTGGCTTTCCCTGTGGCTCGGAGCCACGCGTGCGGGGGACCAACTGATGGCCCCCTGGTAGCCCTCTTCGCGGGGCGAGGAGCAATTAGCGCAGCTCATCCCAGGTCAAGGGGGGCTTGGCACCCCTGAGAGCGGGCGGTCCCATGGCGTGGAGCTTTTCTCCGGGCAGAGAAGGACCCGGGAGGCGTCAGAGTGGTGTACCCCGCGGATAGAAATGAAAGGAGGACAGTTGCAGGAGGAGGAGGAGGGAGAAGCTGCAATATTAATGAAGATATAAAGCACTGCACCTACACCGAGAGCAGCCTGATGTTCTCGCTCATCTATTCATGTCGAGCCGGCTGCAGCTTTAAATTTTAAAGCCTGGGTGGAGAAGGGGGGCGAGGTGAGGCGGCTCGTTAGAGGGCTGTGGTAACGAGGGTTGTGGCAGCCAGCTTAATCGCTCCAAGGGGGAGCAAACCTTCGGCGCCCGGGGTTTGGCAATCCCGCTGATGGTCCCCAGCATCCCTCCGATGTCCCCGAGTGCTGCTGCCTGGTCCAAGGATGGGGCTGGAGGATGGGACCTCTCGGCTGCCACAAGCCCGTCCACGCTGGGGGCGAGGGCAGGACATCCCTAAGGATGGGGGCAGGACTCTTTAGGGAGGCAGGATCTGTTATTTGCGGGGGGGTGAGCAGGTAAACTGCATCTGCCCGGATGGTGGCACCGCCCATGGTCTTTGTGAGGCAAAACCAGCGTTTGTGGTCTTCTGCACGGAGTGCTCTCGGGGGGCTGCCAAGAGCTGGGGCCTGGGAACCATTGCGTGGGAGTTCCCACGCTGGGCCGTGCTGCGGGAATTGCCCCAGCGTGGTGGGCAGTGGCACCGGGGAGGATGCTCCTTGGCACGAGACATTGTCCATCCATCCGGGCAAGAGGGATGCGCTGGCTCCTCTCCCGCGGCTGCTGCAAGTACCTCTCAGCTCTGCTCCTGCACGTCCTCCTCTCTTCAGCAAGGAGTTTGCCTCCACCTACAGGAAGCAGAAAGCAAGATAAAAACCCCCGTAATGGCACGATACCATCTGTTAGTCCTCATCTTTCAGAGGAGCTCCCTAAAGCATCTCATCACTCTCCATCGCTGCGTGAAGTGCTCGGACACGCTCCTGAAAGGTGCCGTGGCAGCCCCAAGACTTCTTACCCATCAGACAGGTTTTAATTCGCCTTTCCTTGTAACCCCGGCCTGGAAAAGGAAACGCGCAGAGGCTGACAAACCAGTAATTGAATTTGGGTTGGCGTTAGCGAGGCCTCCGCTGGGGCTCGTGGTTGAAAGACAGAGCAGGTATTTCCAGCAGAGCAGTGATGGAGCTGGAAGGTTTTGGAAAGCAGCAGCTTTTGGGGAAGCGGAGTGTTACGGGAGCTGGCTCGGTGCGTGCAGGGAAAAGAGGGCTGGGGTGGGTTGTTCTCATCCGTCACCCCGGGCAGGGGCATCAGAGGAGAGAATGTGCTGGAAACCTCTTTTCATGTAGAAACGGTGGCAGGAGGGGAGAAGGGGCCCTCTCCCGCCTGTCCTGGGAGCCCGACCCGGGGACACGCGGGCTCCTGCCGGCGCCGTCCCACGCTATTTCAGTCGCGTTTCGTGTTTTGTTCCCCTTTTCTCTGCATGTGGACGCAGAAGAAGGAGGAAGGAAGCGCAGCCGCCGCCTCCGTGGCGTCTCCAAGGGAACCTCTCGGTTCCCGTCCCGTTCCCGAGGGGCGAGCGCTGGGCTCGCTCCCGGCTCAGCGGCCCTGGGGGCGCACGCAGTGCCCACGTCGGGGTAGTTTTAAAATATCCCAGATTTCTCTTTGGGCTGTCCCCGTAGGGAGGACTGGAAGGACGTAGCACACCCAAGTGCTTGGCAACTTTCAAACCTTGGTGGGACACCACCGGCGGGACATCCTGGGCAAAAGCTTTCTGTTGGATGCTGTGGATCGTCACGCTCCTCGGTCCTGGTGTGCCAGCTCTTCGGGCTGGTGTCCTCTGGATGCTGGGAGCCTGAGCACGGAGGGGTGGGAATGGCAAGGAGAGGGGTGCCCGCCGTAGCCCAAACACCGTCACGCTCCTGCCAAAGGAATGAGGGACATCTTGGGCATCGCCATCCGTCCACTCCGGCTGTAGGTCCAAAAGTCACACCGTCAATCCGGTGTCACTGGTGTCACCCTGCTGGAATCGTGGTTTTGTGTGTCGGGAGGGTGCTTGAGGGATGCCTCGGGGAAAGGAATTCCAACCTCCGGGTTTTATATAGAGGGTACCTGAGAGTAAAGCTGCGTGATGACCTTTATCTTTATGAGCTGTGAGAATTAAGGAGTTCTGTATTTTAGTTTAATTAAGCAATAAGGCGTAACAGATGGTGCTTTTCTGGGTGATTATTGAATGTCTCTGGTTTGACTGAGAAGTGCAGTAACACCGCAGTCGCGAGCGTATTGTGATGTGAGATATTTGAGATATCTGAGAACATGTGTCTGTGGCGAGGTACCTGTCGTCAGTCGAGCCCTCAACCGGCCGTCTGTGCCTCGCCGCTTCCCACAGCCTTTCCTGAAGTGGGTGACGATGGTTTCGGTCCCGTTTGGCCACTGGGTTTGGGTGACACTGGACAAAGTGTCCATCAGCTGCCCATCCGTGTGAGCGGAGTCATCGGCTTCCCCTTCCCCTTCGCCCACGAGGTCTGAGTGTGAAATTCTGTGGGGAAATATTCTTGTTTAACTGCCCTGAGTGGAGGCGACTCTTGATGCTTTCTTCTCATAAAATCGACAAATGAATTACCCTCGGATTTCCAAAATGATACAGGTTCAAAAAAATAACCCAGCTCTCAATATTTAGAAATGTCTTGCTGTAGGAGTTCCCAACCTGATGAGTTTGCTCTATTAGCAGCATTGTGAGGAGAAGCCAAACCAGTAACTCGGAATTTTGGCACTCCTTGTGGATCAGGTACACCCAGAGCATCGAAGGTTGTGTTATATGTGTGCTTGCGTACCTAAATGGGGCCAGACATGAAAGATGTGCTGTTGTACGTTGGGCACTCAGACTCAGGAAACCAAGAAGAGCTGAATTCCTGGCAGATTCGTTTGCTCTTTGCTTTTTCTCCAACTGGATGTCGTGGTTTGGGCTGGGCTGGCCGCTAAACTGAGACCGTGGCATCAACTGTGTTTCTCTGGTGCTTCTCTGCACGTTGGCAGGTACCATAGTTACTCCAGAGGAGGGTAAAAAGCAGTTGAAGCGAGGAAGAGTGTGGAATTGATGGAGGAAGCCTGGTCGGGCCGTGGTTCTCAGGGCAGGGTGATGGGCATTGACCTCCAGTTGAGGGTTCTCCCACTGATGTGTTGGAACCAGCCCCTTTTCCTGCCCCCGAGGCCACCAGAGATGGGAATTGCTCGCAACCTGGCACTGAACTCGCACTTTGCCCGTATTTTAGATCACTGACTAATATGCCTCAATTTTTCTCATTAATGGAGTATTTGAAATGATCAGAATGAAATAGATCCACTTACTGGCGCTGAAGTTGTTGTAAGGATGATGTATGAGGAGTTTCTAACGTGGCCGTGGTCTTCTGCTCTTCTGTCTCCTGCTCCTCTGAGGAGATCCGGGATCCTGCTTTAAATCAGGAAACTCCACGGCAGAAGACTCTCAGTTTGGGGCTCGAAGGGTCTTTGTCCCTCCTTGACCTTTCGACTGGTGCAATGAGCTGTTTCCTCATTAGCTCTTGTCACGAGGTGGTCGCCAGCAGCGGGTGTCCCACTGTCACGGGGAGCGCTCCCCGCCCCGGAGCTGCCGTTTTGGGTGCACGTTTCGGAACTGCGCGACGCAATTAAAGCAAATTCTGGGTTGCGGATGGGTTGGCTTTTTGCCATTTTCGGAGACAATGTCCCGCTTAAATAGCCTGGATCGGGCTGAGAAGAATAATTGCTGCTATGAAATAATTTCGCAATTACCGCTGTAATTAAGGGCAGTTTGTTAATGAAGGCGCCGGGTGACTAATGGCTGCGGGGCGCTGCGTCCGGCGGCGTCGCGCCAGACGCGGGGTTGCGGGGGGACGGCGGTGGCCGGGGACGCGGTGGCACAGCCCTCAGGCTAGCAGGGTGGATGCGGACGCTGCCGCCCGTGATGGAGTGCCGTCGTTAGCCTTCTGCCCGGCGGGAAACGGGCGGACGAGGGAAAATAAACTTAAAATCTGCGGGGGAGCGCTCCTGGCTGCTGGAGGCCCCTTCTCCCACCCGGCGATGGGGACGCAGATGCCCGAGCGCGGCTGATTCATCGCTCAGCTGCAGCCCCCGGATCCATTGCTCAGGAATGCGGCCTTGTTCCGGCTGGGTTTTTAATTTTGTAGCTTTACTTGCTGGTTCTAAGCTTTGTTGTCCGCATCGTGTTTTCCTTTCAGAACACAAACCCTTGCAGGTTTTTCCGTGGTAGAGGTTAAACCCAAAATCGGAGGAGGCGTGGGCATGTTGCAGCGGAGACGTGAGCGCGGAGCCTAGAGCCCGGCGCAGCTCGGAAAATACTTTTGTGTGTCGAGGGGCAAGAGTTAAACTCACGGAGCACTTGGAAGCGCTGGTGGGAGGCAGCCAGCGATGGATGGTTTTCCAGGATACAGTAAATATAATAGTCATGATGGTGACACGGGTCTTATCAGGCAAGTGACCTTCAGGAGCATTCGGTGTTCTCTCTGCATGACCCAATAACTTGTTATTTCTTGCTCTCGGCTCTTTGGGGGGGCTCCCGAGCAGTTTTTCCAGAAAGAAAAGGAAGAAGGGTCGGTGGGTGAGGAACTTCTTTGCTGTGAGGGTGGCAGAGCCCTGGCAGAGGCCGCCCAGGGAGGTGGTGGAGTCTCCTTCTCTGGAGACATTCAAACCCCACCTGGACACGCTCCTGTGGGACCTGCTCTGGGTGGACCTGCTCTGGCAGGGGGTTGGACTGGATGGTCTCCAGAGGTCCCTTCCAAGCCCAGGTGATTCTGTGATCCCAGCCCCGCGCGTTGGATTTGCTCCCGCAGAGCCCGGGAGGGGGCTCGGGGGGGGGTCTCCTCCTGCCCCACCATCGGGGCCACCCCTGGTCCCTCCGCCTGGTGCCGAAACCCCGGTGTGGATGCGGGGAAGCCGGCGTCTCCCCGTATCCCGGGCTCCTCAGAGGTTTGTACATCTCCGTAATGAAGATGGATCAGGTTCATCCTCGTTGCCAGTCGCTCTATCAAAATAGTGCTAATTACCGCCGCCGCACGTGCTGCCACCTTCTCCCTCAAAGCTCGAGAGCACGTTTTGTACCACTCACAAAAGATAAAATTGAGGCAACTTTTCCTGTTCTATTTTTGGAAAAGTAGTTAGTAAAGGAGAAGGAAATTGATTTTGGTGTCAGAAAGGACATTTCTGACAGGAGCACACTTTGAAATGATTCAAGGCATCTGTTTCTGTTGCAGACACCCAGCGCTGCTAAGAGCTGTACCTAAATTAAACTGTTTAAGATGTCAGCTCCGGGTACGAATGCAATTTACATCCCGGTAGCATGGTTGGAATTTTTATCGTTTAATGAACTTTCTCACTCAATTTCCGAACAAAGTCTCTCCCACGGTGACTATTTTTGGCGTGCGGGGAGGTCTCCAGGTGCGGTGTCGATGCTCCCGTGGGAAGGGATGGGGCAGGGTCTGAAGGCTCGGGGGGGCTTGTAGGACCTTGAGGGGGGGCTGCCTTGATGATGACCGCCTTCGGGGTGTGGATTTTGTGGCCTTTCTGGTATAATCTTGATTATGGTGCAGTTGAGCGTTGGGAAAGAGCGTGCCGCCTTTCTGAAGGCGGTCTCCCCTGTCCTCCACGCTCTGCTGAGGGTCTGAAGAAAGCTCCCGTTTCAAGGTGAACGTTAAATTAATATGAAAGACTTCTGGAGCTCTACAATTAAAAGGGCTTTTGCTTTCCCCACTTCAGAACGGATCCGATGGTTTATTGCCGGAGCCTTGGCGCGGAGCCTGGCTGACCTTGGCTCGGTGCCTTTTGAGGACCAGCGGGGTTTCTTGTGCGCTGTTGTGGCCTTTTGTGCGAAGAACAAGCCGCTTTTGTGGCGACGGGCTTTGGGAAGGAGCTGGCGATACGGGGTGGATGCCGGGGGAGGCGGGTGCTTGATTTTCCCTTTCACATGCACCGCGCAGTGGGCGCTCATTGTGCCAGTGAGGTATTTGCGAATGTAGATACCTTTTCTATTTAGATAGTTATCTTTTTAAGCTCCCCTAAACGGCTCCAGGCAGACGAGGAGGCCGAGGAAGCACGGGCTGTGGTTGCCTCTTCCAAGGCTGGAAATTCCGTTTCTGGTGGCTGCGGAGCGCTTCGCATTCCCGGCTCTGACGCAGCTTTGGCAAACGCTCCAGAAATGGCAATAAAGCTGATCCCGTCCCCTCCAAATCAGCTTTCTGTGCTCCTGCTCCACACGCGGGAGTCGCAGCCCGGGCTGGTCAAGCCAAGCGTTGGGTTTGCGTTGGAAATCCCAGCGTGTAACCTTCAAATGGGGCGTTAAACCCGCTTCTGCTGTTCCGGGCGCGTTGGGAGGGTTGCACTAATGCAGTTCAGGTATTCCTTTGCCCAAAGTAAATTCTCGCTCAACTTGAGTCGTCTGCTTGAAGGGGAGAATAAATATTAGAGCGCTAACATGAGGAGCGTACTTAAGAGGTCACGGGTGACGTGTCATTATCATTTGTATTAGTTTATATTGGCTGAAAGGATGAAAGGGGAAACAAGAATATTGACTGACGTTACTTAATATTGAATTAGTGTCCCTTTGCAAAGGGCTCCCGGCTTAAGTCGTAGCCGTAAATAGTTCCTTCTCCAAGAGGGATGGGGCTGCGTGGGATGTGTCGGTCCCCGACAGCTGCCTCTTTCTGCCTTCCCCCATCGCGCCGAGGATCTCGAGGTTTGTAAGACCTCGCAGTGCTGTAGCCGAAGGGGAGTTTGTTTAAGCTTGGACTTCAAACACCGGATTACCTTTTATCATATTATATCATTAATTATTGATCCGCTCGTTGTGAATATTTCAGCAAAGAGGTGCCGACAAAGGCTGGCACTGGCAGATCCCGCGCCAGCTCTGCCTTTGTCCTCCCTGGCGGCGGATGCTCAGTCTCACCAGGTCCCACCACGTGTAGAGTCATAGAATGGTTCGGGTTGGAAGGGACCTTAAAGCCCCCCCCAGTGCCACCCCCTGCCCTGGGCAGGGACACCTCCCACCACACCAGGTTGCTCCAAGCCCCCTCCAACCTG
>JAOXJK010000010.1:7607063-7635988 GCA_025774025.1 Xenus cinereus
TCCCTGGAGGGGTTCAAGGGCAGGTTGGAGGGGGCTTGGAGCAACCTGGTGTGGTGGGAGGTGTCCCTGCCCAGGGATGCCGCCCTCGTGGGAGCGCGATGCCGCAGCAGCACGATGCCGACGCAGTGGAAACCTCTCTGGGCCGGCCAGGTTCCCTGGTTCGGAGCCAGACAGCTGGGTTTGGGGTTTTCATGGCATTTTCAGTAGCATTAGGAGACCTCATAAAGCTGCTTCTCCGGGGTATTGTGCCCAGAACCGCATTCCCAAGCAATTACAGAACTGGTCTACGTGGGTAATGAGCCCTCGCTTTGGGAAGGGACGGCAGGAAGACAAAAGCAGAGCTTTCAATGAAGGCTGCGAAAGCTTTTCCCGTGAATAGATGTGGGTTTGCTAATTGGGGTGGCCATTCGAGCCGTTCCCCAGCTCTGGTGGTGGGTCCCCAGCCCCCCCCGGGGGGAGGGTGCCCTTTGCAAGGGAAGGCGGCCGAGAAGCGGCGGCTCTCTTGGATTTCGCCGTTAATGATTTTTGGCGAGGGTGACGAGGCAGGATTGAGCCTTTTCCAGGGCAGAAAAGCGCGCCAAGTCGTTCTCTCCACCGGGCGAGTCCCGTCAGAGGGAAAAGATCACCCAGTGCCTCGGAAGAAGGTTTGCTTCCTCTGCCTTCACCACCGGCCGCCTTGGCTGCGACGTGGTGGGAGATGGAGGGGCCGCCCCGGCCGGGCTCCTTGCCCCCCATCACCCCCAGCCCCGCGGGGCTTGGGAGGTTGGCGACGGGCTCTGTGTCACGTAGGCTGGTGGCCGTCCTCCGTCCCCCTGGCAAAGGTCCCACTCGGCTTCTTGCTGTGCATGAAACCAGCGGCTCTTCACCCTGCCAGGAGGTGCCAGGGGTCTCCATGGTTCCTGCTCGAGGGGGGAGCCTGGTCCCGAAGCACCAAAACCTCCTCGTTTTGGACAATCCTGCAGCTCAGAGGGACACAGGAGCTTTGCACTTGGGTTCCTGGGTCGCTCCCGTTCACAGAGTCCCGAGCAGAAGGGCAGAGCTGGCGTAAGCGTGCGGCTGGGGCCGGGGGAACATCTCCGGATGAGAAAGTGTGTTAAAACATAGATTTCATGAAGGAACACCCCCCTGTATGTGTAGCTGTTGATGAACTGGTGGTTGTACTTGGGCATTTCAAAGCTTCTGGGTGTTTTTTTCACTGTTTGGTAGGTACCAAACAAGATGTGAAGTTTGAGTAACGACCTCTCCGGCTTCCGCAGTTAATTATTGCCAGATTCGCTCAGAGTCGGGCGTCCTGGGCCTACGCGGGTGACTTGCCGATCAGTGCAGGTTTCGCTGATGTTTCCTTAGAAAACAAACCCAAAACCACTCCGAGCCAGCGTGAGAACCTCGTCCCGCTGGGGTTTAGAGTCGGACGAGAGGTACTGGGTGGACTGGGACCAGTCTGATGTACCCCAGCAGCCCTGCTCCCGCAGCATCGCGTGCATCCCTGTGGCCGTGCAGGTTTGGGGTAAAGGAAGGCAAACCCGTGCTCACAAAGGTCCGGTCGTTGCCGAGCCGGTCACGGGCAAGGAGCCGCTGGGCTCCCAGTGCCGGGCGGGCAGTTGCCCATCACCCCCCGGCCTGCGGGTGGGCTCTGTGGCCCGGCTGAGGAGGGACAAGGTCAATTCCTTCTGTCGCTTTCCAGATTGAAACCAAGACCGTGGCAGCTGAATTTCCTCCTTCTCCAATTCCCGACCCCCGTTTGATGACGCTGTTGTTTCTTTGGGGGTATTGCAGTGTTATCCCGTGTCCCTGGCGCTGCCTCCGTGCCGTCGGCTTGCTGTGTGCTCTCCCAGTCCTTCCCTTCGTGCCGTGAGCTTTGCTAATGAGCAGGATGTAATTCACGTTTTTTTTTTAGGAAATGATATGAAATGGCATATTCGGAACCCTTATGATTCACGATGGTTTTGTCCTCGTAACACAACCCACCCTGAAGAGCCGTTCAGCCAGCAAAGGCTGTCCCAGGGCGTCAGAGTGGTTTCCCACCAACCCCGTGTGTTTTATCCCATCCACAGAGTGTAACGAACACCGTTCTCGGGGGGGTTGCTCCAGGGCACTGCATCGAAGCAGCCCCCCCGGGGCCGTGCTCGCCCCCAGCACTTGCTGGGGAGAGGCTGGTGCTGCTGGGTCTGGGGGGGTCTCAGACCTAACGTTGGAGATGGAACCTGGTGAGGGTGAAAGGAGTTATGACACCTGGAAACTGGTGTAACTCCTCCAGCAACAGCCGGCCCTGAAAATATTTCAGTAATACGCAACCTTGGCAGGTTTAAAAAAGAAAACAACCCACAAAAGCAAATCCCCTTCGGTGTGGGATCTGCCCCAGCGGCATTTCAGCAAGAGCTTTTAAGGTTTATAAGCTGTTTTTAGATACCAGATTGAGCCAGGCTGCCATTTCGGTGACCGGCTCTAAAAATACCCGCTATTGGGTCTGTTTGTAGCTCCGGAATGTGGTGCATCACAGCTCGCTGACAGCAGCGTTGCTGAAAGGTCGGAGTTTCTGGGTTTTGAGGAAGGGGACTTTGGATAGACCTTACTGTAAATTAAAGGAGTTTCTATAAAGAGTTTTTAAGTGCGAGTGAATAAGGGGAGGGGGGAATTCTCTTGCTCCCAGATGCAAGTGCAGCTCCTGAATGAGAGAGTCAAGTGCTGAAAACTGAAACTCTCAGGGCTGTGCTGCCGAGCTCTTTATTGTAGAGCCCTTCCTTCAAAAACGAGTCTTGTTTTTAAATGTTCTGTCCTTGACGTGCTGAGTACGAGAGCAGGAGGACACCGGTCTCACAATTCCTTCAAAGCTGGCAAAAATAAGCAGAGCTCTTCAAACTGCTGGGGCTTGAGAAAAGAAGGGGGAAGAACGCCTGCAATTGTTCTTTCAAGAAATGCTAAGAAAATGTCTAGTAGGTTTTCAGGTGCTTCTGCAGCAGCTGTGGAAGGTCTCGTGTCTCCCGGTGACACGTCGGTGACCGGTGGCACCGCGCTTTGCTTTGGTGGGGGGAGCAGGAGGATGTCCCACAAGAGGACGAGATGTTGGAATGCCATTGCGGTGGTTACCATTAAGAAGAGGAAAGGCCTGCTGGCCTCCCTGGGATGGCTACTAGTCCTCGTTGCCCCTAGCCCTGGCTCCCTCCTGGGCAGTCCCAGCACGAAACCCTCATTTTGGGTGAAACTGTGGCCAAAAAAGCGGTTGGAAAACCAGTGTTGGCCCGTGGGTGAGCAGTGGGTCCCTCCAGCCGAGCATCCCTCCCTGGTCCCCACGTGGGGCTCCCCAAAAGCATCTCAAAGAGCTGACCCACGGTGCCGGGTGGCTGTGGGTGGCACCGAGCCCGTACTCGTGTCTTCTCGCGTCGAGGAACGTTGTCACAAATCGCCGGGATCATCTAATCCCGGCTAAAAGAAGCCAACCCCAGCGCGAAGCCAGGCGCGGCGAGGAGCTGGGGGCTTTTGGAGGTTGCTTTGTAATCCCGGCCACACCGGCGCTGCGTGCGGGGAGGGAGAGGCTTGATTTAATTCTAATAACGGGGGAGATAATGTTGGCTTTGTGATAGTCCCAGGCACAGCCGCTCCGTAATATCCACGGCGGCACGCGATGTGAATGGCTAGCAAGGTATCGAGCCTCCGGGATGTTTTCCTTGCTTTTCAGCGCCTGAATGGATTGCGTTGGTTTATTGGAATAGCTCTGACTTTCTGCTCGCAGTAATTAATTCCCTTTTCCGGGCTGGGGGGAAGGTTGGTTATAATTTCCTGCATTCTTTTATCATAAGGCCAAAGGAGAGACTCAGAATAGCGAGCAGATAGAAGCGCTGCATACATGCATTCCAAATTCGGTTTCGAGCAGTTAAGAAGATAGATTTTTTTTTTTTTTTTTTTTTTTAGTGAAGCGGTCTCTGTATTTGCACACAGTTTTACGGCAAGGTGACCCGGAGGGCGGGTGGTGGGACGTCGTGTCCCTTTCCGAGACCACGGGCTGTGCTTCCAGCCGCCTGCGGCCGTAAATCCGGACCCCCCTCCTTTTTAGGGGCCGTTTAATGGGCTGGAAGGCGAGAGTTTAATCTAGTTTTCCTGCCGTAGGGTGGGCAGGAGGAGGATCGTTGGGAGGGAGCACAAATTTATACCCACCAAACCCCTCTCATCTCCGGAGCCTGGTCTTTGAGCGTAGGAACGTGGTGAATGAGCGGCCGGGGGAGCTCCTGCCGTCCTCCTGCCTGCGCCCTGCTCAGGGACATCCCCCCGAGGGCCTCCCACCGGCTCGGGATCCATCAGAGAGGGGGAAAAACTCGCTTGAGAACCAGAAGCTGGGGCAAGAATGAGGTTTTCAGCCATTTTCACTGATTTTTCAGGTTTTTTTCCCAAAGATGGCGGGCACCTCGCGGCTCTCCCTGTTCTCAGGTCCTCTCTAGTACCACGTTTGCTTCGTGGCCGTGGCTCTCCGCAGGAGGCGTTCCCGCGGGGAGCAAGGCTGGCTGCGGGTGGGCAGAGGCCTGAGCAAAGCGGTCGGGGTCGGTAAGTGCTGGGGTCCTGGCGAAACCCCCATTTTATGCCCGTGCTTGGGGTTTTCCGTAGGGGCTGCAGGCGCTTTCCCGTAGCCGCCGGCTCGTTCTGCGCGAGCCCGTGGCAACCCCGAGCCGGGAACGGCGTCGGATCTTCCCGAGGAGGTGTAAAGGGGCAGCGGGAGGGGATGCGGGTGCTGGAAGCGCTGCCTGGTGGCTGCGGTCCCCCCCCCGGCTCCCCGCAGCCCGTTGCCGTGCCAACACGGAGCCAGCGCGGAGAGGATGCTGCTGCTGCAGAGCCGCAGTGCCAGGGCAAGGGAAGGAGGAGGGGGAGCCTCGCCCCCCTAAAAACACACATCTCCACCACAAGAGAAAGGGGGAATGAATAAATACTTGCAGGAACATCCAACATCCTCTCCTGGCTGCTTCTGAAATTGTACAAGCGGCGTAACGTTTTAGCGATGGGTAAGGAGGAAACATCAGTTTCCAATGTGGGGTTTTTTTTTTTGCCTTTTCTTCTGGCTGAAGCCGCCAGCTCGGGGAGCCCGAGGTGCTTCAAGGCGACTGGGGGCTGCGCTCCCCACCGAGGGAGCCGATACCCGCTGGTGTTCACCGCGCGCCTACCGGGGAGGAGCAGCACGTTGAGAATTGCTTCTAACGGGCTCAGTCTGCCTGTTTCAGTGCTTCTCTGGAGAAAACAAGAAATGTTGAGGTTTTAAAATAGAAGGGGCACAGCAGGTTCTGGTAACACACGTTGCTTGTGTTTCCCCTTCTTCGCAGCCCGCGTTGGTCGGCGGGGGCTCCGACGCCCCCCGATCCAGAGAGCAGCGCCCGGAACGTCACCGCAGGCTGGGGGGTCCCTGGTCAGGGCTGGGGCTGCTGGTCCTGTCCCCGCTGCTGGGGTCCCCCCACGGCATCACATCACCCCCACACAGCAGAACACCGGCGTTTCAGTCAAAAAAAGATGGAAATAGGGAAGGCGAGGGCTTTTCTGGCGGCGGTTGTGCCTCTCGGCAGAGAGCGGAGTCGGGAGCCGGAGCTGCCTCGTTCTTTCTCCAGGCAGTGTTTTGATAAACGGTGATGAGTTTAACTGTAAAACTAAATGACATTTATAGCACGATGTATGCTTTACCCATTGCTTAATTATATCTAATGGTGTTGCGTGTAAAAGGCATTTACCGTTTTACTTTTGTTTGAAACGACAATCCAAACCTCAAGGCCTGTGGGTTTTTCCGCGAAGATGAAGACTTAATTAAAAACTGAACACAACCCGTTTTTCAAAACGCAGCTGCAACTTTAAAGAAATATGTGATAAAATCTACCAAGTGCTTGGTACGAGGGAGGAGCGCTTTGGCACGGGAGGTTTGGGGCTCCCGTGGCTCGGCTGGCTCGGAGAGCCGGGCGAGTGGCAAGCGTGGCCCATTGGCCCCTTGCCCGGCCCATCCCTGTCCCAGTGCCCCCCCGGTCCTCCCGGGCTGGGGCATCTGCCTTGGGATGGGTCAAGCCTTGGGGGGGTGCTTGGGCGCAACCTGCCTCTGCTCATTTGAGCAAGACGTGGTGAGGATCACATCCAAAAACGTCCTTTTTCTCATCGTTTCTGTGTGCGTTTAGCGGCCTCGCCGCTGTCGCTGCCGAGGCGATAGGGGGGGACGGGGCTAATGCGGTGTGTGAAGTCCTGGGGTTATTTCTGTGGGCGCTGTACCCTTCCCTCTCCCGGCCCCCCAGGCAGAGGCGGGTTCTCTGGTGGGAACAAGGCACCAAGAACCAGGACGGATCAAGCGGCATCGTTAAAAACAAAGAGGGGATGAGAGCTTTGTGCCTTCCCAGGGCTGGAGAAGCGCTGACAGCAGGCGGCAACGTGGTCGGGGGCATCTGCCCTTTCTCTCCTCGTCACGGCTTTAGTCGAAGCAAATCCCGTAGGTGAAGGAAGGGGAAGAAAATCCCAAAGTGTGTTTTCTTTCCCTTGCCTGGAAGAGCTGCCGGGCGGAGGCTGGAGGGGGGGACGTGCAGAATCTGCAGCGAGTAGATTAATGTTTCAAGGCATTAGCATTGGTCTTTTACTAACATTTATAAATCCCATGGGTGGCAGATTGAGGGCTGATTCCACAGTTTTTCTTCCTCTTCTGTAAAATAATAAATATGGTAAAATAGCTCTCAGAACTGCCTTTATCGCGGGGATGAATCAGGACAGTTGGTGTTGCAAGAGACTTAAAACTTACAAATATGTTGCCCTTTAGGCTTCCATTCATCATCGTGTCTGATCGGGGATCTAGGCTAAAGGCTTTTGTTAGAACATCCCTTTTTATCCTTTCCTGGAAGTGGGGATTGGAAGGGGCTCTCACTTTGATCATTGTGATGCTGCTGCAATGGGGGGGTTTGTCCCCTTGTTTTATTTGGGGGGGGGACGACTGCGTAACCCTTGCTGTTGGTTTCTGTCATTCTCCCTTTGACAAAAGATAGTCTTTCTAATCTCTAAAAGAAAACTAAAAGGTGGGGGGGGCTTAAAAAAAGGAAAGAAAGAGCCGATGTGGTTCTGCGGCAGCTCCCGAGGGTGGACCCCGGGGAGCAATGGGGGGGTTCACAATTAGGCTGCGTGCTTGGGAAGACGGAGGAATTCATTAATTATATTTTGCTTTTTGCACTAATGCTGTTTCCATCTTGTGGTGTTTCCAGTTTTGTGGTTTTGAGCCGAGCTGTATTTGTTGTTTTGGTGTGACTGCCATCGGCAGCTTCCGAAAGGAGCCCAGCTCTCGCTGTAAGAGATTTTAACAGCAGTTTTTTGCTTTATCGTGAGGGAAAAGGGCCACAAATACTAAATTTGTGAATTCTAGAGGCTGGCAAAGCAGGAGGGAGGCTGCTCTCTCCCTCCAGCGCCGCACCGAGCCCAGGAGGTGTCGGGGTTTGGGTTCTTGCAGCCTGAGCATCTCCCATCGCCGTCCCTCAGCCCCCCCAGCGCCAGGAGGGCTCCCACTGGGATGAGCCGGGAAAGGTGCTGGGATGGGCCAGAAACCGGGAATTCAAAGGGCAAAAAATATAAACCCAGCTTAATCCATGGAGGAGAACCCATCCCGGTGCAGGCAGCGTTCGGTAGGGCTGTGCGGGGAAGGGGGGTTCAGGTCCATGAGCTCCCAGTTCTTCAAACTGGTGAATATTTTCTGTTCTCATTTTAGGTATCGGTGAACACTTTGGCTAAAAGTTCTGCGGGTGTTTTATCGAAGGCTCACAAAATAACTTCTGTGTACAGTGCGGCACGCAAAGTGTTGTAATGTAAGGCTGGCCACATGCTGCCTTAGCCAAAGAATGGGAATTGGCCAGAGAACCCCAAGAAAAAGAGGTGTTCCCGTTAATTATCTGTTATCCCATTGTGCTTCGGGACGTTTTCCACAGGTTTGAACATTCGGTATTAACTTTGTCGTATAATTCTTGCCCGCTGCAGTGGTGGAACTGAAGGTTTCGGGAGGGCTCTAAGTTACACGTGCAGGCAGTTACGGGAGATCCTTTCTCTAGGGAAGAGATCGGGGTGATGCTGATCAAAATTCATCTTGGGTGCTTCATGGAAATAAAGATTTCTTGGGTTTAAAAGAGATTATTAAGGTGCACGTTGTGACAGATGCTGCTGACAGTAGAAAAAAAAAACAACGGTGTTAAAAAATGTGCAAGGAACGGGTTACAGGTATGGATCCAAGATGTGTCTGCTCATTAGAGTAAACTGAAACCCATTATCTGACTTGAAATGGTTTTCCCCGTTGCTGGAGAATCCTGTGATTCTGCCTAATCCGTACGGATGTTTTGGGGGTGATGGGTTGCGCCTGGAGCAGGGGCTGTGGGATCTGGGAGCCGAGTGTATTCCAAAAGGGACTTTAATAGTAACGGCGTCTCTACCCAACGCTTGGAGATGCCCCAGAGCATCTCGGAGATGCAGGACGGGGGTGGTCCGTGTCCCTCAGGTGTTCCTGGTGGTGGCCGCGTGGGGAGGATGCTGGGGGACGGTCCCCCCCGCGGTACCCGGTCTCTGCCCGTGATGGCGCAGGTTTGGCGGCTGCCGGCAGAGCTGGAGAGAGAGCAGATGGGAGAGTCTCCTCCACAGGTAGCGCTTGCCAATCCCCAGCGTGACCAGTGCCACGCTCAATCCGAGGCGTGTGGCTGCTGCCAGCCTCCAAGGACAAAAATAGAGGTGACGGGGCGGGTGACAAACCTGCAAACACGTACATTCTCTCCTTCCGTGCCCCGGGTTTCAGCAGAGGCTGCCGCGGCTTTCGCCCCCCGTGGCAGAGAGAGAAGGGAATGTCGGGCAGCGGGTGCTCGTAAATAATGTTGTTCTCCTCGTGTAAATGTACCGAATGTGCTCCGTGTCGGTGCGAACTGAGTATTTCCTCCGCGCTCCCCCCTCTCACCTGCAGCAGCCGGCTGGAGATCAGGCTCCAGCTCTAATGGAACAAGTGCCGGCAGAGAGAGGGAATTCCACGTGTTTTAACCCCCAGAAAAATCAAGGTCTCCTTCCTTAGATCTAGGCTGCGCGTGTCCTTGCTAGCGATGGAGCTGGAAGATAAAATGCAGATAAGGCATGCTGTCTTAGGGCGGCATTAATAATAAATGAGTGTTGATCCTAATTGAGTATTATTTAAACACGCTGACGGGAGGCAGCAGCCTGCTGGGACCCTCTCGTCTTGTCGCACCGCTTCTCCCTCGCCGACGCTGCTCCTGCCTGGGGCCGGGAGACCCCAGGGCTGGATTTTGGGTGGTGTCCTGCGGGAGGATGGCTCGTCGGGACAGCTGGGGGTGAGGAGGAGCGGGAGGAGAAGATACCCGCCCCGAGTTTCTTCCCAGGCCACGCACAGCTCTGCCCTTCACGGCGTTTTCACTTGCTTCCTCGCTTCCTTCTCCCCTTCGGAGTCCCCCCGGCAGCCCCTTCAGAGCCCACGGGCACCTCCCGGGGGAGACATCCCCGTCCTGCCCCCCTTCCTCAGCCCTTCCCTGTCTCCCGCCTGCGGCGGCCGAGGAGCGGTGCTCACCCACGTCTCCTCTGGATGATGCTCTGATAAACCCCTGACCTTATGAGAGCGAGACGGGCTTTTAATAAGTGACCTTTGATTGTCTTGCAATGGACTGTCAACTTGCAGAATAAAAGCCAGAGATCAGTCGCTGCTGCATTTTGAGAGCTCTTCTGGAAAGTTAGCTAAGCTGCTTGAGCATCCCTACGTAGACACACACACATATATATATATATAAAAATAAAATAAAAAGCTGCAGTAGCAACATCTTTTATTTAAGAACTGTCAAATGGGCTAAGAAATTAGTTCTAAAGCAGGAAAAACACATAGCACGCAGCTTTCCGAGTCAGCCGTGGCAGCAAAACCTGTAAATTGGGCTTTTAGACATGGAAGCTCCGTTGTGGCCAGTGCGACTCGTAGGATTCCGCCTTCAAATGGCCCGAACCCATTAGCTTGAAATACGGTCGTGCTCTGGAAGGCTGAATTTCTGGCAATGAGTATAAATCGCTTTCTGTCTCTAGATTTGGTTAGAAATGGGGAATAAAACCCTGGGATTTGCAGCAGAAGAGGCTTTGTTTCACAGCCCGGTGCTGCCGGATCCCTCCCGCCTGGTTTGCCGTGTCCCCCCCCGGCGGTGACAGGTCAGATGGGTATCGATCCGGGCAGCCTTTGAAGGGACGGGCGACGTATGGCCCTGGGAGCTTTATCTATCAATATCTGGGTAATAGAAAGACAAGGGTGACATCTAATCCCAGCGCAGGTGACGGGTCATAAATCTGCGCGGCTGTGGTTACTGGTGGTGGCAGGAGCGCCAGGGGAGGGGGCGACGTGGCGGTGACGGCCCCCGCCGGTGGGGGAACGCGCAGAAACGTGCATGAGGTTCTTATTCTTAACAGCAAAATAAGTATTTCCCATTCGCCAGGATGCGGGAGAAGCCGTGTGTTCTCGTGGGGCGGTGGGCCAGGGGCGTGCGGGGCCCCCCAGCACTGCCCTCAATTAGCGATCCGGGTAACTGGCACCCCGATACGGGGAGGGCTGCGGTTCTGGGGGGTTCTGTTGGAAGGGGGGTGTTCCCGGGATCCAGAACGAGGAGCATTTCAGGGATTCCTGGGAGGGTGGTTCAGCAGAGGAGCCGCTTTCCCCCGGACTCGTGCGTGGCTGCAGCGCGGTCCCACGTCGCTTTTCTGTCTCTCTGCCGTTTCGGTCACAAACCGGTAGAAAGGATTCCCCGATGCCACTTCATCACGCAGAAATCCACAAATGTTTAAAGTAAATACAGCCTCTGGTGTCAGTTCCGAGCTATTGTCATCTTTTATTCTTACTCTTTAAGCAAGAAAAGCTGTAAAGGCGGCTATAGCTTTTTTTTTTTCCTCCGCAAATTGAATAGCTGTGCACAACATGCTGGAATTTGCAGTATATTTTCTGAGGTGTGTGTTTCAGAAGGTAAAACGTGCTCCCCACCATGAGTAATTTTTAGCACCATCCCGCAGGCTCTCCCCGAGGGAAAAGTGGGATGGAGCTGCTCTGGGAGAGGGGGAAAGAGGTCCCCGCGATTGCAGGGGCTGAGCGAAGCCTGTGGCAGGGGCACGAGGCGGCTGGCGATGGGGACGGCGAGTGGCCGGAGCGGGTTTGTCCCCACGGGAACTGGCAGGAGTTGGCTGGGAGGAGCGGAAGCCTCGTGGCCACCGGTCCCGGCCACCGCTGCTGGGAAGCTGCTGGGGTTGGGTGGTGGAGCATCCAGAGCTGCCCCCAAGCGTCTCCCCCCACGTTTGATGGTTCTGGGGACACGTGGAGAGGCCGGTGTCGGTCTTGGCTCCGACGATGACGATGTGAAGCTTTAATCTGGTGCCTCCTTCCTTTTTGCTGTTCCCTCTTCTGAGAAATGCGGAGCCTTTGGGCAGAATCATTCTCTGCTCTGAAAGTAGAAGACTTTGTTCCTGGGCAAGGAGCAGTTCCTTCCTTGGCAATAATATGCTTCGTTAGTGGTCCACAATGCCAGATCCGTGATACTGACATTTTGGGAATAGCTTCTAGCAATGTTAATTCCCCCCATCCCACCTTTTTTCCCCACACGGACACTGATGTTTCTGGCATCACCAGGTGATACCAGGTGGTGACTGTTGGGCTTCGTGTGAGGAAAGCTGTGCCGTGTGCTCACATCTGTATATTTTGTAGCCTATATCTAAAATTATCATTCTTTTGCACCTGAAAAGATGTCATGAAATTAACTCCATGGAAAGCGATCGCCTTTCTTTGCCGGCACAATTAGCGTGGATTGTCCATTCTTCTCAGAAGCTGGTGTGACGACTGTGGTCTCCAGAGCTCCCGGGCAGACGAGGTGAGCTCCAGCAGCCTCTCCCAGCGCCGCCTCCTCAGGTCTCTTCCCCCTTCTTGGGGCAAATCTGCAGAGAAATTAAATGGGGATTTGATTCCCTTCTTTCTCCTGCTCTGAAAGGTCCGAGTCTGATCTTTGGTCTCCCCGAGGAGAGGGTCCATGGTGTTTATTCAGGGGATGCTCTCCCCATGATGGATGGAGCAAGCGGAGACCCCGCTCGGTGGAGAGAAGGAGACAAAGCTGTGGGAATGGAGGGTTGTTGGGTGTTTATAAACCCTCTGTGCGTTCATCTCAACTTTGGCTGGTTATTTAACCACCACATTCCTTTCAGATCACTGGAATCGACAGATGAGTTTTGACATTCAAATTGCGTTGGTTCTCTGGATTGATCACGGTGTCATATTTTTCCTCGAGCACATGAACAAATAGTTTGTGTGTCTGTGTGCGTTGTTCCCTTTGACTCAATTTATTAAGAGGAATTTTGTTTCAGTTCATGGGCTTCCATAATTCAGGTGTCGTGAAAATCACTCTTTGTTGGAAGGCGTTTGTGCCGGTGCCCCGTAGCCTGAATCAGCAAGTGCTGCTCCTGATGGAGCACCTGTGGCTCCCCTTTGTTAGAAATTGAAGAATCGTGCTCACAGGCACGTATTTTTAATCTTTCCCTCTTTTTTTCCCTGATGCTTCGCTTTATCCCAGTGTGCCACAAGAGGAGAAAGAATTGATTTTAAATGTGACCGCTGCATATGAGCCAAGGTCCCCGGGCTGTGTCCAGCTACGAGGAACTTGTTTGAAACACAATTTTCTCGTCTATGTCTTACTTTGCAGCCTTAAGAGCAAGGACTGCAGCGGGGTAAGGCAGGAAGACAAGTGCAGAAATCGATTGTCCAGGTTCTAGCCAAAGCTGCTCCTCAGGCGTCGCGTCCCTCCACCTCCCAGAAAGTGTAAAACACGATTTTACATCCCACGGGGAGACTCAGAAAACGGGGCCAGAGACTTGCTTTGGGTAATAAAGAAAACGTGCAGAGCGGGTTTTTTTCCTTCCCCTTGTGTTGCAGCCGCCTCTCTCGGCCGTTAGACTTGCTCACGAGGTGTCGCAGATGAAAATCTCTCCCCTAGAATTCTGCTGTTGGGTTTTTTTTTCCCGCTGGCCCTACTCATGCCCTGCCCCGAGAGCACTGCTCGTTGGGAGCTGATTTACGGTTGGTTTTCAGTTGGAGCTTTCCTTTGCTTCCCTCAGCTTCTGAGGTTCTGTGGGTCCATAAACTCCATTTCCCTCCTGAATCCTTCCTTTCCTATTCCAACGTCTTGGAATGCCGTAAGTGTGTCTACCCTGATGCTCCTCGACGTCCCGATGTTCTGCCACTAAATATCAGACGCTTCCTGAACCGCTGACAGAAGATGGGTCTAAAGCGCTCTCCCTGCGCCTGGTGTTTTTATTTCATTTAGAGTTTGCAATTAAGGCTCTTCTCGGCAGTAACTTTCTTGTCTTGGTGAGCGGGAGCAGATATAAATACAGATACCCAAAAGCATTAATGTGTGACATTAACTTAAGCGAGCAAATTGAGGCCGGCAGAGCAAGAGGAGCTTCGCAGCCGGATTAGACGCCCTTGGATTCAGAACAAATAGGAGAAACGGAGCTGCTTCGGAGGGTGGGTCCCGCGTGTCCCCGTGTGCCCCCTGCCCGTCCGTAGCCCCGGGGAGGGATGCTGGTGCCAGCCTGGACCGGGGATGCTGGACTTGTAAAGCCATCGCTCAGCGGGCTTAATGTAGCAGCATCCCGGCATGAAAAGCTTCAGTGGCTTGAAGTTCAAATAATTTATTTCTAAATTACTTCTACTGTAATTCTTATTAATTCAAATAGGCTTCTAAAGCTGATGTAAAATTCAGTAAATGCAAGGAACAGTTTAATGAATTGAAAATAGGATTGAGTCTTTTAAAGTAAATGTAAAAAAATATGCTAGCAATAATTGCTTAGATGGAAATCGAATCTTAATAGCTTTGTTAATGATTTGTAGTGAATATTGCGTTTATGAGAACATATCAAGCTGATCCTTGTGCAAGAACCTTGTTTTGAATGGGTTTGATAGAATTATTCCCCAGAAGCAGTTAGTAACGTTTAATAATTTCGCTTTGGCCGCTTTGGAGATGTTTGAGTGTTGTTTACACCGGAGCCTGTGGCTGTCGGGGATGGTCTCTGCGAAGGGGTCTTCCTTTGGGGAGGTGAGATGGGTCCCAGGGGGTCTGCGCCATCGGGACGGGGGCGTCCAGCGCCATCAGCTTGGGGAAAGCGGGGTGGGAGCCGGGAAAATGCCCGTGACGGGCTCATTCCACCCCTTCTCCGGGTGTTGTTCCGGTCCCTTACAACTTCCCAGGCTTCTGTGTGAAGTTCATCAATCTGGAGAAAGGAAATTTCTCCCGAGAGGGCAGAAGAATGTGCGGAGACATCGGCTCGGTGCCGCCGGGCGTGGAAAGGCTCCTGATGCTTTATCAATCTCTTTCTTTCCAAACAATGCAAACTTTTTGCCGAACGCCGATTCCCGAGGCACGTCTGACAACAAATGGGAGTCAGGAGGGAAGAAAGAAAATCGGGAGAGGATGTGAGATGAGAGGAAAACGGGCCCGGATTTACTGCTTGGAAACTTTATCAAAAACTTGCATTTTTTGCATTTTCTGGGGCTCCCTGGGGAGCGGGACTGTCCCCCGGCCGCTCCCCCTGCTGCCGATAGCAGGGGCTTCTCCTGGCCACCCGGCCCTTGGCCAGGAGCCACTTGGTCTGGCGATGGGGCAACCAAAGGTTCCACGTTTCTCCCGCTTTGCTTTGAGTCCTGGTCTGCAAGGGCCCTTGGGGTCTGAAAGCAAACCAAAGTCGTTACCAAAAAGGACTCCAATTAGCCACCCCCTGGCTGGACTCCCTGGGCCCGTGTCCCCGGGTCCTGCCGGGGCTCCTCGCTCTCCATCTCGCGTCCCAACCTGAGGACGCTCATTATTTATGGAAAAATTGCCTTGCAAAGCGCTGTTCTCAAATCCCCATCCTCTGCATTCTTCACCGCGGGAAGCACATTTCTCGGTGTGCGTGTGATGGAACGGTTCGATTCATTAGGAGGAGAGTTTTCGAGGTGATGACCTGTAAATGATTACAGGGCTCCCACAGCATAATTGCATCGGATTCTTTTTTTCCTGCCTCTGGACATTAATAGCGCCTCCTGATTACACGGAGTGGGTAAAAACTGGTTGCCTAACGGCTGTCTGCTCGAGTCAAGGGATAAATGCTTCTTACAGCCGTTTGTTCTTTCAAGGCAATTTAACAAAATTCGTCTTTGGAGAGAGGGAGGGAATTTGTGCCGTTCCCACGCGTGTGGCTCTTGTCCCCGAGGCCGGTGGGAGCGTTAAATCCTGGGGGGGCTGGTGGCATCCGACGAGAGGGTTCCTTTTCCCTGTGTTCCCATCGCAGAGCTCCCTTCCAGTTGCTCCTCTTCAATTCTGTGGTGCCCAGTGCAGTCTGGGTGGAAGGTCCATGTTTGTATCCCCCGGCTTTGCTGTTTTGGGTGTTTCCCGTGTGAGTATTTGCAGTGAAATTATGATTAACCCCAGCAAACCCCGAACGTGGCTGGGTAGGGGGTGTTTGCTCGCTTAGGGGGGGTCCCGGATCCCTATAAGTCCTCACGGGCAGGAGGACCCAGGGTGAAGGACTCGCCGTTGCTGCCCAAAGCTCCCCCTGCAGAAGACACAAGTGGAGAAGCGGAACGTGTGTTGGTCCTTCCTGCCTTTGCTAGTTCCTCTTTGCTCTCTCTCGCAGGCGATGGCCAGAACCTGGTCACAGAGGACGTGACGGTGGTGGAGGGAGACGTCGCCACCATCAGCTGCCGCGTCAAGAACAGCGACGACTCCGTGATTCAGCTCCTGAACCCCAACAGACAAACGATTTACTTCCGAGATTTCAGGCGTAAGTTTTGGCTTTCCTTGTGCGATGGTGACTGACCCTGCACCTCGCTCGCCGCCGGGCGCAAGCCTTTGCCGAGATCTCTCCTTTCAATGTAACGCCAGACGGTTAAAGTTAGAGGGTAGACGAGACAGGCAATCATAATCCTTCTCCTTAATGGAAACCTCGATGGTCCCCTTTAAAAGCTGAGCCCGTCTTACTTTGCAGTAGGAATTGATTGTAGTAATTCAGGGTGAATTGCAATTGAGTGCCAAATATTTAGCTGACACAAACAAATTGAATCGGGCGACGTCAAGACAGTGCAATGTTCTCCAAGGTAATCTCTCTGCTTTGGAGACTCGACGTTTTGAGACAATCTTTGCTCCTTTATAACCAAACCAGAATCTCCCGTCACTGCCGCGTCCGTGAACGGGTCCGGCTTTGTTTCCTGTTGTGACGATGCCACAGAGCACGTTAACTGCAACGAAACACTGTAAATTGTCCGCACTAGCGTCACTGCGGGGACAGGACAGGTTGTGTCCCACCTTGTGGACACGCACATCGCACTCTGCTCCTCTCCCGCTGTGCACGTGCTGTCCCATGGCCTTGGGTCCGGCAGGTGGGACTTAAAATGCTCCATTTCCACCTTCTTAAAAGAATTTAGGCAGCCGTTCCTGACCAGGAAACAGGGTTTAAGCTACATTTTTCCCATTTGTTTTCTGTTTCACGCTGTCCCCGAGTCCACTGACCACGTACAGTCAGAAACGGGTCCACGTGGAAGGTTTTTTTACATAGTAAGAAGTTTACTTTCACAGTAAGCTCCTCCGGGTGCTGGTGACATCGTGCCAGACCTTTGGCGTTGCTGGGTGGAGGGAGGGGACGCTGGGTCTCTCCTGGCGGTCACCGAGGCTGTGCTTGCCCCGCAGCGCTGAAGGACAGCAGGTTCCAGCTGGTGAACTTCTCCAACAGCGAGCTCCGCGTTTCCCTCACCAACGTCTCCATTTCTGATGAAGGAAGGTACTTCTGCCAGCTCTACACTGATCCCCCCCAGGAAATCTATACCACCATCACAGTGCTCGGTAAGGACTGGTGGGGGGCTTGCGGTGAGCTCCGTCATCCCTGGACGCGCGGGGTCGGGGGGACGGGGCTCCGATGGGTGGGGGGGAGCTCCGGCCGCTCTCTCCAGTGATAAAACACAGCAGGGATCGGGACAGCGGGTGCTCTCCTGCTGGAGACCAGCTCCATAGCTGGAGACCTCCTCCGTAGCTCAGTGCAGCTCCACGTGCAGACACAAGATTTTGGGGGGGGCGGGAGGGGGCAGCAAATGCCAAGCAGGTTGGCCAGTGACGTGCCATCGCCCTTGTGTCACAAGATGTCCCTGTTTGCACCCTCAGCCTCTCTTTGTAGGTCACGTCATATTTAGTGGGATTCTCAGCTCTTCTGCTTTGTGTTCTCAGGCTTTTTTTTGGGTTCAAAGAATAAGCAGAGGTGTAAGCGTGAGATCTTCTGCACTTCCAAGCCTCTTTTTTTCCTAGGTAGGGCACTGGCAAAGGCTGCAATGGGGTTCCATACCGGCCTTGGTGTGCAGGCAGCCTGTGGGGACCTGTCAGCTGTGCTGTCACTGCTCTGAAAGAGCAGCCGGGTGAATCCTTTGGCTTTTGGGGCAGGTCTGGACCTGCTGGTGTCCTGGAAGGAAGGTCTGTCCAGGGCAAGGAGCTCTGCGGGATGAGCCCTCCTCCGGCTCGTATCCATCTTCTCCAGGGTGAGGGAGGGCACATTTCTTGGGAAGAAGGGAAGGGGCCATGGTTGGGTCTCGTTCCATGAGATGAGAAAGAAGTCAGCCAGAAAGTAAAAGCTGTAGCAAATGTCTTTCAACAGTTATCTGATACGTGGAGGGAAAATAAATGAAGGCCGGATGCTTCGTAGCGCGGTGGAACTGCGCAGTTTATGAGTTTTGTGGTTTCCGTAACGGGACTGCTCCGGTCACGTGCTGAATCTCTTCTTCCAAATCTTGGGGATCTGAGAGATTACGTTTTAATGACAAACGACAGCATCTTTGCCCATCGATGATGTTCCTTAAGGGGGGACATTACTCACGGCACCGTGAGCTGCGGTGAGTTTTCGCGTGTCTGTCAGTTGACTGATATTTTCCACGGAACGTTGCATTTCCCCAACGGAAAGTGAGAGCTTCCTCTTCGTTTCCACGCCAGGTTGTTGCACGTGAGAGAGAGCGTAGACTCTCTGGTTCCATCGCAAGTTTGCTCATTTGCTGAGGGGTGGCTGTTTGCAGAGCGAATTCTGTGCCCCCCCAGGCTGGTGGCCCCCAGGCTGGTGACCCCCAGCCTCTCCTTGGCCCCTCGGCGTCCCGGGCAGGACCAGGCAGGTCCCTGCCGTCGCAGCTCCTGCCGTCGCAGCCATTTCTGCAGATTATCGGCGGCTTTTAAGACTCTATTAATAGCAGAACCTGAATCACAGAGGGTGACTTAATGCAAGATCTCGCTCGCTGATTAGTTTAAATCTTCCTCCTTTTACTTAATGAGATTTGGTTCTTAGCTCTTTATATGTTGTTTAAATAATGTTTATAAGCAGTTCTGCTGCAGCTATTACGTTTATCAACATCTTCAAAGTTTTAGTGGGCTTTCTGATATCCATAGGCGTCGGCAGCTCCCTTCCAGCTCCTCTCTCTAATCACACACACGCCAGAAGAGCGTGTTGGATTTCATTTCACGGCTCAGGACGCCGAGAAGGTGTTTGAAATAACAGCACTCGCTTTATTCACCTCGAAGCCGGCGCCGCGTCTCTCCCGAGCGGGAGGCAAAACGCGGGTTTTGGCGTATGGCTGGTCCCCGCCAGCGATCCCACCTCGGTACATCTGAAGTTCTCTCGGAGAGGAGTTCTGCTGATCTGCCTCCAGCGATGCTTCCGAGAGCGGGGGGATCTTCCGGGGCGTCCTTCTTTGTACCCGGCGTTCGGAGGGAGCTTCGCGCTTTCTCTTGGTTCCTCGCCCCGTCTGCTCCCCCCGCTCTGTCTCCCGCGTGCTGCGGCGGCTTCTGTGGCACGATATGTAGATTTATTCATGCTTAATTGGAACATGTGAAAATTCTCAAATATGTAGCCCGTTCTGTTCTTTTTAGAGAAAAGCCACAAGTGACTAATTAGTCCATTTGATCATCTGGATGGTATTTATACATATTTGTTCTTCATTAGCTCAGAAACGTGTTACTCACATTTGAACTATGCAGTCGCTTAATCATATTGATCAGAGCAAAGTTGAGTTTCCTTTGGAGGTTCTGGGTTTTTTCCCGAAGCTGCGGCTCTTCGCTGCACAAACTCTTGATGTTCTTTTTTATTTTTTTCCCTGGTTCTCCCTGACTTCGGGTGCTCTCACGGCAGAGATTCCTTCTTCCCAGGTGGTCACTTTTCAGCCCGTTTGTCACACCTGGGTGGCGCTGAGCGGCCGTTATCCCCCTGGAGCTCTGAGCCCATTTCCAGATATTGCTGGATTATTTCTCATTGAGCGTAGTCTCCTGGCTTTGTGTTTTATGAGAGAAGAGGTGTCTGGGGAGAAGGGAAACGCCCGTCCGAAGGGAATTGCTGGGTGCAGAGCTGGCTCCCCCTGCTCAGGGATGGTTCTGTGTCTGGTGTACGGTGGGCTCGCTGTTCCGAAGGTGACGATATTCCACCCTGGGCTTGCGCTCGGTGGCTTTTTGAGTGCCTTAAATGAGGTTGACGCCTGCTGGCCGGCTTCCGCCCCGGCCGGCTGAGCCTGGAGGCTGAACAGCAGGAGAGAAAAATCCCCTCGCGAGGTTAGAGGCACGGTAAGTAACGCACTTCCAAATGTCAGCCTTTGTGTTTCCTCTCCTCGTCAGAAGGCGGCAAGAAATGTGCAGGGAGTCAAGCTGTATTTTTAAACGGCCGAGGGGCGCAGAGGACTCAGGCTCTTCCCTGGAATGGTGCCTGCCTGGGAGAGAGAACACCAAGTTACAAATTTGATAAGTAATAATTTGTGAAACCACGATGATTATTAGGTGGAGAGTGAAAGCGCTCGCTCTGATTATTGCGAAGCCGCCTGTCAAAGGATTTGATCAATTGAAAGATCAAATAAGTGCTGGTGGCTACTTTCCTCCAGTAGATTTAACAGGTTTTCCTGAAGGTTTGTCTCGTGGCAGTGATCGAACAGTGGGGTTTTTTTCATCCGGTTCACGTTGTGCTCTTTTTTTCGTTGCAGTCCCGCCACGCAATTTGGTCATTGATATCCAGAAAGAAATCGCGGTGGAGGGAGAGGAGATCGAGCTGAACTGCACTGCCATGGCCAGCAGACCCGCCACCACCATCAGATGGTTCAAGGGGAACAAGGAGCTAACCGGTAGATGTGTCCTCTCAGTCGCTTGCGTTGTGCAGAGCCCTGCAGTGATTTATGTAACGCCGGGGATTTGTTCTCTGTTGCCAGTTTAAGGAGGGGGAGGGAAAAAAAAAAGAAAGAAAGAAAAAAAAAATAGCGGAGGGAGCTGCTTTGCACAGC
The DNA here is from genome assembly GCA_025774025.1 of Xenus cinereus. Lineage (NCBI taxonomy): Eukaryota > Metazoa > Chordata > Aves > Charadriiformes > Scolopacidae > Xenus > Xenus cinereus. The sequence goes on from JAOXJK010000010.1 coordinate 7,627,354, forward strand.
AGCTGAGGAACAAAGGAGTATGTGGGTGGGGAGATGACTCTCTAGCGCAGAAGGGCTGAGCTGCCTTTGGTCCTCTGCCTCCCTGCCAGGCTCGAGCACGGGGCTCTGGACTCGTTCTGGAACTGCAGGTGACCTTCAGCCGCGCGCTGAATTTATTTCCGCGGTGGTTTTGCAGCTTTCTGCCCTGTTTTGGGCACGAGTAGGATCGTGTGGGCTGTAAAGATTCTCAGTTCACCTTCACATCTAGCTCTCTTGTTTGTAGAGCGTTCTCTCTGTCTTCAGTTGAATATTCATATGAGATGGGTTTCTCTGACTCCCCGGAGTCTGGTCGCTCCCGGTGTTTGCACGTTCGACTCACTGACTCTGATTGCCCGTGACGTGCTGTTAGTTTAAGTCTGCACGTAGACGTGAGCTCGGCTGACACCACCTTTGTGCTTTACCCGGTCTGAGGCACTGAAGGGCTTTCTACCAAAGTCCAGACTCATTACTTCAAATCTGCCCCCCCTGCCCCCCCGACAAGGGCAGGATAAAATCCTCTCTGTGAGTCCGACGCCGACGAGCATCCGCGTAGGGTGAGGGAGGTGGGAAGGGGCCCCGCTGCCACGCCAGGCGGTGGTTCCCAGCAGGGGTTGTCACCTCCGTGGTGTGCCCAGCCTCCAGCCAGCCCTTCCTGGGGTTCCTGCCCCGTTCTGGCGGGCAGCAGTATCTGACCCTTGGTGCTTGACCTGTCCGGCTCCTCGATTGAGCCTCCCTGTGTCGGGAATGGGATCCCGGCTTTCCCCTCTCTTTGAAGACTGCTGAGATGAGCAGAAGCTCACCCTGCCCATTCCTTGCCTTTGGTTTTTTCAACAGAAGTAGGGAAGCTGAAATACTCGACTGTGGGCTGTGAACAGCGGGAAAGCGTAGCTCTGCCCATCAGAAACCCTTTCCTCTAAACATCCACGGGTGTCGCTTCCTGCGGCTCCCCGGTGTTTCCCTGAAATATATCAGTGATATTTTGCGTGGGGAAAACCTCTGCTTCAAAAGTTACTCCTAACGTTTCTCTGTGAATTCTTAAATGAAAGGCCGCAGATAAGACTGTTGGAGAACGGAGTGGAGGCCCGTGCTCCGCAAGCACTTGCCGAGTTACGGAGAAATCCTTCTTCTCCCTTTTCCTCTCATCTTCTGCTCCTTTCCGAGCCGTGGTCGTGGCGTCTGAGCTGCGCCGTGCTCCGGCCACCGCTCTGCCCTCTCCTTCCCCCCGAGCGCTGCTGAAGTGCTCCAGCCTATCAATACTGCTTTTAATTAAGTTAATCCATTTAATCGCTTTTCCTAGCTAATTTGTTGATTCCAGAGCGGGAGGGGATTTGTAGCTCATTGATTTAGGAGTGTGGGGATTTGGGGAGGGCGTAAGGGGATTTTTAATCATTGCGGTAACGCGGTGTGGGCGTTAATTGGCAATAACCTGGTGGAGAGGTGTGTGGGGACCCCCTCCCTGACACCCTGTGGCCGCAGAGGGGGGTCTGGACGTCCCACGGGGACGGAAGAGAGGGATGGGACCTGGGTGCACCCTCCGTGATGGCTCTCTGCTCTCCTGGCCCTCTCCCCAGGCAAGTCGGAGGTGGAGCAGTGGTCCGACATGTACACAGTGACCAGCCAGCTCGTGCTGAAGGTGGGACGGGAGGACGACGGGGTCCCCGTCATCTGCCTGGTGGATCACCCCGCTGTCAAAGACTTGCAGACGCAGCGTTACCTGGAAGTCATGTGTGAGTAGCAGAACTTTTCCTTCTCTTAACGTGCAAAATGGCTCGCTTAAGACTTCGGGAACTAGTCCCCGTGTGATAAAATCGCAGCGTAGATGGGCTTTATGTCTCGTTATTTCAAAATGCAAATCGAAATGTTGGGCACCTCCTCATGGGTTAAGCCACGATGTTTTCTGCGCCACGATAAACACCCGCCTTCGTTCTCTTAAGAAGTAACTTTCTGTACATAGAGTTTGCACCGTCAAAGGTTCCTGGCTGGGCTCTGTAATTGTCAGAACAGATTAAATCCAAGCATTTTTCTTTCAGCAGCCTACTTGCCTCTTTGAGCAGTGCTTCTTTCCTACCACATCAAAGGGACCGGCCACCACTGCGAGTTTCCTGGCAAAAGTTCACTTGGTGCCGTGCCAAAGAAACCCAGTACTGCGTGTTGTGTACCCAGCACCAACTGGTTTCTGCATCCTGAATTACGTGGGCTCTGTAGTAACACCGCTGACGAAGGCCAACCTGTTTTCTCTAATGCTCCTAAGACACTCGCTGTTAATAATGCGTTTCCCTTCGTTTAGGAGCCGCTCTGCTGCGTGTGACGTTAACGAGGTTTATGAGCAGGTCCCTGGAAATCCCCGCGGTCCCGGCCGTGGACTCTCCGCTGGTGGAGCTGCCGGCGCTGCTGCAAACACACACCTCTACCCCGAAAAGGGCTCCAGGAGCCACCTCGGCCGGTCCTTGCGGGAACCCGGGTGCCAGGGCCATTCAAAGGGCTTGCTTTTGTAGCTTCACTTCTAGTAGAACACTGCAGGAAAAAGAGGAACTTTTGTATTAATTTCTTTCATCTGCTTCATTATGTAGTTTCATTATGAACATCTTGGTTACAATTCTCATATCTCCGAAACTAGCGGGAAGCAATGTTCCTGTAATGAGGAAAACAGAACTGATCAGATACTACCTCAATTGGCAGATGCGAGATTTCTTGCGACTCTGCTAATGCGTAATTCATTTATGCAAACTTAATGTCCATTAACATTTCTTGTAGAGCTCCATTAGCTTTAATAATACATTAGCACCTTTGTGAGGCTTGATCAAATACTTAACGGGGAAAAAAATAATAATCCAGTCTCCCCTGTTACGCAGAGGTGTTGGGATCACGCCGGGTTCCTTCCCCTTGGCTGGAAGGACATCAGGTTATCCTCAGGCTTCCTTTCAGAAGTTCCTCTGAAGCCCTTGTCGTTTGATGGGATGGGAGAGGGCTGCTGTTAAAAATTTAACGTTTTTTACATTCTTCCTCAAATAAATCCCTTCTTGCCCGCTTTCGTTGGCAACGCCTAAGGGTTCCCCGTGCAGAGAGGGCAGAGCACAGGTAACTGCGGTTCTTTGTCCGTCCTGCGTGGAACCCTCCACTGGTGTGTGGGAGGCTGGTGGTGGCTCCCTCACACGGGGTTGTGTCCGTAGCTCTCATTTCAGCATCCGCTCGGGGTTCTCAGGAGATGTTTGTTGGGGCAGAGCCTCCTCAGAGTGGGACCAGGAGGAGAAGGGGGTTTCGGGCTGGTTTGGGTTTACCTTCTGGTCCGAATTAAACTCTGAGCTAGTTAAAAGTAATGATGTGTACGTCCGGGGCCTTGACCCCCGCTGGTCCGTCCGTGGGCAGCAGCAGATGGCTGGAGGGAGGAGCACCAGCAGAAGAACATGTCGTGCATCACAACCTTGCGGCTCCCAGCAATTAGCAGCTTGGGGACTCCGTGTGCAGGAGCACGTCCAGACATTTGCATTTCATACCGGCTGTCAGACCTGAACTCGGGGCAGGAAAAGCACCTGCAGAGCAGACTTTTACCCTTGAGCTTTTCCAGCTTCAGGCTGAGGACTTGTTGGCCGGTGGGAGAGCAGGAGGAAGATCCTCTTGTCTTTGCAGTTGGCTGTCTCCATCAGAGCTCCTGTGGTCCTGGGCTTGGCCTCTTGGGGATCTTAACTCCTGCGGTCAGGCCTAATTGCTACGGTCTGAGCTGCTTTTAGATGGGGAGTTTGTGGTAGAGGAAAGGGCTCCCCCCGACTGCTGTGGGTGCTCTTCCACTGACCATGGTGGTACCTTCCAGGTGCATCATCTGCTGCGTCTCCAGAACGGGGCCATCAGCGCTCGATGCTCCTGCTGCTGCTTCTGCAGCCAGAGACACGTCACTCCACATCAGTTCTCAGTGCCTGGCTCAAATCTCTGCTCTCGGGTCTCTCCCCCTCAGTCCTGCCCGTTCCCACCAAGGCCACAGCGCATCCGCCGCTTGGGAACGTCAGCGAGGCACTGGGAAATGTTTTTCTCAGCAGACGTTGTGTTTCTCTGCACTTAATGTATCCAACTGGAGCATGAAATGCGTGGGGGAAGGACAAGAGATGATGGATGGAGCCTTCTCAGATAATGAGGTATTTTTTGTCTGACTAAATTTCAGAGTGGAGATCTTTTTTGTAAGATGCAACTCAGAAGTTTGTTGGTTTGTTTGTTGGGGTTTTTTTTTAAGGAAAAAAAAAAACAAGCAGAAAACTGCATCATTTGGAAAGTGAGGAAAGGAAGCGGGGGGACACGCTTGTCCTCACAGGAAACTATTCAAAATACAAACTGCAGAGGGGAACAGCCTCTGAGCCGTGGGTTTGTGCCCTTTGCGGGGACAAAAGGGCACCTTGAAAGGAGGTGCACTTCTCCTTGAAAGGAGAAGAGGCTTTTTCTGAGGCTGCTCTGCCCCCGGTCCAGCCCTTTCCCAGGAAGAATCTGCCGCTGCTGCTCCACGGACAGTGCCTGGGGTGGCTTTGGTGGCTGTCCCCAGGCAAGGAGTGGCTTTGGTGGCTGTCCCCGGGCAAGGAGAGCCGGGGTGCATGTCCGGGGTGGCTGGGGCAGAGAGGAGAAGGAGGAGCAGGAGCAGGAGGAGGAGGGGAGGTGTTGTCCCCCCAGGGCTCCTTCGTTCTCCCTTCAAAACATTCACCTTTTCTCTTTTTAAGGTGATTTGCTTAAAGCTAGGGATGTCAGATGTCTTTGGGTAAATGAGGACCTTAAGTGTCATTGACAATCTGGAGCGTTTGTACTTCAGCTCGTTTGGAGGTGTTGCCTAAAGTGAGTGTTTGTTTTATTGAAACGTCCTCCTCTGCTAAAAAGAGAAAGAAAGGTGCAGAAATTTAAGTCTGCAAAGTGACCTACTTCGCTCTGTTTTAAAAACAATTCATTTGAACATTTTCTTCTGCGTTGCAGTTCAAAGAAAACTGCCGGCTGCGGGGGTTTGGGTTGTTTCAGTTTCTCCATAACTTGGGGAAGATGTTTCTGAGGGGCTGTTGGCCTCCTCGCCCCCGGCTGGGGGTGTCCCGGGGTCCCCAGCCGGGAGAGCGGGAGGGAGCAGACAGTGCTCCTGGAGGGGGGCAGAGCAATTCCAGGGGTTCCTCATAAGGGAGAACCTGGCAGCACCGTGTACCCCACGTGGCACCCGACCCTCCCTCACCTCAGCCAAGGTTTCGTGCCGCCTCGTTCTCTCCTTGGTTGCTCCCAAGCATCCCCAGGGGCGCTGAGACCGTCACGTCTCTGACGGAGAAGGAGGACCACGTCTCCTGCTCCCCGTCTTGTGCCCGGGGGGGATTCTGCTATGGCCAGATAATAGAGATACGGCGTTACCTGACGCTTTCGGTGCCCACTGGTCGCTTGTTGCTGCACCCTGAGCTAAACCTGGAAAAGAAATAGCAAGTTGAGAGCGCAGGTACCGGGGGGAAAGGCTGTTTCGCTGCGGTCAGCAGGACTGGGAGTGAGACCGATTCCTGCTGCGCATCGCCTTGTCCTGCCCGAGGAATAAGCTGTTTGTTCATATGTAACGTGGCACAGCCCGGCCCTTCGTAGAGATGAATCTTTCCACAGAAACACGGGGCCTGTTATTGGAAAGAAATCTCAGCGAACAAGCACCCTGCGATACGCCGGGACCCTCCCGGGGACGCTTCTCCAGAGCAAACGGGGTTTGAGGAACGGTGCGGGGGCTCCCAGTAACGATAACGCACGCCCTCCCGCGTGACGCGTGGCCACGAGCCCCTGCGAGGGGTGGCCACGAGCCCCTGCGTGGCGTTTGGTCTGAAAACACCCCCGACTGGGGCCGGGGCTGCCTTCTCTTTGCCATTGGGAGCCCAATGAGGGGTGGAAGGGCCAGCGCGTCGAGTGTAATTTTAGAAAGGAAATGAAGCAACAAAACGCATTAAAATATCATTAAGGAGTTGAATGGAGCCAGATATTCCCGGAGACATCGAAGTTCAGCCCTTGTGGTGCTTTTCCTTATCTAATTATGTGCGAACAGGAAGGGAAAGTGTCAAAGTCTTGATCTGGCATTTTCTCTGGCTTTTTTTTTTTTTTTTTTTTGCTTTTCTGAAGTAATAAGTAATTGCACATTCATTTTTATAATGTCTACATGTGTACTTTTAAACTATGCACGGATGGAATTGGTTTCAGCCTCTGCTGTTACGATGGGAGAATTCCTTGCAGCCAATTATGTTAAAAATTGGCCATATATGGGTGCTGTCGCATCTCCAGGAATCCTTGTATTTCCATCCAGTACAAATATTAATTGCATAGTATGCAGTGAAGTGATTAACATCAATGTAATTTATCATCTGGAGATTTCTAAAAACGAATAAATGAGTTGTTTTGTTCAGCGAGGTGTTGACCCCTTCAGAAACTTTGATTTAAAGCTTTTTTTTTTTTCTTTTAGTAAATATGAAAAGCACCACAATCAGCCAAGTGTTTGGTTATTTGATTTTCTGGGGCATTAACCACTCTTGTTTGTGACATTTCCCAGTTGGGTGCTCGTTTGCGAGCTCATTAATAAGGTTTTCTTGGAGGAGTGTTGTTGGGAGCGAGGAGCACAGGGTCCAGCCTGGGCTCGGCCTTTCCCAACAGCGGCGAGAGCTTCAATATTTGGAAGGGCAGCGTTTGCAGGCACCAAACCTGCCTGGCCCTGCTACGAGCCAAGGGTTCAAATTTAGTGGAGGGTAAATTTTGCAAAGTCCTCTTGGGGGTCGAAAGGCTTTTCCAGGCAAGTTGTGAACTGACAGTCAGCTTATTCACTATTTTAAACACGGCATCTATTTATTTAAACAGATTTCTGGATTTTGGCTGAAAATGGGCGGTGCGGGCTCTTGGCCTGGCAGAAGGGAAGGAGCGGAGCCGGGGCTGGGGGGATGATGAGGCAACGCCGGGCTGCGGGATGAAGGTGGTGCTTGTAGTGACCCTGTGCAGAAACGGTACCTCCTCTGACTTCTTCTCATACTGCAAAGCAGCAGCAGCATCCTCCTCCTCTTCCCCCTGCGTGGCGGGATACAGAAAGTGCCAGAAGCGGGGGGTTTGAGCAGTTGGTGGGGGCCACAGAACAAAGCCCCTCTGGAGAGAGAGGTACGAAGTCGTGTCTGGGCAGCTCGGAAGCTGGAATTGCCCCAAGCGGGCGGGAACTCGGCGGGATCCCTCTCCTGGGGATGCCAACCGTCGTCATTCCTGCCAGGAGGGGCACCTCGGGAGTTCAGTCAGCCAGCGTAAAAAAGGGTTTGAAAGCTCGGAGGCAGTACCTAATTTCACAGGGCAGAGAATTTTCAGCTGAATCACTGCGTCGTGGTTTGGGCTGGGCTAAACAAAGGATGGATGCTCTTCACCTCCCTCCCACTGCAAGAATGAGCCCGGTGGCCAGGAAGGGTCGGCTGGCGCGTGGCTGGCGAGGGTTGGGAGGCACCTGGGCTTTGGAGAGGAGGTAGCGTGTCCCCGTGTGTTTTACTGAGCTATGGGTGACCGTTTGGGTGCGGGGTTTGTGCTCGGAGCGCTGCGTCCTGGGAGCCCTATCCCTCGCACAGGGATTGGGAGGACCGGGAGCTGCCGGGCTGGGGTGGTTCAACGCCGCTGCCGTTGGTGTGGCCCCAAGGAACATGGGTGTCCAGGGCCACCGGGCTTCCCGCAGCAGCTCCTGGCAGCTCGTGTGCGCCGGGAAATTAGTGGATACCACCACAGGGTTAAATTTACTGCTCATCGTTTCCTCGTTGCACGCATTCTGATTGTGGTTCAGGGGAGAGGCACGAGGGCGAGAACAAAACCACCGCTCGCGTGTCCTTCCCAAGAAAAGCAGCTTTTTCTTGAAGTATGTGGTCATGGTCCCAGATAAGTCATGCCTGCGGTGCGTGAGCATCCCTGCTGGCCGCAGTGTCTGGGAGTTGGCCACGGGGAGGGCTGGGGGTGGAGAAACCGGTGCCGCTGCCACCTCTGAGCACTTGCTGCCCACGTCCACCAGCTCCGAGGGTCACAGCACCCATCCGGATAGGGGTTCTCCAGGGGGCTGGAAGTTTGCCCTCGGCTTGGTTTTGGGTGCAGCCCCGCGGTGGGGCGGGAAGGGGAGTGTGGCCGAGGGTCCCAAGGTCACTCCAGCTGGTGACGGGCTTTGGGGGGGTGAGCTGCCTCTGAGATCTTCATCTGGCCTAATGGAAGGAAATGGGTGGAAATAACAGGCTTAGGCTTCCATGAGGCACCAAACGCGGTATAACGTGGTATCTGGGCTGATTAATGAGACTTAAGCATTATCGATGGAGTGCACATTTAAATGGATTAAGAAATCACTAACTGGCAGATCTCAAAGCACCGTCATTAGGGAGTAATCAGCAGGCGATGGTATTTTTAGAGAGAACGCTGCGGCCTGGGTGCCTGGCCCGATGCTGTGCGCGGCTCCCAGGAGTCATTTGAAGTTCTCCAAAAGTCACTGTTAATAATCTTTGCTGATGGCACAAAAACTGGGCAAGCAGCTAATAAGAGGAAGAACTGGGACAAATGGAGAGTAACGTGGGGGGCCACGGAGATGCTGGGAGGGCTGGAGCCCCTCTGCTGGGAGGGGGGGCTGAGAGAGTTGGGGGGGTTCAGCCTG
>JAOXJK010000010.1:7636238-7673344 GCA_025774025.1 Xenus cinereus
GGAGGGGGCTTGGAGCAACCTGGGCTGGTGGGAGGTGTCCCTGCCCAGGGCAGGGGGTGGCACTGGGGGGGCTTTAACGTCCCTTCCAACTCAAACCATTCCATGATTTATGAGTGTGTTGGTAACTTCCAAACCAGAGTTTTACAGCGACGAGGGGTTGGTGGGAGCAGCCGGGGACGCAGAGCCCACCCAGCGCCCGCACGGCGTGGCAGCCGGAGGAGCCTTCAGCATCTCCGTCACTTGAGAGATGAAAATACGGGTTGTTTGATGGGGAGAGGGGTAAGGAGTGTTTCTTGGCATGGGGTCGGGGTGGCCCACAGCCGGGGCACGGATCGGGGCGGGCTGTCCCCCCCGGCGAGGCTGCCGTCCCATCCTCCCCCCACGCAGGCGCCCGCTGCGCCCGTTGTGAAAGAAATCTCATCAAACGCAGAATGGGTTTGTAATAAGTTTTTCAAATTGGTTGCTGCTACAGCGTAACCTTTAGACTGCTGCTGTTTAACCTTGTATATCACTCTTAGCTTTTGAATGAATTTAGCTTAATAAAGGTGCCTTATTAAATTACTAGGCTGTTTTTTTGAGCCGCTCGAAATAGGCGTACGAGGAAATAGCTTTGGGTTGTTAGATCTAATTGGCTGCCAGTGGAGTATGTAGTGGCTCGGATGCATAGGTGCAAGCGGGCATTTTTATGCAGTAATCCAGCGATGTGATATTATGAAGTTCCAAGCGGAGGGTTTCGGGCGGCTGGGATGCGCTCGGTGGTCAAAACTCGGCTGCTGCTTGCCTTGTGCCCTGCGTCACCATCGAGGTAGTCATTGCCCGAGATTGCGCAGCCACAGGTGTGTGATCACCGCTAGAACACGGCCTGGTTAATAAAGGGGTGAAGAGGTGGCAAAGTGCTAGCCCAGGCCTTAGAAGCCGGCACAACTGCACCGGTGTGGGCTACTGAATGCCACGGTCCCCTGTAGGACTGAGCTCGGGACCCCGGGGTGCTCGGCCTTTCGCAGCGCCCCGCTAACGGCGTCCGTGCTCTGGAGAAAATAGACTTTGAGCCAGGACGCCCGGCAATGCACGTAGAACTTAGGATTGTCGAAATGCTTATCCTTACGAAAAAGGAAAAAAGACGCCCCCACCCTTCTTGGTTGAAGCCAGTGAAATTTTTCTGGTATCCCATGAGATGCGGGATCCCCTGGGTGCCCGGCCGCCAGGCGGGTGGAGCATTTTGGTGCTCGCTGGAGTGAACGCTGGCGAGTCCTGCCCGGGAGAGACCGCGGCTGCGATAACTCCGTGGGGACGGCTCCAGTGCTGCTAAAGCCCAGGTCGCTCTCGCAGGTGACATCTCTGGGTGTCCACACCAGGTACGGGGGCACTCGGCTGCTTCTTCTATTTATTTAAGGGAGAGGGAGGGGCTGGAAGCTGGGAGGGAAGGGCTTCCCTCCTGCCATCATGGGTTCCTTCTCAGTATGGGGGAGCCTTCAGCGCCTTCCTCCTGATTTCCATAAGTAATTGTCAGCTGGTAAACAGCTCATTAGAAATAGCAGCCCTTCTCTAATGGGAGCGGGGGGAGCTCCCTGCAGGGCTCTCCGGGCGCGGGGCGCTGTCGCCCTTCTGTTCCCCTGTCAATGGGGCCGAAGAGGTTTCCTGCGGGTCCTGCGGCGCGGGGGATGACGGCAGCCCCTGTCCCTGGTGCGGGCTCTCGGTTACCGCCACGAAGCAGAGAATAAATCGCGAGCAGATGGCCGGGGGGTGGGAATGGGGGGTGGGGGCGCTGAGCCCGGGCCCGGCATTTAAGATGCTGCTCGTGATTTACTCGCTGCATAATCCTGGCTGTGACTCCTCTGCCCCTCGTTACGCCGTGTGTAAGTGCCGGTGGCTCACGCCAAGCTCAGGGCGGTATTTTAGCACCCTCTGTGCTTCCCGGGGGTGGCTGCTGCTTGTCCCCCTCCCCGAGACCCCTCTGGCCAGGACGAGGGACCCCGGCTCGGAGGCTCCTTCGCCCTCCTGCCGCAGACCTTTTCTTCCTCAGCTGGAACATTCCGGTCCCTTCCACATCTTTATTTTGCGTGTGCAAGGCCTTAGGTGTGTTTTCATCCCGGGGCGTGGGACACCCCCAAAGCATCGCTGTCCCCCCCCGCTGCCGCCCCTCCAGCAGCAGAGCCCGCGCTGCCAGAGGCATCTGTGACGGGGATTAGTTTATAAAATGTTTGTGGTATACTCATCTCAGGAGAGGATTTACTCGTGTAGCTTATTCCATTACTGAAAATTATGAGAGTTTAAATTGGTTAAATCCTGACACGGATTTTTTTTTTTTTTTTTCTAATCTCTATTATTCCATAGGAAGCATGTTAATGAGTTAAACACAGTTAATAAAATGCAGCAAGCCAATATTTTTGGTAGTGGTTACTCTCAGAGGAAATAGAAACATTTAAATGGTTTCAACCTTTATGCATACTGATATTTTGCCTTCCTTTGTTCCTTACAGTTGAGTAAACTCCTGAAAAATATATATGGCTTAATGGCATTTGTGGCGTTGAATTGATTTCTTGCGCTGATAACATTTTAGCTACAGCTTAGATTGCGTTTTTAATCTGTGTTTCAGTTGTAGGAGGTAATGAATTTTTTAATTGTGGACTCCAGGTTTGCTGTTTGGCTTTTTTTTTTTTCCTGCAGGGTCTTACTGAAGTGGTGTTTTTGAGCTGGCTCCCCAACTGTAAACGCTTTAATTCTCTGTGTTTATTTTAGGATTTAGAAGAGCTTCGTTTGGAGGAAATAAGATCTTCTGTTGTTTCAACAAAAGCGGCCGTGGCTGCGGCTTCTCTCCCTGTTTCTCACAAGCGCCTCTTGTAAAGCCCAACCTATTAACATGCGCGGGCGCCGCGTCTTGTCCTACAGTAATATATGACACGCGATAAAACCCATCACTTCCGAGCGCCGCAAATATCTCCGGCTTCACCTCGGCGTGAAGGCAAACGAGCTCCTCAGAGCCCGAGCCAGCTGGGAGATAAACCCGGAGCAGCAGGACGCCATCCCCGGCTCGGGGGCTGCCCGCGGAGGGGGGGCGTTGGGGGGGCTGCCTTCGGGCCCCTTTGACGGGAGGGTTCACCGCACCGTGTTTTTTGTCCTGCAGATAAGCCTCAAGTGCGGGTTTCTCAGAATTACCCGGTGCAAGGCCTGACGAGGGAAGGGGAGCCGCTGGAGCTGACCTGCGCAGCTTTTGGAAAACCACAGTAAGTTGGCCACTGCCCGGGACGGAGCAGGTTGCCCAGAGGGGCCGGGGCCGTGCCACAAAAGCCCAGGGACCTCGCTCGGCCTCAGCTGCCGTTGCAGCACCCGATGGGCCCTTCTCTGCCGCGAAGACGATGTTCCAGCGTGAGGGAGAGAGATGCTTTCTGCACCCGAGCACCTGCTGCACACTTACAACGTTTATTTTGGGGTGTGTTTATTCCTGTATAATCCGTGGCTGCGGGATTCCTGCTGGAAGGGCTCCCGGGAGAGCTCTTCCCGGCCGCCGAGCCCTCGGGTGCAGAAGGGACTCCCCCAGCTGGACCCTCTTCCCCAGGGAATGGCGTGGGTGCCCGTCGGGTGCCGTCACTCCCCGACCCCGCTGCGGTGCCGGTCGCTGGCCTTCGGCTGGCACCGGGGAGGTGAGCACTTGTAGAAGTGAGAGCCCCCAGGTAAGGCCGTCTGTCTGTCTGCTCCTGTCGACCAGGTGGTGGTGGTCCTCCCGTCTGGTGCCCCGTGTGGCTTTTATGAACTGCCAGTTTGATTCCTTCTCCTCGCCCGTGCCCTCGAGGCTGTCTCGTAGGGTTGAAGACATTTATGCGTCAGGAAAATCCTGGCAAGGGAGGGTAGATTTTCTTCCACACTTCCATTGTTGTTCTAATTTAAGTTTTGTCGACTTTTTATTTTGTTTTAAAAAATACTTTCTCTTCCACTTGGATTTAATGGCTGTCAAGTATTTACTATCCTTTTTTTTATTTATTTTATTTTCATCATGTTCATAAGATCTCTGCAAGCATCCCCGCAGCCTGTCAGCCTCTCCCCGGTAGCGTGCCCAGAGCTGAGGAGCCGCTGCAGGTGTGGGCGAACTGGGAGCCCCCCAGTTTGGCAGGGGCAGGCAGGGGGTCAGCGCTGGGCGGCGAGGAGCCCCCGGGTGCTCCCCTCCTCTGCCGCCCCAGAACCAGTTACTGATTCCTCCTCCCCAGTTTCTTCCGTTGGGCACGAGGCCGGTTCCTTCCCCCCGCATTAGAGACCGTCCAAATCCCCTTTTAATATCGATTCCCTGCTCAGGGCCCCTTTGGGTTCCTCCTCTCGTGGGTGACCGCGGTTCCTCCCGCTTGCCATCACCTGGGAATTTAATGAACAGGCTGCTTTACTTTTTCTCCTTCCAGGCGATGAGTAAGACATACACACGTTAAGTAAGACAGAGGCATCTCGCCGGCAGCCTGCCGCTTGGCGTTACGGTGATGCCAGTAATGTGCTAGGAATTCGCTTATGTAGGTCACCTCACCTGTGTCTCTCAGAGCCCAAGAAAACACTCAGGGAAATAATGGGCTGTGGCTTTAGCTCTACGTTTTTAAGACAAAGAGATTTCGCAAGACCCTTTACAGGCGTTTAAGACGAACAGGGATGTTTCTCCAGTTAAACAAAATCATTGCTCTGCAAAATTGGGCGATGTAAACATTGGGGGAGGGAAGCTCGGAGGAAGACAAAAGACCAGAGAGCAGAAATTCTATTTCGGTATTGACACGGGTATTTTGTTAGGTTAGACACAAAAACCCCAAGACTATGACAAAAGCGGGAAGATACCGAAACGGTCTCTTTGAGGACCCCCAGGGTGAGGAACAGGCAGCGTGGGAAACCTGGGACTCCAAAATCAGGAACAGCTTTTGGAAAACCGTAGCCAGGAGCGTGGAAGCCCTTTCCCCCTGACGGAGGTTAAAGAGCCGCTGCTGCCCGTGGCTGCGGCTCGGGCAGTGGGGACGGGGAGGGAGGGGACCACCGAGCCCATGCCCAAACCCAGCTCGGCAGCAGCGTCCCCTGCCCCACCGCGTTCCAGCTGTGGGGCTGGGATGGTGAAGCTTCAGGAGTCTACTGGTGGGATGGCAGGAAAAGCCCGAGCGGTGGGACACCTCCAGCGGGACGAGCTCCCAGCACATCCCCCCTGCAGCTGATCTGTCCCCTCACTGCTGCCTAAAGTCTGCAATAATAATAATAATAATATTTAAAAAAACCCACCACCCCCGAGCCCCGCAGCACTTCCTTTACTAGCTCTACCAAACCAGGCGCATTTCCCTCCCCAGCCAGCTCTCCCGGTGGCTCCGTGGGCGCAGGGCCGTGGGAGGGATGTGCCAGGCGGGACGGGGGAGAGGAGAAGGACCACCCTCTCTTCCGGCAGCCGAAGCGCTCCCAGGCAGCGGCAGGGCCACCGCCGGGCTGGTGGCCTCGGGGAAGGGCTGAAACTTGACAAAAACGTCCTCGTTCTGCCGCTTGCTGTCCAGATCTGCACTCTGAGCACCCTGTGGACGCAGCTTGAGTCCGTAGCCTCAAAGGTTTCAGGTTTTTCTGAATAAGCGAATGATTAACCACTAATGAACTTTCTTCCTGCTTGCATTAGTGTTTTCAGAAAATTTAAGGTCTGGATACAGTTTCCTGTTGGGTTAAAATAAATTTAAATTGAGGAAGCCTGACAGCATCTGGGCTTGAGTAGTGCAAAAAAAAAAGTATGTGTTATTTCTTTACAGTTTTTCTTGGTTTGGGCTTTCTGTCTGTGGATGAACTATTGAAGATGCCATCTTTACCATAGGAAAATAGTAATGTGACTGTTTCTTTTTCTCCCTCCTCTGTAGGCCTACGGACATGAGGTGGTTAAGAGTAGATGATGAGATGCCTCAACACGTTGTAGTGTCTGGTTCAAACCTTCTCATTAGTAACCTAAACAAAACAGATAATGGTACATACCGCTGTGAGGCTTCAAACGCGGTGGGGAAATCACATGCGGATTACATGCTGTTTGTATACGGTACGTGAGAAAAACCACCGTTCTTCTAGACTCCTTTACACCTAATTGCGACATCCCGCGCTCGGAAAGCTTTGACAGACCTTAACGTTTTGCTTAATGCAAGGTTTCCAGGCAGCTCCCGCCACCTCTGCGTTACAGCGGGCCGGGGCCGGGGCTGGAAAACCCTTTCTTTGGCTGCTGGGGCTCCCGGTGTGTGGGGCACGGGGGGCAGATGCTCCGGGGGGCTGGCCCGGCGCTCCCTGCTGCCAGGAAGAGCCCAGGGAAAGGCCAGAGCAGGGGCACGGGGAGAACTGGGAAGTTCTCTGGCCTGATAACTCCTTTTCCTTTTTGTAATACCTCCTCCAGTGTCTTCGGCAACGGTCCGGGCAGGGGGGTGGGTTCCAGGTCTTTCATTAGCGAGTTAAATTATGGAAGAATCAGCCAAGATGCCCGAGTAATTACAAACCAGTAAATAAACTGGGGGACTGAGATGTCTTAGCCTATCCGTGGCGGCTGAGCAGACGCTAAATCACGCCTCAGCATCTTTTTAAAGTGCTGTTAAGGACCTCCTTTAATTTTTCAGTTCCTCCGCGTTGTTTTGCCATCGCTTTAAACCCCCTGCTCCTGTCACGAGGCGTTGCATATCACGAAGGTTCAGGAGGTTCTTGAGGAGCGAGCCCCCAGTTTCCTGAGGAGCAGCTCCCCGGGGCTGCCTCTTGAAAGTTTCTCTGCTCAGGGTGGTGATCGTGTGGCCGGGCCGAGCTGGCGGGGGGCATCGCCCGTCCCTGGGGTGGGACAGTCCCTTCCCGTGGCTTGAGGCTCCTTCCGTGCAGCGGCCGCTGGGAGCTCTGCAGCCCAAATTCCCTTGGGCTCGCTCAGCTCCAGAGAAATGGTGACATCGCCCGTCCAAGCGCCGCTCGCACGGGAGCCGTTTTAAGCCCGGTCTTAGAAACCTGCCCAAAGATTGCAGATAATACCCAAACTGCAGCTTCGAGCTGAAACTGAACTCCTCCCCCCATCCTGCGGGTAGTTTTCGAGTGCCTCTGGCTCCAAAACCCTCCAGTTCACACAGTGAAGTCAGGTACGCATTTATGATGGAGTAATTTGTGCGCTCACGGGAAAAACCTTGTTTACATCGGTGTTTAAAGAAACTACTGCTGTTGTGGAGAAGCAATAAAGAAGTTGAAATAGGAGGCGAGCGGTTCCCCGTGAGATTAAAACTGTGGAAGGCTACTGCCGGAAAGGGGGTGTAGATGAGCTGATTTCACTCCTTGCAGGGTTTTATGGACCTGCTTTGGCCCGAGCGAGCGCTAGATCAACCCTCTCCAACGCTACTGACCCGGGATTTACAGCTCATACGAGCTCTCGCATTGTTAATTACCCTGCATTTCGGGTGTGGGCGAGAACCAGACCGCTCAGGACTTGCTCAGAGCTGCTCCCCCCCGGGATTGAATCCGCAGGAGGAGACCCGAGACACCCATATTTTAACGGAGATGCAGGTTCCCAGGGGATGTAGATCCGTGGACTCCAGTTCAAGCATCCAGCAGACGTTCTGGCCGCGTAGGGGAGGGCTTTTTGTGGTCTGTCAGGAGCTGGTGGGCAGGTGGTGGTTTTACATCTCATCACGTCCAGTTTCTGCGCGTTTGGGAGCGTCCCGCTAGGATCCGGCCCTCTGGGCAGCGTAAAGAATCCTTTTAACCCGGAGTTTAAAAGGGAGAGATCCAGAGGTGTCGGCGTGGAGGAAGCGGTTGGGCTGTGGCCGTTGTCTGGAGGTACAGAACCATTGTCCCGGTGGGGAACCATCTCGGGGTGTCCCTGCAGGACCCAGCGTCCTGCTCTCGCCCGTACGTCTCCAGCCCTGGGCACCTTTCCCCACCAGCAGGCAGGTACTCTCTCCGCACTGGAATTTGTCTGTGGAGACACATCTCTGGAGGCACCGGGTGGGAGCTGGTGGGAAAACGTGCCCGGCTGCAGCCGGGGCTCGAGGAGCTCCCCCGGACCCCCTTAACGTGGGGACCGGGGTGTCGTGGACCCGGGGTGTTGTTGGGGAGCAGCTGCAGGCAGGGCAGAGCCGTGGTCCGGCACCGTGGCCCCACGCAGCTCCGGGAGAGCAGGGATGCCGTAGTCTCCGTGCCAAAGGGGTGGGTTTCTGTGCCAACGGCCTCCAGTAGCCAGGGCTGGCACAAGACCCGCTGCCGAGCTGTGCTTAACACGCTCCCTCTGACGCACCCGTGCTGCGAGGATGTCTGATCACGTTGGCACCGAAAACACCTTTATTTTTAAAATTCCTTTCACACTTTCCCCCCCTCCATGGGAGCGGGCAGACACTTTTGCTAGAAACTTCCAGCGCAATTAACACAAAGGCTTTTATTTTTTCTTTTATTGCGTGGAGGAGGACTCTGCTCTTGCCCAGCATCGTCCCCGCGCGGTTTGGTGAAAGCCGGGGAGTTTCGTCCCCGGGTTCTGCCGTGCTCCAGCCGTGTCGGTCCCGTGGTTGCGGGGGACACGCGTGAGTTGCGGGCGAGCGAGGAGCCCAGGCGCAGGGACCGCGAGGCTTCGGGGGCAGGGGAAGGGCAATAACCGCTTAGAATTTAACCAAAACCAAGTGCTCCACGGCCAAGCGAAGGCTGAGGTGATGTCTTGGAACTTTCGGGAAGTTGTATGGAATATAAGAAAGGTGCAGCATATAATTAAAGTTCGGCTGGATTAATTAGGGAATCTGAGAGAGCTCGCTTGGAGATAAAAGAGCAGCAGATGTGTCAGTGACGAGGAGTTGACGTGCTACAGAGGAAACCTAAAATCAAAAGCCCCTGAAATGTTTCATGCTCTATTATTGCCGAATGAAGCCGTAGTTCAAAGTCTTCCCGACTACTTAGCGTATGCAGTTTGATCATCTGGGCATTGATACAGATTTTTTTTTTCTTTTACATCTTCTCACACCTACCTTCTCCTGCCCGGTGGTTTTGCTGAGGATGTGGCCCTGTCCGTAGCAGGAATGCCGCGAGAGGGGCAGCGTTTGGGTCTCGGAGGGTCACGTACGTCAGAAGGGGTTCAGTCACAAGGAGGAGCATCCCCGGGTCTGGGTTTCTCATTCACGATGCCCCAGTAGCAAAACCAGGAGCATTCAACGGAAAATTGCCAGGAAAATATTGACTTTTTTTTTTTTTTTTAAATTAAAAGATCTCGCTAAAATTCTTCATACCTTGAAATTGGTACTCAGCAGCGATGTTCTCATTTCTTTGTATTTATTACTGTCTTGCAAGAAGTTTGTAACATCCCGCTGGCGAGTGTTGAGGGAGGCAGGTGCAGGGCCCCGGGCAGAGCGCGGCGCCTCCCCGGGCGGTGGGTGTCCTCCTGTGGGGCTCAGCGGGGACCCCCCCGGACCCCCCCGGGGGTCTCCCACGTCCCTGGGGGTTTAACCACGCACCGCTGTGTCTCTCCTTGTACACGTGAACTGTTCTTTTTGTTGTGGAAAGCGTGCAGTTTATTTTTCTTATGCCTCTCCCATTCCATTTCTCTCTCTCTCATTGACTAATTTATGCTGGGTTTTATTTGTTTGTTTGTTTGTTTGTTTTAATTTGTTTTAGCACTGTAAAGGGCCAGAAGGGGGGGAGGAGCTTGGGGGCCAGATTCTCCGGCTGGAGCGGGTCTGGGTGCGGGTCCCGGGGCGCGGGTGGCACCGGGGGCCGTGTCCGGAGGATCTGGCCCCCGCGGTCCCCGGGGCCGGGCAGCCCCCGCCTGGCTGCGGAGGAGGAAGGGCATCCCCCAACCGCGCTGCTTCTTTGCGTCCTTGTTTTTCTCTGATCACGATTGACCGCTGTTGTGTTCTGCTTGTTTTTTCTTAATTTGCTTTTTTATTATTTTCCTTTTTATATTTTATCCAGATCCCCCCACAACTATCCCTCCTCCCACAACAACCACCACCACTACCACCACCATCCCTACCACCATCACAGGTACGGTACCTTCATAACCATTGGAAATGTCCTGAATGTTTATTGTCTTTTATGTATATAAGCAGAGCGTGAAGCCTGGGGAAAAACAACAAACAAATCGCTCAAAATATTTTTTTTTAATTAAATACTCCCCCCATACCGTGCGAGTCCTGGTCCAGCAGGTCGACGAGTTGGGTGGTCCTTACTGCAGGTGGTCCTGGAAGGCGGGAATTGCCGTGGCAGAAAAAGCAATTAATTCAGTTACTGGTGGCTAATATTGGGTGCGTTCCAAGGAAGGACACAAACAGCCGTACAGCTCATTTAGTACAGGCACTAGTTTCAGCCTCAACCCCATCGGTAGCGATTTCTGAGCAATTTATACTCGGAAGCAGAAAGTTTGGTCCTTGGTAATTTAATTCCCCCGATGTGACGGGAGGTGCTTTCTCTCCCGCCCGGGCCTTCGGTCTGTCTCGGAGCTGAGCCCCCGCCCCGCTCCCCCCGGAGAGTGAACCCCAGCAGTTGTTTTTAGCGGGTCCGACACCGTCGGTGTGACCTTTTTTGAGGAGCCGGCTTTTAGCATTTCGAGTTTTTCCCTGTCTTGTGAGAAAAGGTGAACAAACCCAACCAGGCGATGGCGAGCCACCTCCTCTGTCCCACGCATCCCTCATACCTCCTCACGAGACCCGACTCTCTCCACCCGTGGGCCAGGCCCTTCTGCTTTCTTTGTCATCATTTGCATTGTCATTTCGCTGATCTTTTCTATTCCAACTGCTGCTTGTGCTTTTGCTTTTGCTTGCTTTATTTTTTTATTTTTTTTATTTTGAGGTAGAGGTGACAAAGCGAAGGTGAGAACGGACCATTGGGAAGCTAATGGCATCCTGTTTATTGTTGCTGTGAACCATCCCCTCTGTAAACGCCTTCACCTTTTATTTGCTTTTATGACGATGCTGGGCTGACTCTAACTGTCCTGCTCAGGGTGTTTCGTGGCTTCTTTCCTCCTGAGGTTTTTGCAGCCGAGTCAGACTCCGCGGGCGTGGAGGAGCAGGGGAAGTCTCTCTGCCGACGTGCCTTACCTCGCGCCGCGGGTGCGCCCTCCGCCATCCACCATCGTCTTCTCCAGCCCCTGCCATTCCCTGTCTTCCTCCCTCCAGGTGGTTTTCGGTCGCACCCAGCTCCAGGCACCCCAGGGTGGATGCTTGGGACGCTCTGCCGGGATCCCTTCCCCACTTTGCAGTTTGTTCATTTATTTCTGCTCTCGTTTTCTTAACCAGCTTTCATTTCACAGTAAGTTTCAGACTTTCTTAGAGTCTCCCTCAGAGCCGTTTGCAGAGAAGCTCGATCCCGCGTGTCTCGGTGTAAATGGACGTACGTACAGTTTCCTTTGGGTTTACGGTAATTGGTTAATGCTTCCAGCGACGCCTGGAAGACTGAAGGGAAGAGTTTGTCTTGGTGCGTGACTGACCCCGGTGTGTCGCTGTCGGTGCCTGCGAACATTGAGGATTGTCCTTTTCCCGGGAACTGGGTCGTTATCGTGGGGATAACGCCACGGACCGGCTCCCGAAGCGCACGCTGTCGGGTCGGGCTCCCCAGCAGGGGCTGCTCATCAAAAATAGCAGTTTTGCTGTTTGCTCCTCTGCCGCAAGCCTTGAAAATTGTTTGGGAATTTTCGGTGGCTTCTAGGCTCTCCTCCGCAGTAGTTTTCTGGCTTTTTCCTCTTAAAAAGGAGAACAGTAGTGAATAGTTCTCAAAGTGAGGAACGGCTCTCACCAGCACTCCTGCCCGAGCCCATTTCTGCTGCTGTTACATGGTCCCAGCCCGAGGGTTTCTGCCTCACTGAGGAGCCAGTGATGCCCAGGAACTGCCCGGCAGCCCCACAGCTACAGCTGGGGGGGGCTCTAGCTGTGAGGAATCCCTCCTGAAGTCTCCTACAGGTTTGCTTTGGACATGGAAGGGAAGGGCCGATGGTCTCCAGGGCAGATGGTCTTCGGGGGTGACGTTTCCCAGCCATTTCTGGGCTGTTTTTCTCACACTTTGGTTTGCAGGGATGGAGGAGCTAAAACTCAAAGCTTGCTGAGATCCTGTTGGCAGGTGGGTCTCCATCATCTCCTCAGTGCCCACCTGTACGGGCTTTGAACTGCTGAAGAGGCTGGAAACGTAATGAAAATGTGATATTGTTCACTGATTCCAGCAGTTGCTGTAGGAAGAAGAGTAGTTAGTGCCGATAAGAGAAGTTTTTGTGTTCTTTCCTGTTGCTGAGCTGTCGCTGAATCTTCTTGATGTGCGTTTTCCCATCCTCTGCCCACGATTCGTTGAGCTTTTCTCACACTGACCAGCTGAGACCTTGCCTCCCTCCTTTCCGTGTTTGTGTCTTGGTTTGAGGTTTTCCAGCCAGCAACCAGGCGGTGCAAACCAGCAGAACTTTTGCTCTTCGATAGTTAAGAGACTTTGGAGCCGGGAAAAAATTAGGTCAAATTAACATAATCTGTAGAATTACATAGCATAGCGGTGTTGAAACACCTTTTAAAGCCTCAAGAGACAATTGGTACCTGAATTCCCATCATCACCGAAGCGCTGAGATGCTCTTGCAGCGCTGGGTAGCAGAGGGGGTGTCCCTGAGAGCAGCTCCTCAGGGTAAGGGGAGCTGGAAATCTGCTTTGCTTTGCCTTTCCCTCCCCTGCTTCTTGTATAATACTAGGGTTCCTTGTATAACCCTTGTATAAAACTGGGGTTCAAGTCCCCTGAAACCACAGAGTAGTGCTGAGAAGCAATTGTCTTGTTTTCATTTTAAAGAAAAGGGAGAGAGAGACCTGCACAGAAACAGTTTCTGCATCGGAAGCTCACGCTGTAGGTCTGCTGCCATCTCTACCAGCTGCCCCGAGGAAATTACATTTTTGGAAGCAGTCCTTTTGAGTTATTGGAGATAACTTGGTCTGGAATCATTTTCCCCTACTGAGACTGTCAAACAGAACAGCGTGAAAGGGCTGCGCTTGCCGCCCCGCGAGCGTGGCAGTCACCCCTTTTGTGCAGGTTCCAATGACAGAGATCTTTTTTCCCTGCTTGCCCGCGGTATTTCTACCCAAAACGTGTCCCAGCGTGACGTGGAAGGGCAGCCCCGTCCCAAAGGCTTATCTCGCTTATCCCCCTGACTGTGCTCCCGCTCCCTCCCTTTCCTGGCCCCTCTCGCTTGCCCAGGGCCAAATCCTCCGGGAGACTTGCCCGACAAAGGCTGAGCCCTGGAGTGGCCTTAGGGCAGGGAGGTTTGGGGGCAGATCGCTGAAAAGCTGCCCCTTGCTTTTTTCCAGGAGAAGGAGAAGCCGAGCAGCGGTAGAGTTTCCAAAAGAGCCCAACCTTTAAAGCTCTTCCTCTGTCGCTGGTGCTCGGCCCCAGCGTAGGGGCTCCTGAAGGTTCCCTGCGTGACAGCTTGATCTTTTTCCTGTACCCTCCAACCGCATTGATATTCCGACCGTCCCGCGGTGTTTCGGCTGTTATCGCTGGCGAGCCCTTTTTTTATCAGTTCAAATTGTCCTTGTGGCTTTGTTCATTAAGATGTACAATATGATACAGGAGAGCAAACTGCATAATTTGAATTACCCCTCGAGTCGTTCCTTGAAATACTGGGTTTGGACAGCTGTTGTTTCCGGGGAGATAAAGGTTCTTAATAATAGCAAAGCCCTTGTCTTGGGGCACGGAGCGGAGCTTCCCAGCCTGCCCTTCCGAGCATCCTCTTGCTGCCCTCTGGTCCTGCTTGGCAGGGACCCCCCCGGGCTCCGCAGCCTCCTTTGTGGGTGCAGATCTGCCTTTCTCACCCGTTCTCCACAGACGGGCCCCACAGGTGCCTCGGGAGCGGTTTCGGGGGGGTCTCGGGGGTGCGACACGAGCGTTTCCAGCGCTTCAGCCTGGCGTTGGATGCTGCCGACCCGGCCGAGCCCCCGCTGCCCGTCTTGCAGCAGCATCAGTGGCAGGGTGACAGATTCCAGCCTGGGCTCTCTTTAATGCCATCTCACACCCTGTTTTAGACCCCACCGGCCCCTTAGAGTATCTTCTAGCAGGTGTGTGTGCGTGTGATTTAGGTTCAGAATTCCCAGGGATGCTCAGGCATTCTGGATGAACTGGGTTGGAAAGCACCGAGCTGATGCTGTGGCTGCTTTTTTGGGGTTTTGGTTTTTTTTTTTTTATAAGGAGGAGGAAGCGAGCTCTGTTTGAGTGGAAGGTGTTGAGAAATCAGCCAGCCCCAAAGCAGGAGCTGCTCGTGGATGCTGAGTGTGACTATCCCAAGAAATCATAGTGTGTAGCAATCCAAAGTCCCTGAGGAGAAACGGTGTAGCAGCTTTTCAAAGCATGAATACTTTTGCCAGGAAATTTTCCTCGAAATGAGGGAAACGATGGTTTGACCTGCAGTAGAAGTTGGGTCTGTTCTGGCTGCAGCTGGTTGTGTGAGAAACCTCCAGTGGCATGGACCTTGTTCCAGCAGAAGCCCCAGAAGGTGGGGGGCGGGAGGAATGCCACAGAAGCAATTCTTTGCTGGAATTACCTTGCGGTGGGTCTGTGGGGGCGAGGAGGCAGCGGGGGCATCGCTGAAGTGCGTTGGTACCCACAGAATCGCAGCCTTTGCTTGTGGTCACTGAGGTTGCTTGTGACGCTGGTGGTGTTCACGTGGAGTTTAATCATAATTAGGAAATACGCCGCTTGTTCCCCAGCCAAACCCACCACGGGGGGGTGGTCGGCTCCAGCCTGTCCCTCCGGGTGTTTTTACAGCTTTTTCTCCCCATTTTCCCCAGCGGCCCCCGGGAGATGCCCGTGCAGCCGGCAGGGACCGGGCAGGTCACTGCAGCCCCCGGGCTTCTCCTGTGCTTGGTGCCACCGAACAGAGACTCAACCCGGGGATTTGTTCCCCCAAATTATTTATTATTTAACTTTTGCTTTCCGCTGAAGCTTCTGCATGTCCCCGGTAAAATGTCAAGTTAATTTAAAGATGATAGTGCACTCTTCTGACATTTTCATCCAGGATGTGACCGCATTAAAGGGAATAAAGGGAGAGAGAGTAGCTGACAGGCCCGTTACAGAAAATAAAATGAAATAAAACGCAGTCTTTTAGTACCGTGTCCAGTGAGCAGCGGACACGGTGCTGTCACGCCTGGTGTCACGGGTGGTGGTGCCGCGTAACTGCTGCAGAAACCATCATTTTGCTGGGCAGAAAAGGTGGGGGTCGAGGAGAGCGAGGGCAGAGGGAGCTCCTGCAGGAAACCATGGGCAGGTTCAGTCTTCGCGAGGTTGGGATTGAAATAAACCCCAAATCCCGGCAGACCCTTATGGAAAACCACAGAAGCGTAGCCGGGGCTGCAGCACTAATTTTGGAATATTTTTGTTCCTGTCGCACACAACGTCCATACAGATTGCCATGATTTTTGTGAAACATCTGGTCGGCAAATCCCGCCGTCTCCGGGGTGCGTCGCAGCGCGCCCCTACACAAAGGCTTTCAGCCGAGCCAGGGCTGCCGCTCGGACGGAGGGTTGTTGAGGAGAATCGTAACGCAGGGGACATCTTCACCCCCCCTGCCCCCGAGCTTTCGACGAGGGAGGGGGCTGCGGGGCTTTTCCACGATGGGGGTTTGTGGAGCCCCTTCGCCCTCAGCCACTCCCGACGTGCCGACGGCCAGCGGGAAGGACGGGGAGCTCCCTAGGGCCTTTCACTCGCCATAAGGACCCCAAACGGAGCAGAAATCCCGTTTATAACGCTGCCCGCTGCTCCCTAAGGCTGCCGGGAAGCAGCGGCGTGAGGGGACTCATGCTCGCCCCGGTCGGTAAACGTCAGGCAGTCGGGAAAACCAGAGAGGAGAAGAGCTCCCCCGGTCAGCCTTCTGTTTTCGGTTCAGAAAGCATCTTAAAAGCAATATATCTATGCTTATTAATAGCTTTTTAATTTTTTTTTTTTTAAAATTCCCCGTTTTGCCATTCTTGGGGTGATGTTGTAGTTCTCTGTACAGTCGCTGTGTGTTTCTGAGCTGCGTCCCGTGCTCCTGCGGGGCTGCAGCGCAGCCGCTCCAGTCGGCCAATTCAGTGTTGCTGCCGGGCTTTTAATATTCCTCCGTCGTGCTCGTTCTGTTTGAGGCTGCGGACTAATTACGGCCGAGTTTAAAGGGCCCGGTCTGTCACCCTCCGCAAACAGTTTGAAGTTGGAGAGAATCCATTTGAAAAAAAGGAGGCGGCATCGCGATGGAGCTGGTAACTCAGCTACGTGTCGCCCAGCTGCCTCCGTGCAGTGATTTTATAAATACGTGTAGAGATGTGTGTGTGTGTGTGCGCGCTTGTGTAGCTGCCTAATGAAGTGGTGAGTGCCTAAAACTCAGGTGTCATCCGAGTTGTCCTCGCTGGCGGGTGACACCATCTGCATCGGTGGCAGCGTCTTCGCTCGAGAGCTGGCCGCGCGAAACTCCCTGCCCAGGGCCCAACTGACCAGAAATCACCTTTAAGTGCAACGTGCAGCTCTAGAGAGGCCGGTGGTTCCAATCTCGGGTACCTTCTTTAATTAAAAACCGGTCCTCTGGTGAATTTATCTACCCGTAGGTTTTGGAGGCCCATTGCGTTGTTTTACTGCTCCTCATACAGCGTGTTTGGATGCCTTAGAGATTAAAATCAGGAAGGGAGGCCTTTTGTCTTTATCTTGAGATGGAAAGTACCACGTTGAGCCTCTTCGTTCCTGTGCTCTCTACGTCCCCTGCTTTGCTGCATCTTGTGAAACAGCCCCTTTGGGCACCAGCCGGTCGCTGTAAAGGATGGCCATCGGCTGCCTGCGGTTGTGTGGATGCTGCTCGGGACCAGAACGGGGCTGTTTGGTGATGGCAGAGCCTTGCACTGGCTTCCCTCAGCCTTAGTGAGGTCAGACACAGATCGAGGACTTCCTTGTCGGGCCCTGTTTGAGGAGAAGTGATGATTTTTCTTCTAGGATCTGGGCAGAAGTCTGATCTCTGGGGTGATGTCTGCCTGGTCCGGCATAGAGACGTGGCTCTTCTTGGCAGTGAAGTAGAAGCCGATGGAATTCGGTACCTCGGTGGCACCTGGAGTTCAGGGAAGGACTTTTAAAGTTAGCCCATCCATCTTAAAATGATGGGTTGTCCCAGCAGCGGCGTCGCGGGGCCGGGGCCGTTCCTTGCTGCGCGTGGGGTTGGGGACGTGCGCGGTTTTACCTGAATTCATGAATTTCCTACCAAAGCGAGCGTGACCTTTCTCTCCTCCGCCCTGCGAGGGCCGTAGGGGTGTCCCTGTGGCGGGGGCGTCCCTCGCCGTGCTTTAACGTGGGCTTATTCCTCTCCGGAGCACTCTGTGCACGTGCGGTCCTTCTTCTGGAGGAAGACCTTGGGGCTGAAATGGACTTCCAGAAAACTCCCGCTAAACCTTAACCGGTCTGTGTTTCCTACTGCAACCATCCAAACCATTTGCTAATCATAACTTTGTCATTCCAGCTGCAGCCAACATGTTGTTTGACTTGGATATTTGTTCGCACTTACAACCGCTTGAGAACTTTATTTTTTGTAACCTGTGGGTCTCTGTCCCCAGCCGGGGAAGCGAGCTGCACTGTCCAGTTTGCACTGTTCCTTGACTAATATCTCTTCCAGCACGTGAATCCCAGTTTGCTTTCGGCAGAGTCTCTATTTAGCGTAAAAGCTGACGTAACTTTTTTTATTACAGGAAGACAGTAAATTGAGACTATTGGTAGATGCCAAGATGCTATCTCAGGAATTAATACTCAGTTTTCCAGCCCTTTCTAAACAACAACTTTCCCCCCACCTTCACCGTCATTTTCCCCTTCGCCATTTGCCGGGTTAAAAGGAGGCACCGTTGGGGGATTGCTGCCCGAAACCAAAGAGCGGCCCCCGCTCTCGTTCCCCTCCCCGCTCTGAGGGCTCCTCTTGCAGCCCCCGGCAGGGGAACAAGCGCTGGGAAGCGTGCCTTAGATTTGGTGGCCAAGACGAGAACCCGTTGGCAGTGGAAAGAGGCTCACGAGGGCTTGACAACCTGTGAATGCAAATCTGGGTGCAGTTTGTTAAATTGCGCAGGGTTCATTTGTTTTGCTTTGGTAATGAAAGCATGTAGACCTCGTATCTGTAAGTACTGTGTATTCCCTGTATGGTCCTTGTCCTCACTGGTGCTTCAGAAAGTCAGACCGGGGCTGTCCCCAGCTAAATTGCACAGGGACGGGGTCCTGCTGCTTCCGCTGCTGTGTCGGCTCCGGAGGGGTGTCCGGGCCCCCGGGCAGCACGGGAATGAGGGGAAACGCCAATGGGAACTGGCTGCTCTTGCAACGACAAAACTCAAGCTCCGGGCTGCTCCGCAGAACGAGGCGGGAGAGCGCGTCTCCGCACGTCCCCGTGCCGTTTTACTCATTGGAACATTGCCTGCATCCGAGCGGGGGGAGCCGGGGGGAACCGGGGCGCCGCTGGGGCTCGAAGCCACCGGCAGGGACCCGCAGCGAGGGTTGTGTTGGGAGGAGCCATCCCCCTAAAGCGACAGCATCACCCAACACGTAGAGTCAGAGCAAAACTTAATAACGAGTCTCAACAACGAAATTAGCCCGTAATTTGGACAATGGGAACAAACAGGAGTTAGACGTATCGGTGTAGAGGAAATATCCGAGGCCGCTGTCAGGAAAGGCCTTCAGATTTGGGTCGCTCTTTAAACTTGCCAGTTGCAAAGACCCGTGAGATGAAGCGTCCCCCCGTTGGCGAGGCGGCCACCCCCAGAGATGTCCCGTGGGGTCTAATGCACAGGGAGTCAAGTCAGCTTCAGGCTGATGACCGAAAAACTCCACGTTTTAATGAGCAATAGCTGTTAACCAGTTAATTGTTGCGACAGAGGGGCTGGTCGCTCCCCCCTGCGTTTGCCCGTGATGGAACAATGTTTTTTACACTGAGAAAGCCGGGCGTCTCACGGCTGCGTGGCTCGCCATAGCTGAGGCCGAAGGCCACGCGCACCCTCGGAGCCAGACGTGCAATTTCTCATTGTAGCCTTGGCTGGCCACCCCTGAAAGTCTGGGTTCGGAGGCTCCCGCAGTAGAGAAAGGAGGAGATGTGGGCACGCACCAGGCCCTGGCCACTAGCCCGTTGGTGGAGGCAATGTTTGAATGCGTAAAAGCTTTGTTGCGAGTGTTGGCTCTTTGTCCTGGTCTTGAGCTTCCGTTTTGGTCCTTGCCAACTAAAGCGTTGGTGTCAGTGTTCTCCCCCGTCTCCCGTTCCCCTGACTTTGCAACCACCAGTAATTGTCCTGGCAAGGTCCTGGAAAAAGAGCAAAATTTACTGTTTTCCTCAGGCTCATAGCTTTTGAACTGGAGGCATGTCTTCTAAACAGTGCAACTCACTTCAAATGCTTTTTGCCTTTCATTTTATTATTGCTTGTCACGCAATGTTCTTTGAAAGCTTGCTCATATATTATCTGTTCCATTTTTTCCATTTTCCCTTTTTTTGCATGCTGTTCCTCCTGTTTCTTCCCTTCCTCCAATCCTCTGTTCCCGTGTGTAGACACAACGGCGACGACAGAACCGGCAGTTCACGGTTGGTATCACATTCCTGTTTATCTTATTTCTCAGCGCTGCTGAGTGGCAAGACAAGCCTGGGAAGGGGAGGCCGAGAAGGGAAACGTAGTCTTCAAGGGAAAACCAGGTTTCAGGTGGACTGATCTCATAAATATAACATGGGTTTTGAGGCTGGAAAGTCTGTCTGGGCTTGTCATTTCTGTTGCGAGCTTCGCAGCCGGTTGCTCCAGCGCCAGGCGAGCGCCGGGCCCCCCGTCCCCGTGGAAACAGGGAATAAATAGGAATCCAAATTTCACGTTTTGGGAGGCGAGGGAAACGTTGAGCTTTTTTTTCTCTCCTGGGGAGGCTGTAGGAGGGGGCGTCCGGCCTGGGGCCACCCCGGGGATGCTCGGGGAGGAGGAGAGGATGCTCCGGGGAGGGCAGCGCTGCGTTACTGCTCTGCGGGAGGAGGTCTGGGAAACACGGAGCAACACTTGGCTATCGGCGTAGCAGTCTGGCGAACCAGCCCTTCTCGCCTGCTCCCGGCACTCTCCCCAACAGCTTGACAGCTTCCCCAGCAGCCTACATTTTTTAAGGGAGCCTAAATAGTCACTCCGGGCTGGGAGCTGAGCATGCTGCATCTTGGCACGAGCTCCCTTTTCAGCTACGGAGCCGAAACCTCTGACAGTTTTAATTAAGGCTAATCCATATTTGAGTTTGCTATTTTTGTGTCTTTTCACTCTGATAAATCGAGTGGTTCTGTTATTGAGGGAGGTCTGTAAAGCAGAACGCCCCCTTTTCCCTGCCTGCTCCCCACGGGCGATGGGAGAGGGAGGGCTGAGAAGAGTCAGGGTTCAGGAGCGACGCCTCGTATCCAGTGGAGGGACGTGCAGGTCTGGTCCCGGGTAACTCACCCGCCTGGGTGCATTTTCCCATTTGACATAGAAATGGAGAGCCTTCAGGCATTCTTCTCTTTGCTCTGGATCCCCCATCTCCCTGCATGTGTTTCATGTCAAGGTTCCCTGAGGAACGTCAGGGCAAGGCAGTAGCAGTCCCAGCGAGGTCCCACCCAGCGCCCGGCTGACGCTTGGGAGGTCAGAAGGCGGCGAAACGTTAATCGCCCCATCGTTGAGCCACGGGGGGAGCCTTGCGGAGCTGCTTCTGACGAGGGCAGCCCGGTGTAACGACCTGGGGGTCTGCCCGCTGGCGCTCGCTGAGGGGGTCCAGGGTCCGACTGCTCCTTCCGAGTTCCAGCCGGGCGTTTTGCGCTCTTCGAGGTGTCTGGGAGCCGTCGGGAAGGGCAGGAGAGACGCAGGGCTCGGGCTGAGAGGAACCCGGCTCCATCCCCACCTCGCCCCTGCGGTTTGGCCGTAGCCAGGGCTCAGCGGTGGCCGCAGGGAGAGGGGGCCTCCAGAGCTTCTGCGCTGCTCCAGTTCCAACGAGGGGCTCTGCCTTTCGTACTGGAATCTGCCAGGGAAAGGTCCAGGCGAAAGAATGGCGTGACCTGAAACGTCAGAAACCAGAAGGGGTTTTTGTCTCGGGCAGCCCGCGGGCGCGGATGCTGCTGCCTGATTTGGGCAGGATCGGGCAGCCCCGCCACGGGCAGGACCTCCAGCATCATTTCTGGGCGTCTCTGCAAGGCTTTTCTGACGCCCCGGGTCATTAATCCCGGGTGGAGGCAGGCGGGGAGGCTGAGCGTCGGCGCTGCAGCCGGCGCTGTGAGGCTCCGGGGCAGGGTGGCTGGTGCAGGAGGGGACAGGGGACAGCCCTTCCCCCTTAGTGCAATTCCCGATGGCTTCTGTTGGGTTTACTTGCGTTGGGGAAAGCCACAAAAAGCGTGTTTTTACCTCAAGGAGCACCTCTGAGTATTTCCAGCTGGGGGCTGGGGGGGGCTGGCAGCTGAAATGACGAGCCAGCCCAGCCGAACGAGTTGCCACAGACTTTCCTGCCTTGAAACCCAGCCGGTTTGTCCCGAGCCCCCCGCGCTTGCCCCGGGGGTGCTTTTCCCGTGGAGACTCGGGGTTTCTTTCCAAGCTTGTGTTGCCGGAGTGTGTATGGAGTACACCAGGTGTTTCTGTATGTTGGCCATTTGTTCTTACCGATGTCCGATGGGAGTGAGCATGTCTGTGAATGACTAGAAATGCATGGGCATGAACTACAGCCAAATGGATTTTCTCCAAAAACGATTTTAAATGAATTGGGGGAAGAAAAAATAAAACCAAAACAAAAGAACAAAAAAAAAAAAAAAAGAAGAACCCAAAAAAAGAGATTGCTAGCAAAGAAAACAAACGTAAGGCTAGTGTGGAGCCAGCACAATACTTCAATCTGGGAAAGGATTTTTGAGTAATTTAATTTTTTGGAGTGTATCCTAGAGGACTGGGGGGGGGAAGGAGTCCTGTATGTGTGTGCATGTCACAGCGGTGGCAAAGCCCCTGCCATTCCCGTTTCCTCCCGGAACGGAGGCGACGGCAGCGATGCATGAGTGACTTAAAGCACGAACATTGTTAACTCTTTTGTTTAAAAAAATGAGAGCTTAACTGTAAATTTTCTGATGCACTTTCTCCTTTCTCTGCACTGTTCATTGCCAGAACTCCAATAACAGCATGGTCATGGCCGGCAGGAAGGCTTGTGCTTCTGCTGCACCCCTCTGAGCCGGGTTGCCCGAGCTTAAGCCCTCCTTCCCCCTCTGGTTGCCCGTCCTGGGGTCAGGGTGCCGTCGGGGCTGGCACCGCGGGTCCCTGCAGACGGTGGCGGAGCCGGGAGAGTAACTGTCTCCGAGAGGCTGCCGCCGCCAAACCTGGGTAAAAAACCCTTTTTCTGCCATGCCTTTTCTCGTCCCCCCCCACCCTGCCCCTCTCCCCCTCAACGTGTCAGATTTTAATTTCCCAGCCGTCGGGGAGCTCAGTCTCCGTGGGGCTACTGCCCCTCGGGGAGCCCTCGCCTCGTGCCCCCTGCCCAGGCGGGCCATGTATAAGCAGCCATGACCTTATACATGGCGGTCTTTTGCTACGGCAGAAGGAATTTCACCGTTTTTTCCCAAATTTTGCTCCCGCCCTGGCGTAAGCAAAGAGCTTTCAGAGCTCCCGAGCGGTTTTCCCAGGCCGGGGGCGATGCCCGTCGCACGGAGCCGTGGCCCCGGGCAGCCCTGGCCGGCTGCGGGGCCGGGGGATGCCCCGGGCTGCCTTTCAGCTCCCCCCCCGCGACAGAAACACGGCGCGGGCAGCATTTCTGCTCGTCCTCTGCAAAAGGTAGGGTGAAAAAAAAATCTCTTCTGAAGCTGGCAAAGCAGGAAGTCTGGAGCGAAGGTTAAAATCACGAAAGCAGCCCAATCGTGAAGGAAGAGTGACGAGAAAATACCTTGCCCATAATATAGCAGGTAAATTATTTTATAAGCTGCAAATTCTTCCCCGAAGGCCCGTATGAATTTTTAATTACGGCCTTAGCAGGGTTTTGTACAAGAAGGTTTAACACTACCGTGTTAAGCTCTTGTCGCTTTTTCCGATAGCGCTCGGTCCCTGAGAATGAGGATTTTCTTGTCGGGAGCCCGAGCTCGGCCGTGGCGCGGCTCCTCGCCCCCCCACTCTCTGCATGAACGATACCAAGCGGCTCTGCCCCTCCGACTGCCTTTCCTCTGGAAAACGCCCCGCTTAAAAGTGTAACTAATAGTAAATACCTTCCTAAATCTATTTTACAGATCCAGTCCTTGGGGCGGTTGAATAAAACATCACAAAGCTCCGCACGTGTTTGGTTTCTGTGCGGTGCCCGGAACAGGCAGCATAAAACAGAATCCCTAATTGGTTATTTACAGCTTGATCCCAAAGAGGAGCAATTGGCTTGTCCTTAAAAAAAGGAGGTGGCTCAGGAGCCGCCCCAAGCCGTGCTGTGTCCCTAGGAGCCTGTCCCTGCCCGGGTCCTTGTCCCCGGGCCAGGCTGCGGCAGGGTTCCCGTGGCACGGGAGGACGGTGGCCGAGCGGCACGTTGGCTTTCCCGCACGGAGCAGGAGTCGCCGCAGGCTTGGCATTCCCTCTGAGCGGCAGGGAGAGGAAGGGGCTCCAATGGCTGGTAGGAAAGTTGAACGAGCAAAATCAGGAAGTAATTTACCGCACGTTTAAAATCCCTCACAACAGGTTTTAATGCTGCTCGGTGGCGTTTTTCAGTATGCCGGGTGCTGGCAGAAACTGAATTGTGGAATTGTTAAATTTTCTTTTGCAAAAAGCCTTTTTTTGGCTTCATAAAAAATGCAACGTTGCCCTTTTTCATTATTGAGAAAACGTAGTTCCTTTTAAGTGAAAGGGAAGACTCTACAGAAGCAATTTTGGAGAGATAAAAGTTGAATGGCTCCTCTTCAGAGCCCAGGTTTGCATGTCCAGTGCTTCCGTGAGTCAACTGTAATTATATTTATAAATTGTATTAGAGTAAAGAAGGAAGAAATCCAAGAGCAGAGCACAAACAACATTCTTGCTATTAATCTAAACAGGTTCCCGCTTTAGCAGATAATTCCAGCTCTGGCTCCCAGGTGACTTGATGGATTTTAAACGCTGTCACTGAAAAGGAGTTTTCTTTTTAAATATATATATATATTTGCATATAGCCTGCTGCTTTCCGGCGGGGACAGTCTGCACATCGACCAAACTGCGTTGACGTCTTGGCTGTTTAAAGAAAAGTCAGTGTTTTTAGCAGTCGGCAGGCTCAGGTTTCCCACTCACCAGTGACGGTGCCGTCTCTTCAGGGGAAATACTAAAATTAATCATGTTTTCCAAATAGAAAATAATGGCTTTTGGGGTCAGGAAAGCGTGCCTCACCTAACTGCTTTATCAGCTTTGAGGACAGATACTTTTTCCCTAGATGCATCAGATTTGGGAAAGGAAGAAAAGAGGGTTTGTGAGCTGTTTTTGCAGAGATACAGCCTGCACTTTGCACCTACAGCTGCCTTACAGACCTGAAATGCCATCCGCAATATTCACTAATTAATACTTTTCCAGGCTTGTCGATATTTACCAAAAAAAAGATCGAATTTTGTGGGAAATTGGAAGAAAATTTTACATTGTTCTGTGTATACAGAACCTAAATCAAACTGGACTAAATTGGGAAATTGCTCCCCCGTGATGACTAAAAGCCGGAGTTTGGGGGTCTTTGCATGCTGTTATGAATGAGTGACTTTGAGTCCATGTTTTGTGTGCCAACAGTGTAGACTGAGGAATGTTTCTGTCTGTAATAAAGGAAATTATTGCAATTCTGTCATACGAGTTACTCTGCCCCAGCTGGCAGAAGATGGCAAGTGATTGACGCATCATGTTTTCTCCCCCCCCCAAGAAATTCATCCTCGGTTCTTAAGTGTGTTGTTTTTTTGTCGCTCGAGAAACGCAGAGAAAAATGAGTTTGTTTTTACTTGTAAGGCTTTACTCAGTTGCCCAATTCGGCAGAGGAGCTGGACTATGGGGATCTCTCAGGTAAGGGCTAGTACGTAGGTAAATCACTGCTCTTCTCCGCTGGACACTGGTTCCACTCTGATTTCTGCCTCTTGGCCACGTTGCATTGTATAGTTGCTGTGCTGCGGCCGTTCCTCCCACGCACGGGCTCGCAGCTTGGCTCTCCGCTCCTTCCCGGGGGGGGTTTCTTCCCCGTTTTTGGTTTTGGCACCCGTTTCTGTGCAGCAAAGGGGGCGGGAGGGTGTGGAGCAGGGAGACGCCGTTCCAGGTGCCCTCCCGGGATTTTTTGGAATGCTGGTTTGGAGACCGGTTGGGTTGGAACTTGATGTTGGTCAAACGCTCGACTCTGCCCCGTTGTGTGAAACCGTCTTTAAAAGACGCGGCCGGTGCTACCTCTGGGCTGCTTGGCGGTTTCTCATAGTCAAAGTGTCACTTTGGGGGGAAAAAGGAGGTTTTATGGGCAGAGGCAAAGCCAAGTAAATGGTTTGAGCCCCTTTTTATCCCCGCTGGACTAAAGTTACATAAATACGTCCTCGTAGCTGGTCCTTGAGAATTAGCACTAATTCGGATCAGAGATGAAAGCGTCCTTGGCGGATGCAGTTGGTAGATTCAGAAGAGGGGTCCTACCAGCGCTTACAAACGTCATCTAAACCTCTGATCCCCGGGTTTTGCCAGAGCCTTCCCAAGCATTTTCAGAAGCCCACCCCTTTTTTTTGCTGCCGCTTCTCAGAGCGTCTCTGGAGAGGGGGCTGCGGGGCCGGGGATGGGAGAGCCCTGCCTGGGGGTCCCCGTCGGGGGGTGACACGGAGCAAGAACCGAGGCCGAAAAAGCCAAGCCCCGAGTCCTCGTCTCGCTCTGTCAAACGCTTGCCCTGGATCACGTCAGCGGCATCTCTCCTGTCAGCCACTATAGGTGTGCTGTGGCCAAGAGGTTAGAAATGATGGATTGATTGGGTTTGTGTTCTAACACCTGAGCGATACTAATGATTATTGTTGCAGGCCTGGGCCAGACTCGTAGGTAAGGAGCACTAGGTGTCTGTTGAATATTATCGCTGTGTGGATGGGAGATAACTGTTTTGCTCTGATAAGCTGTGTTACTTTCTCAATTTGTATTTTTTTTTAAAGAAAAAATACACCTCCTGGTGAATGAAGAGAAGAACGGGAAACAATTCCATAACGGAGTTCCTCAAAACGGGTGTCTGTGAGCAGCGGTGCTGGCCGCAGAGACGCTGTGGCCGTGCTGGATGGCGGCATCTTTTCCCAAACATTACAGCTCAATGTCCCAATTTTCCTGAATCTTGAAGGCGCGTCAAAATTTCCCCCAAACTTGAAGCTGCTGCAGGAGCCGGCAGAGGAGCGGGCGCCTTCCTGCCCTGCCAGACACCCGTTTTGACTACTTGATCTATTTATCTTTCCCTAAGAATTTCAAAATTTGGCTTGTTGGTTACCCGTGACACCCGGAGGGTGTTACGCCCACCCAAATACACCGGTGTCAGTAGAGAAAGAGCCCCGGGCTGTTCTGTGCCCGTCCCGTCCCCCGTGCCCGGGGACACCGTGGTGGCATCCCCTCTGCGGAGGGGCTGGGGTCAGACGGGTGGTCCAGGTGAGTGCTGGAGCCCGGCTCTCGGCGGGAGGCTCCGGGGGGAGCGGGAGCCCCGGGGACGGCGGTGCGGTGACGGCGGGTGCTGCCGCGGCGCTGGCTCAGTCTGCTGTTCCTTGCAGGTACTCCCGTCCCGCTAAATGCTTCACCGGAGGCTCTGCCAACTGTGCAATTAAGTAATGCGTCCCTTGCCTTCCGCCCAGGTAGTTAGTCCCCGGAGCTGTACTCGCTTCCCCCGCTCGAGCTGTGTGTGTCCCTGCCCCTCGCAAACCTCCGCTGGTTCCCAAGGTGCCGAGGGCGCGGGGTCCGGGCAGGGCTGGCCTCGCATCCCCCCGCGGGGGTGCTGACCCCCCGCAGCCCCCGTGTGCACCCGTGGGGTGTACGGACGAACAGAGGGGCTGGGACGGACACAGCGGGTGTGAGGAGCCGGTTCCCCATCCCAGTGCCGATGCGCCTCTTGTAATCCAGGAGGGGACCCCCAGATGGGGTTTGATTAACTAATCCCACCCTGATTAGCACCTTGGCTCGAGGGGGCTGCTGAGGGGCCGATGGCTGTCGATTGGGCTCCCTTCTCTGGCAGAGAGGAGGCAGCAGGAGCGGCCGATCCACGTTGGGCACCTGTTACAGGGATTAGATTTAGGAAAACAAAGGGCGTTATTTTTTGTGAAGCGATCTCGAAATGGGTCACTGAAGGGGAGCTCATTGATTGGAGAAGGATGAGCTCCTGGAGTTTCTCTGGCTTAAATTAGCCCCAATTCAATCCCGATACGACAGACAGGTTAAGGCTACTCTTTAACCCCTGGATAAATTAGAGCAGGGCTGGAGCAGGGAATGGCGTCACTGCTCATCCCGCCGTACCCGGGCGGTGAGTTCTGTCCTCCCTCGTGGCGGGGACGGGTTCCGTAGTGTTTGTGGGATAACGGCAGCCTGTTCTTCCCCCGCGCCCCCCGCCAGCCCCCACGTCTCCAGCTGCTCCGTGGCTCGGAAGACTCCATCCCACCAGAGAAGTAGCCGCTGGTTTGGTGGGAACGCGTTAGCGCTGGCTGTAACCTTCCTGCCCGGCAGCAGAGAGCAGGAGTTGGCTCTACCAGCTTTTCAGACGCGCGCAAGAGGCTGAAGGCCGTTTGCCCCTACGGCGTCACGGTGGCCCGTGGGAGCCTAAGTCGCGGTGGCGTGTTAATTCTTTAATTAACTAAACTTTAACAAGAGGAAGGGCAGAGCACTAAGTTCAGAACTGTGCAAGAAGAAATTAATTTAGGTTTCCCTTTCCCCTCCATGGTGCAGATGTTACCTTAACATCTGGGATTCGCAGTGGCTGTCGATGGAGTCGGTGTGAATAAACTTACGTGCACACAAATTCAGCCCACGTTGTCCTACATAAATGGGTTGAAATTAATTTTTACCCAGAAATAGGAGATAAATTTTTGTGGGGGTGCAGGGATAAATCCGGATATGCCAGAATTAACATCTATATTGTGTTTTCACAAAAACCTCCATCGGTTTTCTGCTTTTACAGCAGAAGCGTGGGTGGAACAAGTTCAGGGCTGGTCAGAGATACCCCAAAAATGTCACAAAACATTGGCCTACCAAAGGTAAAGGCAGGAAGGAAGGCGAGGAGCGAGGATGGGAGCACCCACGCAGCAGAACAGAGTGACAATGGGAGGGGTGACATCTCCGGGTGCTGCTCCCCAGTTCTGGTACTGGGAGACGGGGAGCCGTGATGGGAATTGGGGCTGGATCCCTCAGGGAGGGCAGCGAGGGACGCTTTGGGAGCATCCATCATCCCGGGAATGGTGCTAGAGATCCCAAGCCTGCCTTTTTCAGCTTCACAGCACCCGCCTCCCAAAACTCAGGGAGCGCTGGAGCTAAAAATAACGTGATTTGAGCCTAATAGGTCTGAAGGGTTTAGAGTGGGTATAATTGAGATTTAAGCCCCCGGCCGGTACAGTCAGCCAGGTCCAGCCTAGTCCTTCTCTTCATCTTGGGAAGCTGCCACTTACAAAAGAGTGGAAGCTGGAATATGCATAGATACATGAAGATATATATATATTTTTAAAGCCTCATTAAGAAGAGAATGGAATGGAACCTTTTTATTGAGTAGCTGGGAGGAGGAAAGTCTTCCGTCTGCGAGACCTTGCTGGAAGCGCTTGACCCACATTGTTTGGGTGTTGCTGCTAAAATCTGCCAGCTTTTCCGTGCTCTCGGGACAGTCCACGGAAAGCTATTTTTAAACAATTAGAGCCGCAAAAATGTTAGAAAGCTTGATTAATACATTTATTTTTTAACAAGTGTCTCCCCCAGCAAAAAAAACCCAGCCACAGCTAGGAAGCGGGAGGTTTAAAAGGCAGGTGTTGGTCGATAGTGCTTCCCCGGCAGATAACCAGATAACCAGCTCCCCGGCTCAGAACCGGTGCCGAGAGTGGGGTGTCGGTGGGGTGACCAGGAGGAACCAGCCACAAACTCCTTTCTTTTCTGTCCGCCTAGCGTTTCATGAGTTGCTCTTTTTGTTTAAAGGAAAACTTCAGCGATCACCCTCGAGTGGTACAATCTCTTTTTTGGTGACTAGGTGGTGATTCCACGAGCAGTTGATGACAATAATAAGCCAAAACTCGTTTAAAGCTGCCAAAGTCTCTCGTTGGCCACCACTTGAGGTGGCCCCACAGTGCTCTCTGCTGCTATGGAGCTGCCCCCCAGCTCCATCCCACCTCGGACAGAATCCTGGCATCCCTCTGATGGGCTCTTCCCACGGGGGAGGCTTCGCAGCAGTTGCAAAGAATAATGTATTATTATTTTTTTTCCTCTGCAGTCCTCCATGGGGATTGTGCCGTTCTCGCTGCGGTTTTCCTTTAAGGTGCTTTGGTGTCGGGCAAAGCACCCCCCAGGACACGGGGTGCAGCCGGGTCGCCCCGGGGCCCTGCATGTTGGTGGCAACATGTGGGGCTGCCTGCACCTCCCCTCCTCTGCCCTCCCTCCTCCCGCTCCCACCCCCAAAAAACCCGCAAGCAAACCAGAAACCAACCCCTGATAGAAAAATTCTGCCTATTGGCTTTAAAGGCCAGCGTGCTCCAATATATATTAACATCTTAATGGGAAAGCTCTGCATGTATACATTTACTACTCTCTGACAAGAGGGAATTAAATGTCAGAAGGATTTGTAGCATCTATAATTGAATTGGTGCTGAGAAAAGCAAATCTTGAGGAAGAATAACATATTAGGATTAGCAAATAATGTGGCATTTTGTCAGTTCCTGCCATCTCGTCTGTTCCCTCTTCAGTAATAAAGTTGTGATTTCTTTTTTAATCATAGATATGAAGCGGGAATAGCTTTTGTGAATCGGAGACAGCATTTTGAAGCAGAATCTGGTTTTTAAGGTCAAGTCTGTCTTTCTTGGCACAAATTTGGGGAGGTGTTGAAGGAGGAGTATGTAGCGACGGGAACGGTGTCACGCTGGAACAGCTCATGTAGGGAAGATCCATCACTGGAGTTTTGTTTAATAGTTGGAGGACGGGAGCAGCGTTAGCAGCGCCCCGGGCATCGCTGGCTTTGCCATGGGGATGGTGGTCCCTGGCCTCTCGGGGGGTCTTGGTTTTACTGCCCTGGTTAACTAGAAGAAAAAATACGTGGCAGGCCTAAAAAAAGTTCCAAATATTTGAATTGTTCTTTAAAATTGCAAGTAGTTTGTCTTTGGAGAGGAAATCGATGCCACGTGGGAAAGATACGAGGCGGATTTGATTTTGGTGTTTCGATGCCCTTAAATGTGGCATCTTTGTTTGAAGACAGACCTTCAGCTGGTGGCACCTTTGGGTCAGGAACAGTGACAAGGGAGAGTGGGCATGATTGCAGGTGGCTCTCCTGGGGAATCCACGTCCCACGCAGTGGCACAGGGACCCCAAGAGCCGTTCCCGTCCCCTGCTCATCTGAAACAGACAGAAATAAGGTACCACATAATTTAGGGGTGCGCTGCCCGCTGCCTCGCACGCTTGGTATTAGATGGTTTGCAACCATTAGGCTTCCTCAGAATATATTTTCATTTTTCTGTACTGTGTAAGGCCGGAAGATGAACTGTTTAGTCGTCCACTTAACAAAATAAACTCGCGGCTGGCACTTCGCAGAGGTCGTCTTTAACAGAAGTAATTAAGAAAAATGGCCCTGCGTGTCCCAGTGGACGCAGTCGAACTGAATCAGCTCATCGGGCAGAAGTGTTTGCTCTCTGCCAAAGCCCCTTCTCGGGGAGAGGCCGTCTCCTGCTCTCGCCCGGTCGCAGGGGCGCTGGGAGGGATGTGTGGGGCTTCGGCTCCGCAGCTGTGGGGCGGTGGGAACGGGCTGCCGGGAGGAGCCCACCGACCCCCGGTCAGACCTCATCTTTCCACAGCTTTAATTTATGGTGATTAAGAGAAAATGGCTCTTGATGCAAAATCCTGCTCTAAGCACATTATAGAGCCGTAACTCAGCGTGTTTATTCTCCTCAGCTGTTCCAGATGTCAATGAGACATTCATCCTCCGGGTCTGGGCTGCTGCTGTCACCTCCTTAGCGCAGCCGAGCGGAGCTGGGTGCTAAGTTTCTTAAAAAAAAAAAAAAGAAAACAAACATTTAAAAACATGGAGTGGAGCTCGTCTAAAGCAGCTGCTCCAGCGGATGAGCCGGGTTTGTTGCTTTGCAGGGAGTAAATCTTTTCAGGCCCGGATTAGATGAGGTGAAGGCGGCAGAGAGGAGGCCTGGAATGCCCAGAATTGCTGATTTTCCCCAGGTTGCTGCCCTGGGCAGGAGCAGAGACTGTTTGGCACGTCCCTGCGCTTCTTCCCCGTGGGCGAGCAGGGCGGCTCGGCCACTTGCCAAGGCGGCAAACGCCGGGAAGCGCTGAGGACACGGTCTGCTCCCGCTGGAGGCGAGACAAAGCCTCCCGTTCGCCTGCTCTCGGCTCTCTCTGGCTCTTCCCACAGGGAAACGACTGGGATTTAGGGGACGTGGCAGCGAATGCTTTTGGAATCCCTGGTTTTTTTTGCCACAGGTTTTGGCTTGTGGAGGGGTTGCTGAGGAGGACCCTGGGGTTGCGGCGCTGGGAGGCTGCTGGGTGTCGTGTCCGTAACGTCCACCCTGTCCCAGCATCATCCCGCCGCCCCGCCAGGGCCCCTCCAGAGAAGTTACTGGAAGAAGCACACCAAGGGCCTTTTTTTTTTTTTCTTAAATTGTTTTAATTACAAGGCGCTTGATGGTGCTCTCAGTCACGAGTTATTTACCCAGGTCCCTCAGTCCTTAATCTTGGAGCAGAATTGGAAATATCGATAGAAAGCGTAAATCCCGGGCTGCTGCTGGAAAGCTTTGTATCAGGTTTCAGCTCAAAAGAGCACCATTACCTTTAGCTGTCACGGATCTGTACGCTTGATCGATAAACTTCAAATATTATTAGAGGTGGAGGCTTCAGAGATTTGCTCTGTTCTTTGGAGGGAGACGGAGATAAATCTTTCTTAAAAATTGACTTGCATTTGCACTCTCAGTCTTCCTGGTAAAATGCATTTCTCTTAGGTGTCTGGGCAACTGCATGCAGGACAGATTTATAGGCCATGTGCTTCTTGTAGTGAAAGATTTAAATGGTAAATCCTTCACATATGACTTCACAAATCATGTAAAGTTAAAAGATTTTTACCGTTTCTGTTGCTGCTGTGCTTAAATTGTAAGGTATGGCCAGTAAATCATTTTAATGGAGGTGTCGCGCTTGACTCAATAAAAAAAAGAGACAATGGTTTAGCTTCTATTCCAAAATGTTAATGTATTAATCAACGGGAGAATAATTGTTTTTTACTACCTTATAAATCTCGGTTGCCATTAGGATTGCAGTGAGGGTTGATGTAGCTGCGTTCTTAAATTAAAATTGTTTACACTGCTATACATTCATTTTACATGGCCATAGCTCATTCCGGGTTCATTGTGGAGTTGTTCCTCCGCCAAATAAGTCATTCCTCTCCCGGGTGACGGCCTCCTCAGGGAGAGGCGCTTATAAAAGAAAACTAATTGCGTGGTGAGGAGTTAAATAAATGAAATAAAGCAGTTGGAGGCACTGTACAATTATTGCTCGCTCTCTGCCTTTGAAGAGGTCCTTATAGCTTGAGTGAGGAGTTGCGTGTCTCCCGACGTGGAGAAGGGCGCTGAAGAGCCAAGGTTGGGTTTCCTGGTGGAATGGTGGTGGGTCGGGGCAGAGGACGGTCGTAGATGCGTTTGCCGCGCTGGGTTGGTTGGGTTGTGGTCAAGGAGCTGCGGGGCTGAAGCTGAAACGTGTCCAGCAGGGCACTCGTTAGCGATGTTTCTCCAGAGCTGGTGATTAATGTTCCCGTATCGAGCCGCTATTCCCTGTGCCCCCGTCCCCCGGGGAGGCTGAGATTTGGGGAGCGTCCCAGGGCAACTTCCCAAGACACGTACCCACCGCCAGCTCCATCTCTCCTCTCCCTCTCCCAGCTGTCTCCCACCTGCGTAGTCGTAGTGCTGCTGCTTAGAGCGGAGAACACCTTGCAAGTCCAGCCCAGATCAGTTCGGCCGTGGGCACCGTTCCTCTGCCCGAACTCATCTGTCTAGATAGCTCCGTGCTTCACCCCTTCTCCTTCCGAGAGCACGAGGGTGGCTTGTCCCGTCCTGAGGGCAGCTGCGGCCAAACCCTTCCGAGCGCATCGTAATAAGCCCCGAATTCTTATTCCTCTTCTGATCTCAACAGATTCTCGTGCAGGTGAGGAAGGGGCCATACGGAGCGTGGACCATGCGGTGGTTGGCGGCGTCGTGGCCGTGGTGGTGTTCGCGATGCTTTGCCTGCTCATCATTTTAGGGCGATATTTTGCCAGACATAAAGGTAAGACAAAGACCGAGACTGGAAAAAGAGGGGAGGTGGCACACGTTTCCCCCTCCTCCTGGTGTCCTGTCCGATGCCAGAGACTCCCCCCTTGGTTGCTCTGGAAGGATGTCTCCTGAAGGGCCGTGGGGAACAGGGAAAGGAGGAAGGTTGGAGCAGCCCCTCGACGTTCTGGGCAGGAGGTCGGTGGTCGACCCCAGACAGCTCCTGTACCCGGCTTGTGGGTGTTGGTACCAGGGGAGGACCTTCCCTTCCAAGGCATCGTAGCAGCAGGATGCCTGGAAAAAGAGGTACATTCTCTTTCTGGAGCTGCATTTCACATCACGGGGCACTGTGAGCTCTTCTCCAAGAGCCCGTGGATTGTCCTGTGATGGTCCCAGGTATGAGAGATAATGCGCAATGATGCACAGATCCACACCGGCTCAGCTCGGCCCCGAAGCTGGCAGTCGACACCTCGGCTCGGGGCTTAAAATGGGAATTTGGAGGTCCCTCCACAAACCCACTTGACCCGAGCTGATACGTATGTGCCACGTTATCTTGGGTTTGTGTAAAATGGTCTGGTTTGGGAACTTGTTACACCTTCCAGAGCAAATCGGAACCACCACCACCCCCCCCAGAATTGTGACTGGTCCCCTGTATATATGTTTGTATGAAAGGAGTGAATGTTAACTGGGATTTATTCAGTATGTGCGGAAAAGCTGACAGGGG
The DNA here is from genome assembly GCA_025774025.1 of Xenus cinereus. NCBI lineage: Eukaryota > Metazoa > Chordata > Aves > Charadriiformes > Scolopacidae > Xenus > Xenus cinereus. The sequence continues at coordinate 7,670,249 of JAOXJK010000010.1, forward strand.
ATGAGGCTGGATACAGGCGCACCCAGGATGGAGCGAATAACATTGAGAAGAGAGGAGAAAGGGGTAAAAAAAAACCCTAAAGCACACGAGGGGAGACAGAAAGTGGGGATGAAAGATTTCTCTCCTGTAAGGAAAGCGTAGAAAATGCAGTTTTACCGAAATTGGTGTGTTTCTGAGAGGTGGAAACGGCTGTGACCTGACGTTCCGAGTGAGATGGGGCAGAGGGGGGCATTGGGGGCGGTGGGCCCGGGGGGTCCCCAGCCTGGTGTTGCCTTCGCAGGTACGTACTTCACTCACGAAGCCAAAGGAGCAGATGATGCGGCCGACGCAGACACAGCCATCATCAATGCAGAAGGAGGACAGAACAACTCCGAAGAAAAGAAAGAGTACTTCATCTAGAGCAGCCTTGGTTTCTATGAGGTGTCCAACCGTGGACGGTTACTACTGGCCCTATTTAAACGCTAAAGAGACAGTGATATTGGAAGTTGCAACCAGCTTGTGTCTTTTTTTTTAACGAAAAAAAAAAAAAAGCAAATGGGTGGAGAGTGGTGAGGCTGGGAGGGTCCGGGATTTGCTGTGTAAAAATATTCCTCGTAAAGTACACTCTGCTGTTCGACACCTCAGTTTGTTTGGGTTTTCTTTTTTTGGCCAAGTCCAGCTTGGATTTAGTTTAGTGAAGTCATTTGCAGAAGATTCTGTGCCTTGTTTAATTTCTGTTCGTTGGGGTCGGGGGGAGGCTGGGAAGAAGAGGGGCTTCTGTGCGTTAGTTCCCTTCGGGTTTCTGTGGCTCTTCGTTTCCCCTTTCCCGGTCCCGTGCTGGAGCTGCCTGCTGGGACCCCTTGGAGTAGGTGGCTTTCTTTGAAGGTGTTTCTCTTTCTTTCTCTCTTCACCGTTTCCGTTCCCACCTCGAGCTCATCGGAGGAGAACCAGCACATTTTAGATTCCGTAGTTTGCAGTTCAGTGTGCCCATCTCCCATCCCCTCTATCGTCGTCAAGGCTCGGATAAAGGAACGACCAGAACCCGTTGGGTGGCTGCCCGTCTTTCAGGTGCCTGCGGTGGTGGCCACCGGGGCTGGAGCTCGGCAGCGGCGCTGCTCGGCCGCGGGGAGGCTGGACCCACGGAGGGGATTTTTCCTCCCGGGGCGGGGGGATGCTGAGCCTGCCTCCACCGCTCCGTCCCGCTCCCCGGGGGCTGGAGGAGGCAGAGCCCCCCGGCTCCAGCCCTCCTCTCCCACCCCGTTGCGGCCACGGGTGAGACATCCCCCAGCGCCCCGGAGCCGAGCCCGGGCCAGCAGCCAGAGTAGCCAAACTGCCTTTTTTCTACCCGCTCAGTCAAAACGTGGGAATTCGCGTTAAAACGACAGTGCTAACTGACTTACAAAGCCATAGGTGAAAAGGAGAATAGGTAAATTAGAATCCTAAGTGACCGGTAGCTGACCGCGAGGAGAAGACGGTATTAAAATTATATGTGCTGAATTTTTTGGTTTTTTTGGTGAGTAATCTTGGATTTCGAGCGATACTTTTTTTTTACTGTGTTTACGTGGAAAATGTATGCTGATTTATTTAAGGGAAACATTAATCTTAGCGTCAGGTTGGGGTTTTTTTTTAGGGGGTTTGGGGGGAGCGTTTTCGTGCGTTTTCTTTTTTTTTCCTTTTTAATTGTTGTTTTTGGCAGAACCATTACGGTGGGGGAGTCCCGCGGGAGCGGGATGGCCTGACGGCAGAGAGCGAGTCCATTCTCCAGCAGTATCTGTCTCGCCCCTTTTCACGAGAAGAACCGAAAGCACCCTTTTTTTTTTTTTTTAATTATTTTCATTTCGCCCCCCGAGCGAATTTTGTGGAGCGCAGCCCTTTTCTGAGCCCCCAGCCCCGTTGCTGCGCCGTGATGTGCCGGGGGGGTCCGGGGGGCGTTCGGGGGCTTTGGTACCCAGCGGCGGGATCGGCAGCCTGGTTCGGAGCAGCCCATCGTTGTTTTGGAAGTGTACAGTAGTGCAGTGTTACCGATGTAACTTTGACTTACGATGTTGACATGTCTCAGGTTCATGTGTTTTGATTGGTGTTTTCCGTCTCAGGTAGATTGCAAAATTTCGGCCCCACACATTGGAAAAACAAAACGACAAAAAAACCAACAGGATAAAAACCAGGAAATTACGAATTTTAGTTGTATATCGGTTTATGTATTTTTTCTTCAGTATACAGTGCACTGTTTGAAATGTATTGTTGAGTATTACTTTGTACAGCTTTAGATCATTAGGATTTTGAAGCGTGAAGAAAGAACAACCTTGTTTAAGGGCGTGTTACAAATGAAGGAGGCGGAACTGATGCTAAACAACCTTGTTCTTTATTCACCCGGCCTTTTCATTTTTTCCCCTTAGGCCAGTTCTGTTTTAAGGTGTCCATGGAAGATGTGACAATGTAAGAAAACACATATCCATCTGTTCCCATTCACATTTTGTATTGGTTCATGTATACCATTTTTACAAAGGAAAAGAAGTACTATAAAATATCTGTCTTCTTAATAAAAAAAAATTAATGTTACAAAACCACAGCTCATTTTTGCACTCTTTGTGCCCCGCCGCGATGGAGACGGTGAGGGCCATCGTCACCGGGGGGGGGAGTTGTCTCCGGGCTGGACCTTGCGTGAGCGGCCGAAGTTGGCCGTGCTCCCATCCATCGCACCTTCCCGGGCTGGGAACCTGCCTGGGTGTTTGCTCCAGGAGAACGTGGGTCTGTGGCTGACATTCCACCCTCCCCGAGCTGCCGCGGGGGCGGGCGGCACACAGGGAGACAGAGACCGAAATGCTGTAACGGGAGGCGAGTGGTCAGACCTGTGACCCCCCCCGCCCCGTTCCCGTCTCTGGCTCTCGTCGGGGTTTCTTGCATCTCCCTCTGAAGCGCTGAGGATTTCCGTACCCTCACGTGCGATGCCTGTTCACAGAAGCACAGAATGCTATGGGGTTGGAAGGGACCACTGGAGATCATCTCCTCCAACCCCCTGCCAGAGCAGGTCCACCCAGAGCAGGTCCAGGTGGGGTTTGAATGTCTCCAGAGAAGGAGACTCCACCACCTCCCTGGGCAGCCTCTTCCAGGGCTCTG
>JAOXJK010000010.1:7673444-7756617 GCA_025774025.1 Xenus cinereus
ACGTCAGAGGTTCTTGGGGTCCCTGGTGCCCCACCTCAAGGGTTCACGGGGTCCCTGGTGCTCCGGGTTCCCTGGTGCCCCATGTCAGAGGTTCTCGGGGTCCCTGATACCCCACGTCAGAGGTTCTTGGTGTCCCTGGTGCCCCACGTCAGAGGTTCTCTAGGTCCTTGATGCCCCACCTCAAGGGTTCTCGGGGTCCCTGGTGCCCCAGGTCCCCATCCCTCGGTGAGGACCCCACCCATGGGTGCTGCTCACCTCCTCCCTGTGCTTCCCCCCACCCCACAGAGAGCTCCGGTGACGCCGAACGACCCCGACCCTCCCCGTCCCGTCCCCGTCCCCGAGGAGGGGTTTTGGGGGTCGCACTGGAAACCCTTGGCCGTAGCCGGCGCGTTCCCGTCGGCGCCGAACAGGCGCCAACACCCGCAGCACCCCTGAACCGCCGCGGCGACCCCCGGCAAACACCCCGGCAGCCAAGAGCTCACCCCAAAAAACCTTCCTCTTCCTCGTTTTCGGTCGCGCCGACCGACCGCGGGGGAACCCGGCACCGCGTCGGCGGAGGAGAAAGACGACCGGGGACGCAGCGGGACGGGACGCGCCGCGCCGGATGCCGCCGGGCGCCGGTTTTTGCCGTCAACGTCCCCCCCCCCCCCAAGAAAGGGTGTGCCATCACTCCGGCGTTTCATCCCGAGGGATTTGGCACCGCCGAGGCGCGAGGGACGTCCCCCACCGTCCCTCCCGGCGCTGGCTTTCGGCAAAAAGCCCTCCATCCCGGCGGGGCGGAGGACACCCCCCCCACCTCAACGAGGGCAAGGCAAAATCCAGAAAAAAGTTTGGGTTTTTTCCTGGTTTTTTGGGGTTTTGTTTTTCTCCCCTTAAATCGGAGCGGGGTCGCGGAATTCGGCGCGGCCGCGGTTCAGCCGTGGGAACCGCAGAGGGTCTCCCACCGCGCCACGTCGCCGATGTCGGCGCTGTAGCGGGAGCTCCAATCCCGTTCAAAAACCGCCTGTAGCTGCTGCCGGATGGTGCCGGTGCCGGTACCGGTTGGGCTCACCGTTTGGTTGACCACCAGCGCCGACCCCGCCGTCTGCGTGAAGTAGTCGCCAGACCAGTTGGACGTCCCTGCAAGATTTGGGAGTTGTCAAAACCACGTGTGTGTGTGTGAGTGTGTGTGTGTGTGTGTCCCCAGGCCACCGCGTCGGCGCCGCCGCGCTCACCGATGTACGCCGTCTTCTCCGTCACCATATATTTGTTGTGGTTGACCCGGGCGTAGGGGATCCGGGCTTGCGCCGCGCTGGTGGGCACCATGAAGAGCCGCTTGAGGGAGAAGGAAGAAGAGACCCGTCAACCCACCGGAACGGCGTCCCGCCGGCGACGCCGCGGCCGCGCCGCAATACCCACCACCTCCAGGCTGTAGCCGGTGCGGTTATCGGCGACGGCGGCGAGGGATTTGAGGAAAGGGAACATGGTGGCTCGGCTGTGCCGCCAACAACCCGCCAACAGGCGGACCTTGACCCGGCGCTCGAAGACGGCTTTCCGTAGCCGGTTATCGATGGCCGGCCAAAATCTGGGGAGGGAGAAGAATCATAGAATCAATCCCACGGGGTTGGAAGGGACCCTCTGGAGATCATCTCCTCCAACCCCCCCGGCCAGAACAGGTCCCACAGGAACGTGTCCAGGGGGGAGGACTGAATGTCTCCAGAGAAGGAGACTCCACCACCTCCTTGAGCAGCCTCTTCCAGGGCTCTGCCATCCTCGAAGTCAAGAAGTTCCTCCTCATGTTGAGGTAGAACTTCTTCTAGTCCAGTTTGGGCCCATTGCCTCTTCTCCTGTGACTGGGCACCACTGGAAAAAGACCAGCCCCATCCTCCTGACACCCACCATCCATGAGATCCCCCCTCAGTCTTCTCCAGACTACAAAGCCCCAAGTCCCTCAGCCTTTCTTCATCATGGAGATGCTCCAGGCCCCTCATCATCCTCGTAGCCCTCTGCTGTCCCCTCTCCAGCAGTTCCCTGTCCTTCTGGAACTGGGGAGCCCAGAACTGGACACAGTTCCCCTCGGAACCCCCAGCCCCCGAGAAGTGCTGCCAGGAGGAGTCCTCTTCGACGCTGCTCCCCCTCCGTGGCCCCGGCCCCCGCTCCTCCTCCAGCACCTCCCGCCGCCGCCGCTCCTGAAATCGGGTTATGAGGCAGCTGCAGCACTGAAATTAGAAGCATCAATCTTTTATGTTTTGGACAAAGGAGGAGGAGAACAACAATTGCTGCTGCCGGGAGAGACGCTGCCGTAACGACCGTGCGGACACAAACGAGACGGCGAGGGGCTGTGTGTGTCGGGATGGAGCTGGTGCTGCTCCGGGGCCGGTGTCCGGCGCTCCGAGCACTTGGTGCTTTTAACGTAGATACTTGGGAAGCAAAGTTTTTCTTAGAGAAATTATGATACTGAGAAAAAACTGTAGGGCAAACCAGAGAAAGCAGCTGTTCTTGGATGAAATGGGTATGAGCGTATGTTCTTTCATTGGTAAGATGGCAATTGTTTTTATTAGTTCAGTTCATGATGCTTTTTCCCGCTTGGAGCCAGCGCTGATTGTGTCACACGCGGGTGGTGTCGGCACCAAGGTCACGGCGCGGCAGGCGCTGCTGGTCCCTTTCCCACCGGGTCCTTCTTCCCCTTTCCCCCAACGCTTTATGTCCTGGTAACTCAGGCAGTGGCATGTCCATGTGGCTCAAGTGGAGTTATTGTGTAGAGTGTTGTTCAGCCACGTTCCACGACGGCGTCTGATGTGTTTTGCCTGGAAATAGCAGGAATCGTGTGCCAGACACGGTCCCTCCTAGGTGGCAGGTCCTGCCGGGGGCTGCCCAGACGTTCTCGCTCGGTGGAGGCGGCCGAGGTGTTAACGTCGCATCCTCAGGTCTGTCTGGGACCTCTCGGGTTGTGAGACAAGGCAGGTCCCCCCCACAGGGGATGCGGAGCATCTCTGGACTGTGGCAGGTCCGGCCCGCCCGCATCCCTTACCTGTGTGACACACGGAGATGTCGCGGCCGTGAGTACGCCGTGAGTACCACAACCTGATTTATCCCCCACTCGTTTTGTCGGGAGGTGCCTGGAGTGTCCCCCTCTCTGCGTTACAGTGGGGAGAGGCTCTTTGTGATTCCTCATTTGAGGCGTTGTGTTGACGCTGCTTCCCGAGGGCTCCCAGCCGGGATTCATGCCGCAGCCTGTCTCCAGCCACAATCCTGCTGCTGCCGCGTCTCAGCAGTAATTCTCAATAATTCAGTGTGCTCGGGGGCGACCTGCCGAGCTGCAAAGCCCAGCCTGGCAGGGCAGAGCGGGGCTGGGGCGAGGACGGGGCGCCGCTGGTTACGGCCCCTTCTCCCTTCCAGGGCTAAACCCTTCAAAGTGTGATTGAACATTAATCGCCCGTTAGGAATCCAGTCGTGAGCATCACTGGTGAAGCTGCTTCCCCAGCTTTTCTGAGGATAAACCGTCCGCGTGTGGGAGGGCTCATGATTTATTTATGGCCGTGTGTGGCTCCTCCATCCTGCCCTGGATCCGTCCGTCCCCGTCCCCGCTGGCTGTGCTGGCGCCTCTGCTTTGCTCTCGGGCCGTTTCCCTTCGGTGAGCGCCAAGCAGGGCCTTTGCCAAGGCTTTGGATCCCTGTCCTTGAACGCCCCGGCCGTTTCCCCGGTCGGCTGCGTTAAACCAAACCGCTGCTGCCTTTAATCTCGGCGATTTCACGCCGCAGCGTCCATCTGGTCGGGGAAGGAACCCGAAGAGGGAGTGCTGCTGGCAAAGATCACAGGAACCACGACAACGTAGCTGCAGCTTCAAAGGGTTCTCCTTTCTGCCTCCCTATGTCCCCGGGAACGAGGAGGTCTGCCTGGACGACCGGAGCGTGACTCTTCCTCTCGGGCAGCTGGGGCTCTGCCAGCATCCCCATCTGCCCGCCCGGCCCCGCTCCTGCCGCTGCCTGAGTCATTCCTCCGGCTGTTCAGCGCCACGCAGAGAGGAATCTGCTCAGGAACATCCTCCAGTTCATTTGCTCGGGCTTGAGACGTCGCGGTGGTTTTTCCCGTGTCCTGGATCACCCCCCGCACCGTGTCCCTCCTTCCGTCCTCTGCCGCGCAGGGCTTGGCATCGAGCGTCCCAGCAGGTCCCAGCTTTAACCAGCTTCCGTGGCCCCGGAGGTTCCCAGAAATTAAAATCACAAAGTCTGTCATCTATCCTATTAGCAGTCCACATCTTTCAGCTTTTTAAGGGTTATTTAGTAGCACTTTTCTTCCCATTTCCTACTTGTACCTAAACACTTTCTGCTCTTCTGCCCCCCCACAGGCAATGCAAATAGATGAAAAGAAACTGTAGGTCACTTTCTTCACAAAACGCTTTGCATGAACTTTTCAGAGCTCACGATACAAGAACATTGCTGGGGAAATCTGAAAAGAGTGACATTAAAAAACTGCACTTGGGGAATCTAATGTCCCCGGTGACCAGCAGCAGAAATGTGTTCCCTCTGGACGTGACCCTTCCACTGCTCAGCCTTTGTCGTTAAAAAGACCTGAGGACCCTTCTAGTTTTTTATGAAATTAAAGAAAATCATCATTACTTAAAAATGTATCATTTGCCCTGAACTTAACATTTTCACAAGTTGAATAAGTCACTTGGTCCTAATTGCACAATTATTTTATTAGGAAAGTAATATACCTCTTCATTTTTAATTTTTTTTAAACTAAATACAGGGAGGAATTATTTTAACTTAGTAACCGAGTCTGACTTGCACGATCACCCCTTTTTATACCAGGCTGATGTTGCTGAAAGTCCGGGCTGTGAACAGTTACGCCCCATCCAGTAATTAGTGATAAATGACAGTGTAAGTTGCAGCGGGTAGAAGGTACCGGAGTCCGGGTGATTGAAATGCGGAGGCGGGGGGAGCTGGGGGGAGGCATCGATCCGCGCTGGCCACTCACTTCTCATCAGAGGGGCCTGACAAGGGGCTAATAGCTTTTTCTGAGGCTCCAATCCCATTTTCCAGTGCCGCCGCCTGGGATAACGCCCGCTCCCCCCGGCATCGATCGGGGGCGACGCTCCCATCCCGGCCGGGGGGCAGCAGTGATGGGGGGGGCGATGCCGGAGCCGGCCCCATCCCGATCCCCAAGGATCAGTCTTTACGCGTCCAGGCTGCTCCATGTACATGTGAAAAACCTTCCCTGCCACACGTCAAAGGTCTTTCCCCAAAAACGTGGATGTGCGGTCAGCGGGGGCGGGGGGGTTTAACTGGTGCTTGCAGGGAAGTGATGGTGCGGGGGGGCAGAGCTCTGCGGGCCGGGCTGCCGTCCTGCCAACTGCGGGAGCTCCTTGGGGAACCTCAGTTTGAGAAACAAACTTCGGGGAAATAAATAAACTTTAGGGACGTAAACTTCAGGGAAATAAACTTTAGGGAAATGAACAAACTTCTGTTAAATACATAAGCTGTAGGTAACTACACAAACGTCAGTAACTAAGTAGAGGCAGAGAACGTGAGCTGTGCCGCAGCCCCAGTCCCCCTGGAGCCCCCCGAGACCCCCACGCTGTTCCGGGGGCAGGAGGCTGGGCTGGCATCCATCGGCCGTGGCTGCTTGCCGGGGTGGGGGTGAGCACGGCTGGTCCTTCATCGCCGCCGGCGGTGGCCCCTCCGGGGGGTAACTCGGTTCCCAGGCTCTGGGGGGGTCCCAGCCGATGGGGAACCCCCTGCTCCCCCGGCCCCTCTGCTGCCGGGGGGTGCTGGGCAGGCGGACCCCAGGCTCGCTCCCATCAGGAATTCTCAGGAATTCTCCCATCCCCTGTGAGCTCCGCTCCTCCCTCGCCCCTCCTGGCATGTCCTCCCCCCTCCTTGATGCCCCCGGGGTGGCTCGGGGGCGGCGGAGGGATGGACTCCCTCGCTCTGCTCCGGAGAACCTGCCGGCCCCTGGCACAGATGGGCAGGTGCTGCCTCCCGATTAATTAATCGGGCCTGGCTAATTAATAGCAGGTTTGAGCCTCTGCCTGTCTGCCCCACAACCTGTGCTCTCCCGGCCCCGTTTCTCATCCTGTTCCGCAGGATGGCAGCGGGAGCACTGTGAGTAATAGAGCTAGAGTAGGTGTAGGTAGAAATGGAATAAAGACCAGAGAAAGAATGGGAATAAAGAATGTAGATAGAATAGAAACGCAGAATATAAATAGAAAGGCTGTGTGTAGATGCAGCTCTGCAGTTCCCGGGCCGGCAGCGGCAGAAATCAAAGGCCGGAGGGATCTGTGGGCGCTTGGCGTCCTGCGAGGAGTTTGGGGACCTCTGGCCCGGGGGCGAGAAGGGAGCTGAGCCCCGGCAGAAGAGGGAGGGCGTTGGGCAGCCCCTTGCGGCTTCGTTCCTGTCTGAGGACTGTGCTGAAAGCGAGACCCACTTTGCCCCCCCCCTCCACACCAGGGAATGGCTTTGTGGCGCCGCTCGGGGCCGTCCCGGGCACTGGCCCCGGGAAGGAGGTGACCCCCCCGCTCCCCCGCAAGGGCTCCGCACACACAGAGGCTCTGGTGCCCTTCCAGGCCCTGCTGGGCTGGAGTCTTTCTTTCCTCTCCCCGCGAGGTGAGGGAGGTTTGCTCCATCTGGGAGTACAAAGGGGGAAGAAGTCCCCGGGGTGTCAGAAGATGCTGCGACACAAAGTGCCGGGGAAGAGCAGGGGCTGCTTTAAAGACCCGCTGGCGGCTCCCGATGCTCCCTGTGACCTGGAGCGCTTTCTGGAAATCCTGATTTCCCTCTGAGCGGCTCAAACAAGGACCTGCCTCGTGTCCCGGCAGTAGCGGTGCCCTCCTTCCCCTCTCCCCCAGGCCCCGCACGCCCTCAGCATCCTTGGGGCTGGGAGGGATTCCCTCCCCTTCCCCAGTACGTCTCACAAGTGGGGGCCTCTCGCTGCCTTTCCTTCTCGGCAGTGCTGCCTGCGTGTTGAGGGCTGGCTGTTAACAGTTCGGATTTGGGTTGTAGAGCCTTCTGCTCGCGTTCCCTGGGTTAAGCATCCCCCCCGGCAGCACCCTCCCTCCCCCGGGAGCCCTGGGCTCCCTGCCGCGACAAGCAGGGCCAGCAGCGCCGGCGTCACCCCGTCCACCCGGAGCACGAAGCGAGCAAGCGGGAGATAGGGAAACTGCCAGGAGTAAAGGGAATATTTGATCAGACGCCCTCCCCTCTCCTCTGTACTCGTCTCGCCGGCCTCCCTGGGGGCCGGCACCCCCCGGCCCCGCTCCCGGCTCCGTGCCGGCGACAGGTTGGCAGCAGCTCCTCAAAATGGCAGCTGCCGAGGAATTTCAATAAGATGGGGAAGCTCATCTCCAGCCTGCGACTCTGTGCCTGCCTTCCTCTGCTCCTTTGCTCTGCCTCCATCCCTTCTCCACCGGATTTCTGGGCCCGTGGTCCACTTTCCCCTTCCCCTTCCCAGGTGGCCAGTGCCCGGTCCCTTTGCCGCTCGCCAGGATGGGGGGGGTGCTGCCCCACGCCCCCCTCGCTGGGGTGAAATCCTGCAACTCTGTCCTGTTTCTGCAGACCGGTATTCATGCCGTGCCCCAGACGTCTGTGTCTTGCAGGATCTTCCACACTTCCCAGCTTGGCCACTGGCATCAGCACCTCTTCCCAGAGTCCTTTCAATGAGTCTGGGGGAGCCACGGGCCCGGTGTGAGACTTCACACAGTCTGGGATGATTCCTTCTTTCCCAGCGTTGGAAAACAGGCTTTTGATACAGGAGCGAGCTGCAGCCCAGGTGCAGCATCCCAGGCATCCCATCCATCCCAGGGATCCCATCTATCACGGGGATGCCAGGCACCCCCAAGCCCAGTGCCCGGTGGCAGGGATGAGGCTGGTGATGTTCCCCAAGCAGCTCCCGTGTCACCCACCGCAGGTGACTCGCTCCCGGCCGGGGGACACGGTGCCCGAGCATCGCTCCGAGGGTGGCCGGGAGCTGCCGAGGAGCCCCAGGAGCCCTCCTTCCCCGGCCGTCCCTGGCTGTAATCAGCCCGATTATGTCTGGATAATTTTCCCTTCTCTGGGTAATGCTGCTGTTGAGCGGGAACGAGGAGAATGGCAGTGTTTTTCTGTGACTAAGAAAAGGTGTACGTGGCCTTGATTGCAAATGAAAAATTAAGGCCCCGTGTCTCGCATTCATTCCTACTTGATTACACACCAGTACGTAAACAAATCTTCACCCTGTTGCCTGAGGGGTGTCAATGATCTACCTTTTCTTTCGCTCGCCTCTCCTCCAGCAGATCTATAATGCATTTAATCTTCACCAGTCACTCTCCTCAGTTTTTAAATGTCTAATTTGCTGCCGAGCGCGGCTCCAATTCTCTCTGTGCCGCCGCTGTAACTCCCTGGCTCGTGTTTGCCCGATTGCCTGTCTGCTCGGCCGGCCAGCCCGGCGCGGAGCTGATGCTGGGGGGGGCCAGCATCACTGTCCCAGTAAGCACCCCCGTGCACTGGGAGCCGACCAGTTTGGCTCTGGCCACAAGCGGGCTGCTTTTGAGCCAGGCTCGATGAAACTTGACGGGTTTCTCTGCAAGCGCTCAGCCCCACGCTGGCCCTCCCAGGGGCACGGAGGGCTCGGGCTCGCCTTAGGGGTGTGAAAATCTGGGGTGCCCAGGACTACACAGGCTGGGAGCTGGGGTGTGACCCGGTGTGACCCGGGCACCGCTTAGAAACTGGGACCTCAGAGGTTCCCAACACAGGGACGTGGGTTTTACGGCTGCTGCTGCGATGGCACCGCTAGGGCTGGCCCCCCGGGCTGGCAAGCCCAGGTCAGGGCCATCAGCCACGTGGCTTTCTGGAGTGTACGTGGCCAGCACGGGGTTTGCAGTGGCTAGTGGGGTGGGCAGGTTGTTCTCTGCACAGCGTGGGCACACGGGGGCTTCTCCCCCCACCCCAGTGCTGTAGCTCTCCCTCTTGCCTGGGAAAATGCAGACACTTCAGGCAAATTTGCGGGACTGGGGGGGTGGGGGGGCAGGTAATGGGGTTCCACGTGGGATGAACAGCACTTTCTGGGGGGCAGAGAGCCCCCCCAGCCTTCCCTGGAGTGGGAACAGCCTCTCCAGCAGTGCCCCACGGGCATTAGCCAAGGCAGTGGGGGTGCTGGGGGATGCTGGAGCCCTTCTCTGCCCTGCCTGCCCCCCCGCCCCCCCTCCCACCAGCTGGGGCCAATTCCCAGTTCCACACCTGGGGGTACTTAGTGCTCAGCCCCAGCAGCCACTGGGAGAAGCAGCAGAGGGGTTACCTGCAGGATGGAGCTCTGCAGGTAAGGGGGTGTTTTTGGGGGGCTGGGGGTGTGCTTGGATGTGCTGCTCCTCCTGGGGGGGGGGGAGGTGGTTCCTCCTTCTTTATCCCCCTGGCCCTTTAGATACCATGTTTGCACGCGGCTGTGTGGCAGCAGGAGGTGGTGTGTTGTTTGCCTGGGTATAAAAGGGAACCTGGGACCGATGTAATTTGGAAACCCCGTGAGTAGTGGAAACGCAGCGTGGAGCAGCCCGGCAGGCGGTGAATCCAGTGGCTGGGACGCCGGAGCAGGCGGTTCTGCAGGGATGTGGGGGGAGACGAGGAGCAGGAGCTGCTGAGGATGCTCGACCCTTTGCACGTTCAAGTGGAAGCTCCGTGTGTTTTTGTCAGTCAGGCCGGCAGCTTCCCCTGGTGGGGCCGGGAGGGCTGAAAGCAGATGAGGCAAAGCGTGTCCATCAAAAGTCCTTGAGGTCTGGAGGAGCTGTTATTACCTGGCACCGCAGTAGTAAATGCCTTCATGCCGCCTGCCTCAGCCTGCTCCTGCCGTGTGTGAGCGATGATTATTTGTGCGTGGGCATCTCCGCGATGGAGGCCGTCTCCCGTCTCCGCCTGAGGAGAGCGGTTTCTGCCTCCTCTAAGCTGTTTCAGCTGGTGGGGTGTCCCTGGGGCACCCCATTCCCCACCACGGGCCACTGCCCCCTCCCGCCTGCAGAGCGGAGCGAGGGACGGCACGGCTGCTAAACCAGAAATCTATCTTGGGGGGGAAAAGAAGAATATTTTATTCAATTTTTCTCGTACTTTCTGTGCACACTTTTCTGGTCAAACGGGAGACTCGCTCTCCTCTTGCCCCTGTGTTCGTGGAGCTTGCTGGCACGGCTGCTGTAGGTGCTGCCTCCAGCCCTGGCCGTGGGTTTCTCCGCGCCGAGCTCTGCCTGGCTCCGGTCCCCTCAGCCCCTGGGGACACAGCCAGACAACAGCGCTTCCCCCCCTTCCATGGGGGGCTCTTTGGCTGTAGGTAGGTGAGTGGAGCGGGGACCCTGCCCCGGGGCTGCCGGCCCCCCCACGGCGCTGGGGGGTCTCAGGGGCAGAAGCTGCTGCCTCCCAGGGCGGGATGACGCCGTGTTGGGGCTCCGCTTCTCGCTCGCTTTGCTGAGATGTCTCGGGTGTTTGAGCACTTGTGAGAAAAGTCTGCTTGGAGCGAAATGTATTCAGGTTATCAAACTCTCCATAAAACTTGCAAGACATCTTCTGGCGCGCGCGTGTGTGTGTGTATATATATATGCTGCTTTTTTTAATACTGTATTGAGGTCTGGGGCTTTTCCTTCCACTAGCTTTTATCTAGTCATGACTCCTGCAATGTTTAATCTTTATCAGAAACTGTAAGCCTTGTATTTCTTTTATGGGTCAGTTGTTCACCCTTTTCCCTTGATGTTCTCGCTGGTGCTGGATAGTGTGGAAGGGGAAAAAAAAAAACAAGGAAGGGGAGGGGAAACTCAGAAAGCCCTGCTTGTTTCTGCCCGTCAACATTTATCCGAATGACAGGCAAACAAATCAGAGCTGTGAAGGCTAATAGCAGGCTGATAAATCTGGCAGAGAGTAAATGGTTGGGTGAAAGTGATGTTGGAAATTTCCATGGCCAGCTGGAGTCTGGGGAGGACGGGGAGGTGGTGGTCCGTGGCTCGGGCTGGGCTGGTGTGATCCTCTTTCTGCATAACCCCTGTTTCTCCTGGGGAGAGATTAGGGCATCGCAGGAGCTCAGACTCCACCACCTGCATCGTTATCCATGCAGCCACGGCCTCCAGCATCGGGGTCCCACGTGGGCAGGAGTCCCCGGGTACGTGGGGGGCCTGAGCTTCCCAAAAAAGCTTGGAGCTTCAACAGTCCCAGTATCTGACTGAAAAGCGAAATACCCGCTGCTTTCATTGTCGTCTTTGCTATCTAGAAAGTCTTCACTCAGAACTGAGGTGAAAAAAAGATTAGTGTTACTGGGGAGAGGCAGTGCCAAAGGTACAGGTGATCCACTGAATTGACTATATACGCTGCAGAGACGTAAATCTGGAGGAGATAAGTGCTACCTACCATCCCAAATCTGTTTTAAAGATCGCCCGTGCAGCCTCTAGTCCTTCTTGGGGCACAGGGGAAGAAGATTCCTGCCTTCTCCAGGGCAGGGATGATGGTGCAGGAGGGAAGCAAGACCTGAAGCTGCTGCTAGAGCGGGGACATGGAGGGAACACGGATGTATTTGGGGGGATATAGAAGTGCTTACTGGCTTTTTAGACCCTATGTGCTTGAAAAGGAATGAATATTTCATGTCTAAAGCACTATCTGAAGCGTGGGCAGCAAAGACGCTTTTTCTTCCTTTCCCTCCCCACCCCTGCCCCTTGCACTTTTTTTTTTTCTTTTTTCCTCCCAAAGTCAGGAAAATCTGTCAAAACATTTATCGGAAATCTGTACAAACTGGCAAAGCGCTGCGAAGAGCTAATCTGTGCAGAGCTAATACAAACGAACCAAGTCCCCGCAGACTTGCCAGGGGCGCTCCCGATAAGGGTTTATCGCAGGGAATCCAGGTGGGGCAGGAGCTGCCTCTGGGAAGCGGGATGCAGATGCCTGGCTCTGGGACGGGGACGCCTCGGGGAGCCGTGGCGTGGCCTGGGAAGGCAGGAGTGGGGCTCCCCACCGGGTCATGGGCCCCGGGCGGTGCCTGCCCCCGGCACGGAGCATCCCCGGAGCGTGCCGTGGAGCCGGGTGGCCAAGGGAGATAAAAGCGAGGGGAGGGACACCCTGCGTGGGCAAGGGATGCTGTGGCTCTTTTCTTCCCCAGTAGCTATTCCAGTCGTGTTCCCAGCACGCCTGGAGCCTGGGCTGGGAGCCAGGGAAGGGAAAGGAGGGCCCGGAGAGCCGGGAGCGTGAGTCCGTCACGTCCTGCAGAAGGTATTTATTCGGGCATGGCAGTCAATGAAATACGAGCACCAAGAGGGCGTTGAATGCACTCCATCTCGCATCTTTATGGTCAAGTTTATTACAGGCTTGTTGTGGTTTTCTGCCTCTTAAAAGTAGTTGCGTTTCTGTCTCTCTACTGAAATGCATATCGCTGAGCGTCCCCCTAACAGCCGGGGCTGCCACTAGCCCTCTTCCTTCAGCTGGGAGCCCCTGGCTCCCTGGTTTTGACACAGATCTGCTCGTAAGTAAGGTCTCCCTGATCATCTGCCTTCAGGAGTCTCGGGGAACCTCTAGGGTGATTTCATATTTGACTCAAGATGTAAATAGCCTAATTGGTGGACTGTTGGACCTGGCCCCTTGTTTGGGAGGAGACATCTCTTGCTCCCTCATCAATTAATCATGGGCTGTGGGAGGCTGGAACTCGCCCATCAAGGGGAAGACCATCGGCTTGTGAAACGGCACGAAAGAGAATTACTGAAGGGGTCGGGTGCGGGAAAAGGGGAAGGCAGGTGGGCTGGGAAGAGGCTGGAGCTGGTGGGCAGCACCGTAACTCCCTCCTCAGCCTTCCCCTCCTCCCCTGCCCCGGGCAGAGCTCGGGGTGATGCTGTGCTGAGGTTTCCACGTCCCTTCCGCCGAGGAATAAGTAACGGTGGAGCCTTCACAGGCGGCTCAGTGCTGCTCCTAAAGGCAGGAGAGCCGAAGGGAGCTCCAGGCACCATTTGCAGTACGTTTCGTTCTTTCTCTCCTCCTGCACTGCGTGGATTCGTGCTGACGTTAATGAACACCGAGGGGACGGGGTCCACACGTTGCTCTGCAGCTCATGGGTGGCTCTGCCGGGGATGGCTCAGGGTGGCCCGGCTGCTGGAGAGGACTCTGGGCTCTGCCAAGGATCCCGTGCTCCTGCCTCAGTGCCGGGTGGAGGCAACTGAACCGAGCTGGTCCCAGGGCTACTGGACCTGCCAGAGATGGCAAAGCAAGCCCAGGAGCCTTGTGCTCCCCAGGGCTGTCCCTGGGGCTTCTGGCACCAATGCCAAGAACTTTGCTTGTGCTCCGGTTTGCGCTGGAAGCACGGCTCCCTCGGGAGCACCGTGTGCCACCGGCTCCACTTGACACTGAATTAGCAGGAAGATGTTTCCTCTCCGTCAGGTGAAATTTGGACACAAAGAGGAGTGCGTGGCTCTTCACGCATAATAGCCGGGTCCCTTCTTGCAGCGCTGCTCGAGGTCACCTCTCCGCATCCTCCCTCTCCGGAGATGGAGAGCTCGTTTGTCCGCTTTGTTCCCTTCCTTTCATTTCGGAGGGTTCTGCTGTCAGCTGTCACCCTTCGCCGTCTTCGCGCTTGACCTGCGTGGAGAAACGGGCAGGCGTCCCCGGAAAATGGCAGGTTGGAAAGCCGCCTTTCACAGGCTGTTGATTTACTGATTTGCATCGTGTGCGGGAGCCGGAGTCGGCGCTGGGGATGGGGCAGAGGCGGCGATGCCAGGCAGGCTGCGTCCGAGGGCTTCTCAGCCACCATCATCGCTGCTGATGTCCTCTCCCGGCTGCTCCACCGCCTCTGCCGTGCTTCCAGCCGGGCTGTGGAGCCTCTTGCAGCGCTCTCCGTGCACTTCATCCTCAGCTCAACCGCTTGCCGTCACCTTCTGACCTGGCAGCATCCTCCGGTTGTGCCGACGCCAAGGGGAGCACACGAGGGTGGGCGAGTTGAGTGGAGGTTGTTGCACCCCAGGCTGTCGGTAGGCTGAGCGGATCCTCTCCAGAACATCCGAGATGCCCACGTCTGCCCTAAGCTCTACCCTCAGCGTCCCCCGAAGCAGGGCACAGGCTCGCCCTGCGCACTTCATTTTCTTTTAAGAGATCCGGGGTGATGTAGTATGAGCTGGAAGAACAGGCCAAGTGCTGTCTGGAGACAACTAGCCCAGATACGGCAGAGAGACAACACTTTAAAACCTCATTTAAGCGAACACAATGAGAGGGCTCTTGGGTAGAAGGAGAATTAATTAATCTCATTCCTACGTAGATACTTTTAATTAAATGTAAGTGCGTGGTCTTTTTAAAAGAAAGTTATGGAGAAGAACCCGTGCCTTTGTATGAGTTTGCCTGGCAGCAGGGGGAGGGGGTGTGTGAGATTTTGCTCTTTTTTTTGAGTGGTTTCAAGAGGAATGTGCATGAGAGCAGGAGAGGTCCATTTTGTGAGAGGAGGTGCTGAATTTCTCCTTCCTTTCGTCCCTCTTCGTGCGATGCAGCCCAACGCAGGGGGCACGGTGATGGACACGGGAGGCCCCTGGTGTGTGGCAGAGGGTGCAGAGGAGGGGGGGGGATCTTCCTTCCATGAGGTCTGCTTGGTGCTACCCCCAGGCAAGGTCTCCAGAGACACGAGTGACTCGGTTTCCCCATCTCTGCCCAAAAGCTCTGCCAGAAACCCTCCCTGGTCACTTAGGGTTCAGGGAATTGCTACCTGAGGAAAGCAGAACAAAAAGGTCCATTTTATTTCACTCGCTGAAACTGTATTTTTACACATCCCAAGTCCCCAGAGGTCCCAGCTTCTCGAGAGTGAGATGGATCCTTGGGGCAGTAATATCAGGGAAGGCGAAGCTTTACCTCTTCCTTATTACTGAGCTCCCTGGAGAAGTTAGTGATGATTCCCTGACTCCTGGAGACCCAGAACACCAGCAGGTGATAGATAGGTACAATTACATATTTATGAAGTGTTGGGCTTTGACAGGCGTGGGGAATTCAGCCAAATATTACTGCATTTTCCCCAGCCCTTGCTTCAAGTATGAGGCAGATAAACAAGGAGGGGGAGTTGTGTTTGCTCGTTCCTGAGAGCGCGTTTCCCCACAGCCCTCTCCGGGTGAAGTAGCGCTTATCAAATACAGTTGGTGTATATATATTTATATATAAATTATTTTTTTTCCCCCCTCTTGGATTTAACAGGGGAAAAAATAAGGATGGAAAAGCTACTGGAGCTCTGCTCTGCTCTCAAAGGGAACAAAGCCCTGCCTGGGGCTGTGGCTCTGGGCTGCATCGCTCCCCAGCTTTGGGAACACATGGAGGAGGATGGTCCCCCCGCACCCGCCGTGGGGTGCTCAGACCCTCTGAGAGGGGGGAAAGGCATTTCTCCTGTGAGCTTTCCAAGGAGGTTTCTTTCTCTCTCCCTGGATGGGTCCGTGCCTGCCGGTTTGCGGGGATGGGACATCTGGTTGGGTCTCGGCATGGTCCCATCTTCAGACAGGCTGGGTTTTGGGTGCCCTCCTGCTTTCCTCCTCGCTCTCCTGCCTCCTCCGCGTCTCGCTCTGCCTCCCTCTCCATCAGGTGGTTCCTCACCCTGGTAGCTTGGCCCCCGCTCATCTGCGAAACCCATTTAACATCAGGGAACGCTGTCAACCATGGAGAGCTGACAAAATCGGGGATGGTTCAGGCGGCAGCAGCAGCTTGATGTGCTGACTGCATTTTCACAGCTCAAATTATATTGTGCTGCAGCTGAGGCTGAGAGGGAAGCGAGGCGGGATCCAGGGGAGAGGGAGGGAGATAAAATAAGAGAAGCGTGAGGTCTCCAGGACCCCGTCCTGCTCTGCCACGGAGCTGGTGCCTGGGTCCCTTATCAGTGACCACATTTTGCTGGAGCCCTCGGGACCGTTCGTAGGGAAGGAGGCGACGGGATTCCCTTTGGGAAGGAGAAGTTGCCGTGGGCAGGGACCTCCTGGCTGCTTTGTGGCGCCGGCGTCTGCCAAACCCACCTCACAAAGAGCAGATGCTGCTGTTGGAACGCGGGCGATGCATCGTTCCACCTTCCAACAGCGTAATTTAATTTTACGAACCAGAACGCTCTACTTTGCAGACATATGGGTTCCACCGACCTGCCTTGCTGCTCCAGCAGGCTTGGTCTGCTTTCCAAGGGCCCCGGCGTGCACAGAGGGCTGCGGGTCATATCCCTGATTCCAGCAGCCCCTCGGGGACCCCAAAAAAATCCCTTTTGAGGAGGGAGAGTGCCTTTGCTGCAGCGAGTGGGAAAGGGCTCATTCCCCTCCCTCCCAGCCCTCTGAGGGCCACGGAGCCGGGTGAAAACGAGCCCCAGACTGAAAATCGGATTATTCCTTCCCCATGTCTGCAAATGCATCTCTTGGCTCGTTTTACAGTTTTACCCCAAATCCATCAGGCGGGGGGTGTTGCGGGTGGACGGGGTTTGTTTCACGAAGCGCCTGTGCCGGCTGTTGGTGCCCGGCATTCCGGAGCCTGCCAGGGCTCCCCCTGCGCTGCCGTCATTTCCCGGCCGGATGATGGAACCGCTGTGGAGAGAAGGGAGATGAGCAAAAACTGTCTCCGCAGATTTAGTGAACACTCGCACGAGCTTCATGGCTCATCTGAATGTTTGCCGGTAACATATGGCACCCGATGAGAACACAGGAGCTGAGTTTAGCCATCTCGGTGATAGAAATAGTACAGAAACCTGAACCCTGCAAAGCAGGGCGCTTGCAGTTATGTTAAAAAACCCGGCTTATCTATTATCACATTAACTCAGGAGCCCATCAGATGCTTCAGAGATCTGTATTTCCCAAGCGAGAGGTTGGTTATGGCACACTCCGTCTTGTCTGAGAGCGTGGCGTTATGGCCCGCTCTGATTTCAGCAGGGAAATGGCCTTGTTTATAATGTCGAGCTGCTGGAATCAATCTGCCCCACCAAAGAGGTGGCACTCGCCAGGTGCGATGGAGAATTCCTACACTGGGAGATGTTCTCCTTCATCTGGTGGGTGGAGAGTGGCCTGGGCCCTCAGAGACCTGTTAATGCCTGAGACCAGTGAGGCTGCAGCCTCACCTGCATTGAGGTATTCGACGTTCTTATAACGCGCCGAACCAGCACCATCAGTATTTGTAGTTACTTTCGGTTTGTTGGGGTTTCTTTTAATGGATAAGGTGAAAAAATTGGGTGCTTCTGGTCTCACAGAAGGCTTGTGAGATGTGCGACACGTGGCAATTAGAAAAAGGCAATGGCTGTTTTCTGTATAACTCACTACATAGGGTAACTAACAGGGGAAATATTGAAATGCCACGCAGGGTCACCAAGCCCCCTGCACAGATTTGAGTTTCTCCCGCTGTGCGTTGCCACTTGCTCTCTTTTCCCTGTCTTCGCTGATGGATAAAGCGTTTCTGCTGGTGCGAGGGCATCAGGAACTGTCCCAGATGTCACCCTCTGGGATCTGTCCTGCCTTTAGCCGCCCACATGGATTTTTCAGGCTCGTTCCGTACAATTACCTCTTCATTGCCATGGGCACAGCGGTTGTTTTGCACCGAGGACTGTGGCCGCTGGACCCTGTCTGCGGGCGAACAGGGATGCGAGAAGGTCCTTCGTCATTGCTCGTTTGGGTGCTGGGGGCTCGTTCCATCTTTTTGTCTTTGATTTTTGGCATTTGTTGTACCAACTGCTGAGCTTAAGGAACGCGCTCAGCTTTTCTGCGGGACTGGGAATAGCGTTGCTTTATTACCCTGTCATGTTTCGGTGAAAGGTGGGAACGCGGATCTCGGCGGTCGCCCCTCGGAGTGACAGGATGCTAATGAATTGAGAAATGGCTGCGGCCGCTGCTGCCCGCATCACATCTTCATTAGCATCCTTCTCCCGCAGCCCGCTGTGATTAACGTTGTTGCCACAAACAGGAAACGAATGAATAATAATTGCCCGTCTATTGGAAAGTGCTGCCGGTGCCTCCGCAGCGATGGCACCTTTTGCTCAGCGGCAGAGCAGGGACCCCGTGGAGAACTTCCAGCCGCAGGTTAGATCCTTCCAGGTTGCCTTTATTAGTGTTTATTAGCCAGCTGTTGGCGCTCTGCTTGCGGCTGGAAGGGCCGATCTGGCTGGCGTTAGAGCGAGGGAGAGTTAACGGCCGCTGCGCTGGAAAAGACTTGGGAACTTGGAGCTTCTTTGTCCACCCAGTGAGTGTTCCCGTAAAACATCTGCGCTCCCCCAGATGTGGGATGTGTGC
This sequence comes from Xenus cinereus, assembly GCA_025774025.1. Lineage (NCBI taxonomy): Eukaryota > Metazoa > Chordata > Aves > Charadriiformes > Scolopacidae > Xenus > Xenus cinereus. The sequence continues at coordinate 7,691,611 of JAOXJK010000010.1, forward strand.
TGGGGCTGAGCCCCCCTAAATCGAACAGACTGGGCGATAGGAAGGCTGTCCCAGAGGAACAGATCTGTTAGAGGCTCTCTCTTATCTATAGAGAGGGGAAATGCCCTGACACCATGAGTGCAGGATGGAGAGGAGTTACCGAGGCTCCGCGGAGAGAAAGCCTCCCTCCAAACCCCTGTTTCAGCCTCTGTCCCTCTAAAAAGCATCTCCCGGGCCTCGCCGGGCTGTAAGCACCTGGAGCCCGGAGTTCCCAGTTGGTACCACTTGGAGGTCCGTGTTTCCCGAGTCACTGCCTGAACTTCCTTCAAGTCAGGGAAGAGAGAGAGGGATGCTTTTGGGATGCACGCCGTCTCATTTCAGTGCGGGCACCTAAAATAGGGCCTGGGTGTTCAACTGCTGACTGAGACTTGGCTTAGAGCTACGTCTCCGCATCCGCGTAGCTGGACGTGGATATTCGGGCTGCGGTTCAAACTAAACCTGGTGAGAGCAGGCAGCTCGAGCACGGGGCTGCAGGTCCTCCCGTCCCCCGCGCCCCCCGCTCCCCCCGCATCCCGCCGCGGGCTCGCACGAGACTCTCGCACAAGGAGCTTTTCATGAGACGACGCAGTCAAAAGCTCCCACTTGTCCTACAGATGCTGTACATGCGTGAGCCATTCGAGAGGGGAAGGGAGGCAGTTTTCATGTGCCGGCACCTGCTTCTTTGAAGCTCACTGAGTGGGGGAAAAATCCCGTTGTAGGAAGGAGGCTGAAGTTGCATAAAACTGTGAAACTTGCAGAGGTCAAAAGAATAAATTACTATAATTTTTAGGCTTTTGTGGGTTGTTTATCTCTCCTGTTTTCAAGTCAATCTAATCAAATGCGGATTTGCCACAATCACAGCTCGTGCTAACCTTCACCTGGAGGGTATTAATATGCATGACGCTTGTTAAGTGTTTGTTTAATTTTTATTTATGGAAACTAGAATCTGCTAAGTGTAGCTGAGCTGGAAGCGCCAGCACGTGGGAAAGACGTGCTGGAGCGGGAAGCCGAAGCAGCACATGGATTGCCGTGTGGGTCCTGCCCCATCCCGGGGGGTGTTGGGTCTCGGCAGCCCCTTGGTCCGGGGCATGCTGTCACCCTGCGGGATGCGGGTTGTGTAGGCAAGCCCAGAAAACTCCCTAATCTGACAATCCTTTGCAGAGAAAGAGACTTCAAATGCAGTTGTTGCTGGTTGGGTAGCTTTACTGGGACCAGAATGAGCTCAGAGCCTCCCTGCTCCGTGCACGGCTGTCACTACCAGAGTCCTGCCCACAGGCTCACAATTTAAAAAGGCAATTAGGAACCTGGTGGCCCTCGTTGTGCAGGAGGCGCACTGTGATGCAGGGGAACGGAGTGGTTTGCCTCAGGTCGCCTCAGGTGTTAAACCAGTCCCGATTCCCTGCGTCAGCATCATCCTCAGCCCGAGCACGCAGGTTGCCGAGGGCGCCGGGGGTATTGCTGTGGCTGGCAGAGCGGCGGAGTTGGCTGGCAGAGCTGGGCGGCATCGGGCCAGGGCTGCTGCCAGCGCCGGCTCCCAGGCACGACGGATCAACAGTTTGTCTCCATCTGGCCCGGGCAGGGCCGGCTGCCGGCTCCGGGCAGGCTCTGCGGAACCCGCCGGCGCTCCCGGCCTTCGCTCGGGGAGAAGCTGCTGTTTGTGTGAACTGCAGCTGAGCTGGAAAGGGAAAAAAGGGGAGGAAAAAAAAAAAAGTCTGTTCTTGGCTGGCTGCTGTTCCTTACGGTGTCCTCGGGGACAGCATCGTGTGGGGAGGATGGTGCTGCGTGCTGGCACGGGAGCTGCTTGCCTTCCCATGGGCTCTGGTGGCCTGTCCTCCAGCGAGCGGGGGGCTTCGGGCACTCTGTTTGGGGTCTGTGAGTCCCAGCAGCTCGGCGCTTTGATTTGCCAAAACCACACCAATATCAGCAGCCGAAGGACCAGATCCTGTCCTGGAGGTACAGGATCCTCTTCCTCCCGGTGAGGATGGGAGCCTGAGCCCTGAAGTTTTTTGCGAGTCAATATTTTGGGGGATAAAAGTATAATTATCCTTGTTTTTCAGGTAGGACAGTGAAGCGTTGAGACAGGGGAGATCCCAGTCCCTTTCAGAGCCTGGCCATGGCAGGTGTGGAAACCCTGGCACCCGCAGGGGGTCTGGGTTCAGACGCTGAGGTTTTGTTCAAATGAAAGCGCATCTCTTTGGTTTGGACGGACTGCGATGTGAGGCTCGGGGACGGATGAGTGGCTGCTCGCTGCATCTGTTCTGCCTCCAAAACAAGCAGGAGCTGGAGGGAGCTGGAACGTCCTCCTCTGTGGCCAGAGCCAAAGGAAATATTTTTCTAAACATGTGCAAGGGGAAGTGGTGGGATTTCCCCCGGCTCCTTCTGGGGGCACGGGGCACCCCAGGGCTGAGTACAGGCAGGGAGAGGGGAGGGACCGCTCGACAAACACAGAACATCTCCGCCGTCAGGAGCGGTGTTTGCACCGATGTCTCAGCGGGCTGGAGAGTTGGCAAGGGGAGAATGCTGTTAAATAGAAACGCTTGACCCCCCAGCCCCGGATTACTGTTTAATGATCTGAACCCTGTGTGCCGTTCCTCTAATCTATTGAAGATGTGCTCACAGCTCACTTAAACGGCAATAACACTGAGTTCCTGGGAGAGAGAGAGAGAGGAGCTTTTGTGATGGGGGATTTTCCTGCAAACGGCTCTTATTTTTAGAAGTGGCATTTGGGAAGGGAAAAGGGAAGCAAAGGACAGGATTTATTTTCAGGATATATTCTTACCAAAGCTGCTCCGAGGTCTTGAGGCTGGAGGAGAATTTTCCCCAAGGCCTGATTCCTCAGAGGCCTCCCGTGCCAGGATGCCGTGAGCATCCCATCTGTGCTGGTGTCACCACGGCCCCTGTGGCCGTGTCTGGGGAAGGTCCCGTTGAGATAACACAGGTCTGACGTGTTGCTGAGAGGCCACCGTCGGGTTCGCAGCTTCCCCGGCTGCTGCGATGCTCGGGGCGGTGGGGAAGGGGATGTGCCACGCTGGCTGTCACCTTCCTGTGACAACAAGGGTGGTGTGGGACAGTGAGAACAGGCAGTGGTGGCCGGGAGGAGGAATGCTGGTGCTCAGCTCCCGTTCTCCTACTCAGCCACCTCTTTGCACGGGGATGGGGCACAGTGGTCCCCCTCCTGTGACCACCAAACTCCAAAGACCCCCCCGTGATGCCCCCCGAGGAGCTCTCTCATGCAACCACAGCAGGAAGGGAGTTGGCTGAGCCAGGCAGTGGGTCAGGGGGACTCGGAGAGGTTCCTCTAACATCTAATTGCAGGGACGTGGAGGATGTTTATCAGGGCAGTTCCAACGTGGTGCTGCTGGTCCTGTGCCCCCCTGTTTGTGGGGTTCGGGGTGGCTAGAGCCTGTCTGGGGGCGGGGGGCTGGAAGATGTTTGAACACTCAATAAACTGAAAGGAGTGTAAATAAGCCCAGGCTCATCCCCCAGCGCTGAAAAACACGTAAGGAATCAGATTATGGCAAATGATCCGCTCTGCTCCACCTACTAGTGGTTCTTTTACGGATGAAAGGTTCCGCTGCCCCGTGATTTAAATCAAAGCGACACCCTCCTGCAGCCTGGCCCAACGTGTGCGCCGCGACCGGCTCTTGGTGTGTGAAGGGATTAATCCGAGCCGTACCGGCCTCCCCCTCACCTCTGCAGCGGGTCTATAAATAATAATTTATCATTGACCTCTAATCTGTGGGCTTTATTGGGAGCTGCGGAATTGAATGTTTTTACAGCAGCCTGGGTGCGTTTCGGCAGTCGATCCTCATCTCGGGATTGATTATAGAGTCAATATTTGCCCGGGTTTTATTCTGATGTCTCCGGAGCAGCCGGCGGGTGGTGGCTGTGCCAGGCGCATCCCGCTTTCGCCGGGATCCGGCACCTCGGTCCTGGCACAATAGCGGCTGATGGAAACGCCGCTGATAGCAGCCAGCTCCCGAAACAAATCCACAGAGCTGTCTCCTGGAAACCCTTAACGCATTCACAATGCGAGTATTTATGTATCTGAAATAAAAAAAGAAAGAAAAAAAGCCTTAACCTTGGGGAGGGGGGAGCTGAGGGAAGGGAGAAAGGTTGCGGTGATTAAAGAAAGCTCTGTTCATTTGAGCAATATTAAATACGACGGGCATAATGACGACTGTGAGATCTGATAGAATAGAGAGAAGGCTGAAAATAAAGGGCTTGTATTTTTCCCTGATGTAACATAATGGTCACATTTTTCTTTCACAATGGTTTTTCTGAGATAAAGAACAAATTATACTGATTTGATTGCTACTTAGAAATACTTAAAATTGAAAAAGACAGCAGGTGGGCATGGTTAGGAAGGATGGTTATTTTAGCATAACAGATGCATGCATAAAGCATTGCCGAGCCAATTTTTTAATCGTGAGTCCCGAGGAGAAAAAAAATAAAAAAATTCCTTGGGAGTCTTTCTGTGGGAGCTGGGGAAGCGAGGAGGAGTGTGGGGGGCACGGGGGGGGTGGAGGAGGATGGCTGCTCTGCTGGTGCTCAGCGTGGAACGGCATCCCACGATGTCCATGGGAACAGTCCTTGTGCAGACCAAGGGGTGGCGTGGTGGGAAATAAATCCACGTGGCGGGAAATAAATCCACGTGGGGGCTCAGTGTTAGGGATGTTTCGCAGTCGAGAAGCTGGTTAACCGAGGGGGTGGCTTCACAGGGAGATGAGGCACCACCGGCTGGGATAGCTAAAAGGGGATGTGGCACAGCCCGGGGTGCCGGGCCGGGAGGGACAAAGCCTCCTAAACAGCAGCCCTGGCTGGATGCTCTCTTGAATAGAAGTACATGGTGATTTTTCATTACTCCCACAATTAAAAATAACTTGTTTACTCAGATTTATGCCGTGCTAATAAATATGTCTTGGAAATTACTTAGTAAACCATAGTTACTTAATAAAAATGCCATATATAAACCAAGTGCATCGCTTGGAAAAATCAATTAATTCACATTTAACTACTGGAAATTACTGTCAGTGGGCTGGCCATCGCTCCAATTTGCTCCCAGAATGGACGCGTTTGTTTACAGCTCCGGATAAATGGATTTGGGGAGCGCTGGGGGCTGGCACGGCTCTGCAGACGTGTCACAGCGGGGGTGGAGGTGGCGGGAGGGCTCCCATCCCAAGGAAAACCGGAGGCGGCTTCGCCTGCCGGCTCGGGGTGGGCAACCAGGGCAGGAGGGACCTCTGGGAGGCTGGGACCAGCATCCCAGCTCCTGCCAAAGCAAAGCAGGGGGTCGCTGCTCTGAGGCGAGGCGCCGCAGGATGGGAGGGTGAAGCAAAGCGGAGCTCAGTACCAGCAGCCAGGGCCGTAGCCGTCAGCAGCGGCTGCAAATAAGGAGAGGCAGCCGAGTTCTTCCTCCACCCCGAGGGGGGGTCTTACAATGCAGAAGGCACCAGGCGCGGGAAGAGCTGCCAAGTAGCCGAGCGCCGGCTGCTCTGCAGCGCTGGGACCTTTGCTTACGCTGCAAAAGCGTTTGGGGGGATTTGCATGAATAATCCGGATACACGGGGAAGCTGGCACGGCCTCGCTGGTGTTACCAGCCGTAGTCCCAGCTCTGCTCTCCCGCGGGGTGAAGCTGCCCGAGCGCCTCCCGGCGCCCCGATGAAGGAGCCGTGGTCCAGGCCAGCCCCATGGATGGGGTCAAGTGTCCCCCCCGAGCCCTGGCTGGTGACAGCGATGTCGCAGCACACAGGGACGGTGGCCACCGGGGCTGGTGGAACTGTGTCCGGCTCGTGTTGATCCAATTTCTGTTTAGGCCTCTCTGACTAAATCAGGATTTGCTGCTCTGACGTTCCTTTCAGTCTGTTCAAAGCAAGTGTTCTGTTCCTTTATGTTTCTTATTTTAAAATTGAAAAAAGGAGTCAGACCCGGACGTCCAATTTCAGCAGTTTCCAAACAAAACTCCCATCGCTCATTTTGATGGTCCCATGAACGGTGCGAGACAAAAAGCGAAGATAGAAGCGGAACGCTTAATTCCAAAATTTTGTTTCTATAAAATCTCAAGAAAGTTTCATTTAGTGATAAAGTATATTTTATGTTTCTTTTCTAATGGTATTTTAACAACATCTCAGATTCTCCCAGGATACTAAATCAGATTCTTATCTCCTTGCTGTAATGAACTCCCTGCCCAAGCCCGCCTTCCATAACCGTTATTGCAAAGGCAAGACATAAACCTGCCTTGCCTTGGAGGAGGGAGTTTGCAGACTGGGAACTGACCCCCGTGTCGGTGTGTGTTCAGCATTCCCTGGATTCCGGTGCGGGACCGGCTGGTGCTGGGGCACAGCCCGTGGGTTCCCCCCCCCAGCCGGGGTGCCTGGCACCGGGGGCAATGTTTCTCGTGGGGAGGTTTCCATAAACACAAAAGCAGAGAGTGAATATCTTGCCTTACGATTTTCCACAGATTATACATATAATTGTAAGGCAGAAGGGAGTGTTTGATTATTGAGCCTGGCCCCTCATTAAATATTAAACGCGCAGTTCAAGCAGACGTGCTTGTTTGGAGCTTCCATTTGGCAAGGGACAGTGTTTTATAAACTCAGAGTTTTGTTTTAAAATAACAAACCTTACACCCTGGAATTCCTGAGCTGCTGCTGGCAGGCTAATGAGCTGACAAGCCCTGCTAATTATTTTTGTCTCCTGCCGAGCGCATGGAGACCGACGGGTTCCTGTGAGGTGCTGCGTTGGCCGGGTGCTGGCCGGGGGGCTGTGGTACAGCCAGCGGCACCAGAGGAGGGGGTAAACTGGGCAAAGTGGGGCTCTGGCTAGAACCACCGGCAGATCCCAGCTGGGGGATGCGGGAGAGGGGACCCCGTCCCCGTGGAGCAGGGCGGGCGGGGGGCTCGGCCCCGGCTGGGGCAGCCAACTCCCGGTGCGAGCAGAAGCAGCCGTGTTTCACGAGCATCCCTCTCTGCTTCCCTCTTCTCTTTTCCTTTTTCTTTTCCTAATCCTGCCTGTCCTGTTGCATCCACTGGGGCCTCCTATGAAAGGATGGATTTGTCTGGCTTTTGTGTTTAATCCCGAATCTGTCAGGCCATGTTAGACTTGATGGCTCCTGAAAGGTCTAGTGTTAAACAAATAGGAGGTGGCCAGAGCCTTTGATGGGAATCAGAGGGAAGGCTAATCCCGAGGTAACGGCTTTTCCCGCGGGGTAAGCGGGAGGAGAGCTTGGAGCGATGCTCTGCCACCACTCACCTCCGCCCCGGGACCTGGGAGCGACATCTCACAGCCAGCCCCAGTTACACACACTCTGCGAAGAGATAATTGAGCAATTAGAAGCTGGAGGGGGCAGGTGCTGTGTGCCAGCTGCACTCCTGGGGGCAAAAAAGCGCTAAATGTTGCCCGGTACCTCCCGCAGCCAGCCCTCTGCCCCGGGGACAGCCTCCCGCTCCCCTCTGTGCCTCCCCTTTGGGTTTATGGGGAGTTCCTTCTTTGGAATCCCTGGGTTTCCTTTTTTCTATTTTATTTTTTTTGTGTGTGAAGGGCAGGCAGCTTGCTGCGGGCAGCGGTTACCGCCGGCTTAACGAGGGCCCAGAGTTTTTATTAGCTGCTGAGTTTGAGTCTGGGCTCAAACAGCCTCGAGTGCCCGGGAAGTGTCGGGCAGCCTGGCTTTGGGGGGGGTGGCAGCAGCCCCGTGCTCCGGCTTCGGGTCCTTCTTGTCATCCTCCAGATTTCCCACCCACCCTGGTTTCTTTGCTGGGAGCAGGTTCGTGAAGCGACTCGTGCTGCGCTATTTCTCTCTGTAGCGGTACAGGCCATGGCCGAAGGGGAGCTCCGTTATTCCAGCTGCTTTTTTTCTCCCCTTCCGTAAGGAGAAAAATAAAAATCACTAGAACGTGATAGTGCCTGAGACAACTCTGCAGCGAGTAAAAACACCTGCCAGGAGCAGCTCCTGCGCAGCGAAGGATAGAAGAACACCAGCCAGATGAGACTGGTGTGCTCTGAATGCCCATCTCCTCGGGTTTTAGCATCCCCCCTGAGAATGGGGGGGTCCTGACTGGGACAAGTGACCCCAGCGCTGGCTCAGCATCCCGGGAGCGAGGAAAGGGCTGGGACAGGGGCAGGAAAGGCTCCTTTCTCATAGGAGTGACACTTAATCCTTCTTTTCACTCTCCTTCCTCCCAGCTGTAGCCCACAGGGCTAGGACGGTACTTTTAATTTAGTGAATATTACTGGTCGTGTAATTGAAATTCAATGTTAAATATTAAACTGAAGAGCAATGAGCCTTGAATGAAACTGTGCTGCTCACCTGAGCTCCCACCTTGTTTCCTCTGCCTGAGCGAGGGGGAGCACCTTGTCCCAGGAAAAGCCCATCAGGCTTGGTCTCTGGTTCTGCTTGGCTGGGGCTAATTGGGACTTTTAAATTTAGTCTCTTTTTGTCCTTTTTCCTGATGCAACTCACCGCCAAGAGCCTGGGCAGGGTGTGTATGGACAGACGATGCTGGTGTCTGTTGGTGAGATGGCACTTTCTGGCAAAATGGGGATCTGGGGGTGCTGGGCCCTCGCCTTCCTCCCCGGCTGCTGAGGACGCTCCCAAAAGAGAGCAGAAATGAAGATGTATCTTTCACCATCCGCAGATAAACCGGGCTTTTTTTTTCTAAATTAAAGTAATTCATTGTGCATCTGCAGACAAATATGTGCTTGTGCATTGTTATTAATACGGTCTCTGTTTTTAATTTGCCTTTTTTTTTTTTTTTTTTCCCCTGCAGCTAATTACCTGTCAGATAAAGAGTTATCTACTGTTCCATGTGCACTGAACAGCTCTTTAGGTAGCAAGCAAAGGGGAGGGGAGGCTGTTTCAGACGGGTCTGGGTGGAGGCGGGTACAAGGGTGATGCAGGTGAGGAGGGGGAGAAGCTGTTGGGCTTGAATGCTGGTGGCCCAGCAGGTCCCCCGCACACACCAGTAGCTGGGCAAATCCCAGGGAGACGCTGTCGGTGCTCGGAGACACGGGGTGGTCACATCCCTGGTCCTGGTCACAGCGGCTGCAGGAACCCCGGCTGCTCGGATGCTGGCGGCGCGAGCCGTGCCTCACAGGAACGGCGTTACCTTCAGCAGCGGGGGGTGCATCTCCCCGGCCATCGCTAATTCCTCCGTTCAGGATAAAGATTATTTATCTCCCAGAGGTTTTAATGTAGAGAGCGTCGCGGGGAGAAGGGGAGGCCTGCGGGTGGGCGGTAGATGCAGCAGAACGGGGTCTGGTAACGCCGGACCTGTCTCTCGGGAGCATCTTCGTGGTGGATGGGGCTCGCCCAGCACCCGCCTTTAACGCTCCCGCTGTCCCTGGTGTGGATGAAACCCCACATTTGGGGTGGGCAGAGCTGATTTTAACACTTTGTATCGACCTCACTGGGGTTTTGTCTAAACGGCGGGGAACGCAAATGGAGCTGGGAGCTGGCATCTCCAAAAACCTGTGTTTGGGGGGAAAATCAGAGGTGGTGAAGGTGGGAAAAGGCGTCCTGAGCCCCCCCAGGGCTTCCCAAGGCGACGGAGAAGGGTTGGGTTTGGGTGGCTGAGCCGCTGTCTGCCTGGAGATGCCACCGGCCGCTCATTGCTGACGTCCTCGTAGGGGTGATACTATTTTTAATGAGTTTTCTGGTTTCTTGCAGTAAAGCTGCTGCCTCGACAAGGGTTCAAAGTGGCCTTTGTGTTTGTGTTCTCTGTCACGTTTGGGTTTACACGGGGCTGGTGAATGAATGAATGGCGTTTGACATACAAGTGGGTGCGTGTTAGATGATTATAAGCACATTAGCGGAATGAATTATGTATACAGTTATAAGAAATTATCGATCTGTTGGGTTCTAATCATGCAATTACTCATCAAATGATCTATTTCTCCCACGTTAACCCTTTGCAACCTGCTCCAAAGGGATCTTGTGTGGAAATGGCGACAAGTCGCAGTGGAAGGTTTTTATGGGCGCCGTGCTCGCTCTTTGGGGTCTCGTGATAACCGCGGTGGGAACCTGCAGATCCCACGGGCACGCGAATGCCAGCAGGTGAGTGATTAGCATCGGCTCCGGAGCCGCCTCTGGGGAACCCCCCAGCTTTGTGTTGCTTTCGGCAGAATAACACCGTTCCTCATATTTTATTATCCGCAATAACCACCGCTCTCCAGCTGTTCGTATATCCCCATCCGGATTATTCTTTTTTTTCCCGACTTCCCAATTATTTCAGCTCCTTGGACGGCACTGACAGAAAATGCATTTCAGCAGAGTTTGCTGGAGCTGCGGGCGTGTGGGATATCGGGCAGGGGGTGTTCCCAGTGCCCACAGCCCCCAGGGAGCTGCTGGCAGAAGCCCCCCAGCCCCGGCGCAGCCCTCGCACCCACCTCGGGTCACACTAAAAACTGCAGAGAGCATGGGGGAGATTTACTCTCCATAAAAAATGTGTGACTGTTATGCCAAGTTGTTGCGTTTTTCTGTCTTTTGCCTTAATGGGTGATAAAACTGATTGACTCGCCGGCTTTAGACGACTCCACAGAATATTAGTTGGGGTGGGATTGTGGGATTGATTTTTTTTTTTTTTTTATCTCCCCCCCCTTTTTTTTTATGCGGCAGGTACCTGACAACTTGAAGTTACGAACTTTGAGTTAAATTATGAACCTTTTAGTTTTGCATTACGAGGAGTATCTGAAACCTGATTTGCTACATCAAACCACATTAGTTGTGTTATGTTATTTTCTAAAAACACATTTCGGAGAAATAACTCCAATCTGTGTTGCATTTTATAGAGCAAAATAATTGAATGGCGGCTGTTTGTAATTTTAGCAATCTCTTAACCTTAATCATATTTAATGGCTTTTCTCTTCAGGCTAACAGGAGGGGAAAAAAACATATTTCAGCTCCATTATATAGCAGCACTACAGTAATGCACTCCCGGCTCTGGCAGGCACTGTAAATTCCTGCTTTCTGAATTGTTGGTTCAGGACAATCATTCAGCAGGGAATTACTTTCTCATCTACGAAATAAATGAGATGTTAAACTAGTTTTCTGCTTCCTGCGGCAGGAACGTGGCGGCGTGCGGCCCCGCGGAGGGCGAAAACAAGGGCCCGGTCCCCGGGCTGTCGACAGGGAGCGTGGAAAGGCCCCCGGGGCGCGGGATCGACGAGGGACCCGGGCAAAGGCGATAAATCAGGTGAGATGCAAGCAGGCAGAGAGGGAGATGGGCTGGCAGACACGGTGTCGCTGAGCCGGGTGATGCTTCCCTTCCACGTGGGGGTGGTGGTTCCGGTCCTTCCCAAGGGGAAGGTTCCCGAGGCTGGGGGTGTCACCCTCGGGAGCCCCCCACGCTCCGCTGGCCCTTTGCATAAGGGAAAATCACACTCGTTACTGGTGCAGTTGCTCTTTGCTCCCGGGCTTAGAAACCGCCGTGTCTTCAGCAGCCTTTTTAAAACTTTCCATCCTCTCCTGGCTTTGTTCGGCGGGGCCTGTTGGAGTGACGAAGGGGTTCATTTTGGGGTTGTTTGTATGTTTGGTTTTTTTTCACACAGCCGACTGAGTCAGAAACACTTCTGTGGTCTTACTGATTAAAATTTCAATTGCCTTGCTAATTGAAATATGTTTCATGGATGAGGGTATGGAAGTCACTAGTAGTACGGGACCGTTGCCCGCTTGGTTGTAGATAGTTGTACTTCAAAATAGCACGTGCGAGGGGTGAAGTTCACAGGGTCTGCAAAACGCCCAGCTCTCGTTTGTGTGGTGGACCATGGAAATGGCCATGGCATTAGCGATATACGTCATTTATTGAAGTGGGGTGTGTGTCCGGATTGTGGGAATCCTGTTAAAGCAGGAGCGAGGGAATATTCAGAGCACAAACCAGCCACAGTCCTGCTTCTCCTTTGCTCACCGCTGCCTGGACGGACGCCTGGTAAAATCTCTGCCCGAGTAAGGATGGAAAGGGAATTAACTTAATCGCTTGTATGTGTGGGCCAGATCCCCCCGCCCTTCGCTCGCACCGTCTATTACTCCTGTTCTGCGGGCGGTTCTGCTGAGAATTACGGTGCCGCCAGGAGGAATAAACAGCCGTTCTACCTCGGCACAAGGAAGGCGGTTAATTTTTCCCCGTCGGAGCTCTGTTCCTCCGGAACTCTCTCCCATTGTACTCGTGAAAAATATGTTAGTATAATTACGGGTACCGGGCCAGGCAGCAAAGGAAAGGCACGATGGTGATTAACTTGGTGTGTGTGGGAGAGGTCACCTTCCTTCACCCTGGCACAGAAGAAAACCCCTTTTTTTTTCTTTTCTACCCCCAAGATATGCTTGAACTGGATGAGTGACAGGGCAATATCCATGACAACATGCAGAGTTCCGTAGGAGATGGCAAACCTGCAAAGAGCCAAAGAAATCCCCCTGAATTTCTGGCTTCTCTCAGTTGGAATATCAATACTGTTTTAACAGAGTCCTTTATATTCCATTTCTACAGATGGATTGTTTTTCTTTTAAGGATGACATTAAAAAGGAAGGCTCACCCCCTGCTCCCCCTGGGTTCTGGCTCCCATCGGAGCAGCCACTGAGGAGGCCTTTGATATGTCGCACTCAGGAATGGCTCCTGAAATCAATCTGTGTCACCGAGGAGTCGATGAAGAGATCAGACACGACGCGGTGTCCCGTTAGGCTCCGACAGGCCAAGGCTGAGGCCGGGGTCCACGAGGAGCAGCAGCTTGGAGGGATGGAGAGAGCCCCAAGCCAGATGCAGCCAGATGTGCTTCGTGTTCTGCTCTGAGAAGCCTCTGAGAGCATTGAGCGTGGGAGGTTCAGCCTTAAACATACCCAAGTGACTTAGGTAAGGACTAGCGAGAGCTGAGGAGGGAAAAAGCGCCCTAAACTTCTAGTTTTCTTTTTTTTTTTTTTCCTAAGAGGTTGCAATTTTGGAAGCTGGTTCCTGTACATGAAAATATCCTTTAAAGAAAACTCTTCCTCGCAAGGGAATAATCCTTTTGCGGTGCACTGTGTGCTGCAAATCAAGTCCTGGTTTGCTAAAGGCAGATGCACATGCACCACAAAAGGATTTTTTTTTTATTTTTTTTTTTTCCCTTCTTGTGCAGCGCAGGGTACAAGGGAGCCTGAGCTGGGCTCAGCTGCTGGGGACAAGTGGAGCATGATTGTCCTGGGCAAAGGAACCTGCACCCCTTCGCGCTCGGCAGCATCTGAGGCTTTGCTGGAGGGAAACGATAATTGCCTTTTTATTCATTTCAATAGCATTATGAAACATTAAAATCGGGTTTGGTTGGTCACATGGGAGTGTCATCCATCAGTAACTCGGTGCACGAGAGCACGCTGGAGAGTTTCTCCCACTGCAGGCAGAAGGCATTATTAAAGCAACTAATCATTAAAAAGAATAGTACAAAGAACCTAGTTGTCTGGTGAGCCTAATGGCTTTATTTTCCCATTCTCCAGCATAATGAGAGCAGTCTGGGCTGCCTGAATCTGCCTCTCCGAAAGCCTAATTGTTTTTAAATGTCTTTGCTAACCACTTCACATAGAGCCCATAAATCTGGGTGCGGGTAACTGAGAGCCAGGCTTCCCAGCTCCCTTTTAGGATGACACAGTTGTGCGTTAATTAAAAAGACACTTAGGAGAGGATGTAATCCTTCAGTCTTTAAACGTGTGGCCCTTGGCTGTGCCGGAGCAGGGTTTGGGTGCTGGGTTTCTGCGGGGGCTCGGCAGGACAAACGCTCCCAGATCCCCAGAGGTTGCGTTCCCGGCTGAGATGTGTCCATCCTCCCTTTGGAGAAGCCTTGGGAGAGTCCGCGCTCGCGGCTTGTTTTCTCCCCGAGTCATTCCATCAGGAATATGGCGACAGAGAAGGTGGTTTTATTTAACGGTGCCCTACGGCACGACCACGAGGCTCCTCCATCTCCTCCTCGCTATTCCCAGAAAGGCTCTTTCCTCCAAGGTGAGTTCTTTCTAACCACGCGGCACAGGGAGCCTGAAGAGGGTGATTTGATGGTGTCCCCAGGCCCCAGCAGGGACACGGGTATTCCATCCATCCCAGGGGCAGCTGAGCTGCCGGGAAGGGGAGGGACAGGAACCCCCCGGGAGAGGAGATGGGTCAGGGGGCGGCCCGGGTGCGCTCGGCGAGTGGCGGCACCGTGATCGTGGCTGTATATTCCTCTGCCAGTGTTGTTGGTGGTGTTGTTTCTTGCTCCCTTTGCTGTTCTGTTAAATTGCCTTTGGCTCAACCCAGGAGTTTTGCCTTTTTCTCCCGATTTTCCCCCCGCAGCCGTGCTGGGGGCTCGGGTCTGCGTGAGCGGCCGCTGCGTGGCCCTTTGTTGCCGCCTGGGGCCAAACGGTGACCGAAGGGTAAATACATTCCCCTCTGGAACAGCGGAGTGACACGGAGGGGAATAACAGAGGTAGATGGTGAGGACAGGTTCAGCCCATTGCCTGATTATCTCTGGAAAACGCCGGAGTGGTTCTGTGTGCTCTACCACCGAGGGCTTTGTCCACATCAGTTTCAAGTGATTTAAATACTTGTGGTCTCTAATGAGAGCTGGCTGGAAAACAAGGAGGCTTTTTGTGAAAATGTCAGCGTTTCTATAGAAAATCAGGAGTGTTTTGATGTGGAAATACTGCTGCGGTTCTTCCTGGGAGCTGCTGAGCTCTTGGTCCTCATGCTGGGCTTCTGTGGCCCAGGAGTCCCGTGGCAGAGCTGGGGTGCCTCAGCTGCATCCCCTCAGCTGCACCACCTGAGGTGCATCAGCCCGTTCCCTGAAGGTCGCTATAAAATGCCTTCTCCTGCTTTACTTCCCTTTCCCTCGGTCTTCCCCATAGTGTCACTCCAAGTGTTGGTGCCTTTTCCTCGTGGCTCCGCGTCCCGCTGAACGCTGTCATCGTGTGCCCGTCGCCTTGCCAGGTAGGTAGGCGTGTTCCTCCTCCTCGCAGGCAACCTCTTCATCATCCTCACTGTGCTCTGCAAGGCTCCTTCCAACCTGCCCCCGCCTTTTTGGCTCTGTCACCTCTGCAAGTGGTCTCTGAGGTGACCCCCGGTCCTTGCGTGTCGAGCGCCAGTGTCCCAGCCCTGCTCGCGTACCGGTCAGGGTGGTAACCCCCTCCAGCTACAAGAATGGGTATTTGGGAAGATCTGGGGCTGTTTTGGTGAGTGGAAATGGTACCGGCATAGAGAGAGCAACCAATTGCTTGGGCTGCTCTGGTAACACTCTACATCCCTTTAAAAACCACAGATATATCCCTTAATGAAATGTAGCTCACTGAATGAAATGATGTCTGAAATGTGCTGCGACCCTGACCCCTGGGCTGCGTTTAACCTGGAGCAGCATGGAAACCATATTTCTCTCCATCTCCATCCTGGGCTTTCTCTCGGAAGGCGCAATATTAACTGTGTCGGCTTTGACGCAGTTCTGATTCGATTGGCCCCCTCCCTGAACTGCGAGATGAAGCTAATGCGAAGGGATAGAAGTCAGGCACGACTTCCAAACAGTTTTCTTTTGAGCAGCCCATTACACATTAACCTGCAAGATGGTATGTTTTAAGAGAGCCTTGTTCGTCACCTCTGAAAAGTCAAATTAACATAATTTCTGGAAAAGAACAATGGGGATAGAAAGTGTTAGTCATTGTTGATTGAACAGGTAAGTTTCAGTGGCGTGATCTGCTGAATATTCATACTATATTGTTTTTGACATTTAAGAACTCAATTATCAGTTGACTAATCAGTCTTTTACTGTACGGTATTTTTGTGATGGAAAATGAAGCACTGGTAAGCCTCAAGGGGAATACTATTCAGATAATTTTTTTTTTTTTTTTTAAATTTTGTTTTTTTCTTTGAGGCAGGGTTTTTCTTTATTACATGGATCAATTTAGCACTTGTACTAGCAAGTGACTAAGAGCCCTCTAGCAGGGAGGGCAGCTTTTATCCCAGCTTTCCAGCACAGCTCAATTGAGCTCCACAGCATCCTTCCTGTGGGGGCCCAGGGTCGCACCGGTGGGGGGATGCTTGGGGGTGCTCAGGGGTGCTCGGAAGGAAGGGGACCAGCCCCAGGGTCCCCTCGGGATCTTCCCAGCCCTTCGCCTGGGTGCAGCACCCATCACAACGGGGCTCCTGTCTGCTCTGTGTGGGCTTTGGTATCATTTGGAGCTCTAAAAAAGGTTGGGAACCTCGGTCAGTAATGACTGTTTCCAAACACATTGTAAAGCTGGAAAGGGATGGGAACTGCCTGAGCGTTAGTGAGGACCCCCAAACTATGTCCTTTTCCCTTCTTTCTCTCTCTTTGGAATGTATTTTGGAAATCTAGTAATAGTCTTTCTGTAATTTACCTCTTCCATTGAACAGCTCAGGGACCAGCTTTCCACTTGACAGATTATTTTGACATATTTACTCATAGCTATGTCTGTCTCAGCAGCATCCATATAAAAACCTCAAACTTTAAATTAACGTGCAGGGACTGAGATTTTTTGCCTGCAGTCGAACAAGCTCTTGAACACACTCCCCTCTCTCTGGCTTCTAGTTCTATTTAGGTCTAAAACTGTAACTACAGCAAAGCAGTGAGTGCATGGGGTTTTTTTGGTTTGGTTTTTTTTTTTTTTTTTTTGAGCAGAAATGGAGGCATCATTACAGAGCGTTTGCTGTCGGGGAGCGAGTCCTGTCTCTGCTGGGGGGGCAGGTTCTGGTGAGGGCAGTTGGGTTTGGCCATCCCAAAGGTCCCTCATGGCGATGCTGGTTCCTCTGCACCGGCTTCGGGATACACAGGGCGGGGGGTGGCAGGACTCGGACAATTCCCTGCAGGTTTATTTTAATCTATGAAAGCAAGCAAGCACATTATTTCACCTTCTTGGAATGTGACAGTTATTAATAACCCCATTAAGAGCAATACTGCTCGGCTCTACTCAAGCAGGCGATGCCCGAATGATTGTCGCAGAGCGGGAAGGCTCCCCCGACTTACAAAGTTAACAAGATGTTTTGTTGCTAAACATTGTTTTTCTCTTTCTGTTTGGTTTTTTTTGTTTGTTTGGTTTGGTTTTTTTTAACGAGCTCTGCTCGGGGTGTCGCGGGTCGGATCAATAAGAACACAGGCCTCCTCCATCACCCCTGAGGAGAGGGGAAAAGGACAGCAGCTACAGGATTTCTCAACGGTTTTTAAAATAAGCCCTTTCCTCTACGCTCTTCTTTATCATGCTCTTTTGTAAGTATTTTGGTGTGGTTTGTTTGGCTTGGTTTTTTTTTTTTTTTTTAATGAAGCTTGGCCCTCCAACAAGCATCCTGGCTGGTGGAGAGGCTGGAGTTGGGAGGCTGCGTGTGGGGTGGGTGCTGTGGTCCCCCCGCCACCAGCTGGGGGGGCTTTGCTGGGGGGCTCTGGGCACAGTTGCTGTCACCGGTGCTTTGCTTAATGGGCACTACGATGGCGTTTATCGCCTTGTTTTTGTAGGGTTGCTGAGTGCCACAGGCACGTGTTGATGCTTTGTTATTCCAGGGGCGTTTGCTCATGGGGTGGCAGATCCTCCCGCTCAGCCAGGAGGGCATAAAACACCGGTGCCAAGCTCAGAGATGGCACAGGAGCAGCCGGACAGCCTTGGGCAGCCCCTCAGGTTGCATTTCTCTCCGTGGTTGCTCACGGGGGTTTGTTATTTGGGGTGCCTGACAAGGACGCAGGTGGACGAAGGGTTATTGTTCCGATGGGGGCACAGCAGCGTCTTATTATGAGCACGCTCAGCAGGCCTTGGTGTTCGCTCCTTTGCTTCCCTTCTTCCTTTTTTTTAAAGAGCATTGTGTCTTGGGGTGTTTTGTTTGGGAGGAGAATACCAAGAATTGTAATTCTTCTTAAAGCCGGTATTATATCTACATCCATGTATATGTGCAACCGCTCCTTTATCTCGTGTGAGAATAATGATGTCTAGTTTTACAGAACTTGAATAATTCATCAGCATAAACACTTTGTGCCCGGCGCTCGACGGCCCTCTCCGTGAAACGGAAACAAACCCAGAAAAATGTTAGCGAATAATGAGATTTCTCAGGTCACCGGACAATTTTTGGAAGCCGTTTCCAAAGGCTGCGGATGGGCAGGGGCTGCTGGGGGGGGGCAGGACCAGCCCCTCCATCGCCTGCCATGGGGTGAGCTGCCCCTGCTGCGCCCCATGCTTTTTTATCACAAGTTAATTTTTAGGTATTTGGGCAGCTGCTGAGTGACCCCCACTGTCTGTACGGGGCAGGGAACCAGTGGAAGGATGCTCCGGCCGATGGTGCTCGGCGCTGGACCGTGGGATTCCTCTTGGGTTTCCCCTCTCTCAGGTAACTTTTTAAAATATCCCTGTGTTTTCTTTTGAACAAGCGACGCGTTGCTTGGGCCCAGCACCTTTTCTCTTTCCAGAGAAGGAAATAGGCACCTTTTCCCCCACAAATACATTTATTGTGAGGTAAGGAATCAAAACACCATTTAATCCTGGAGATTAAAACCTCGTCTTGTTGGGGGATTCTTATGCAGAGCACTTATTTTCTTTTTCTCTTCTGATGGATACAGCTGTCTGTTTTTCTTGTCACCAGCCAGACCCCTTCGTGCTGATCCCAGGGCTATTACTCCATCACGTCGTCGCTCTGCAGAAAGAAGGTATTAAGCAAAATAGCATTCTCAGGAGCAGGAATTGCTATTGTTAGCAAAACAATACCGGCAAAATAATTTCCTCCAGGCCGAAGCCTCATTTCTCCCAGCAGCCAGGTGGGAGGGATGGGTTATTACCTGCTGGTCGTGGTGGCTGCTGCTCTGACCCCAAAGTGCCACCTCCTCCTCGAGGCTGAGGGGAAGGCGAGGGAGCTCCATCCTGGGCCGCTCTCACAGATGGGCAAAACGCTCTGATGTAGGACCTTTTTTCCCCAGTTTTGGCACTTTGGAGGGAACTCTACCTGAAACGAGCCACAAAGTACCGGTTTGCATCCATGGGTGACCCTAAGTGTTCCTGTGTATCCAAATTATGCAAGAAAAAAGGGAAGACGGTTGGTAGTATGGGAGGAAAAAATGTGGGTTTGCTGGGGATTATTTTTCTGACTGCAAATGAAAATGATGTGGTGCCTTGCAGTAAATAAGCCCAGGTTCCTGGGGTGGCACAGTGCCAGGCCTTGGAGATTCACTGTTCATTTTTTTTCCAACAACAACAATTAGCTTCTTGAGCTAATGAGAGGTTTCATAAGCAACCGTGAATAATAGTGCTCGGGGACTCTTGGCAAAAAAAACCCAAACCGGTGTTTTGAATCGCACAGCCACCGTGTCGCTAAAATCCAAGCGGAGATTCCTTGCGCAGCACTTTTCCCCTGGATCGGTTTCTGCAGCGGGATGTCAGGAGGGGAGATGGAGCAGGTCCTGGTGCCTGTCGGCTTGTTTGCCGCGATTTTGGTTACCGGCATCTCCGAGGAGTCCCCAGAGGCAGCAACGATCGGGTGCTGCAGAGGCAGGTGGGGATATCGGAATACGATTGCCGTGGTAGGAGACCGTTTGACTCCATCGATGGGAAGGGGAGGCATATCAATTCTATCTCTTTGAATTAATGAACTAGAGTCTGAAACTTCCAGCCTGGTTAAAAACATTATAGATTTCACCCGCTTGGTGCTGTAAGAGGGTTCGTTACCCCCGCGCGCTCTCGGCAGGGCTTGCTGTAGCCCTGCTCTTCCCCGCTGCCTGCGAGCACCGGGAGGAGCATCCCTGCCTGCCCTTGGCTCCTGCACGAAGGGAGCGCTCAGGCAAGCCCCTGGAGCTTCACCGAGAGGTGTAAACCAAGGAAGGCATCTTCCTCTGGAAATGCTCCTTGCCCCTGTGCCCTGGAGCCCCCCAGACCGTTCTGCCATCACACAGTCTGCGAGGACACCACCAGCCTCTCCCTGCGCCCCAACCGGCTGCTAAAAATTCAGCCACACCTTAAAGCCATTGATTTGCCCTGTGCTGCGGGTCGTTAAGCTGTGTGATGCTCTGGCAGGCCCGGGTTCTGGCCAGAATTGCTGCTGGCCCTGAAAGGCAGCAAACAGAGGGACGGTCCTCGGGCGAGGGGCTGCTCGAAGGGGCCGTCAGAGGGTGAAGCAGGAGCCGCCGCCGGCCCTAACGGGGCCTTCCCGTCACAGCATCTTCCCGAGCGCGAGGCGGCATCAGCTCCGATTTTAATTGTATTCACAGAGCCGCTATTACTCCATCTGGATCACGCGGGAGGAATGCTAATGGGCCTCTGGATTGTTTTAAGTGCAGATCTGAACCAGATACTTGCTTTCATTTTGTCAGGAGCTGTCGCTCGGCGCAGAGATTTGTGGAGTTTTCCTTCTAATGGATCCCGCTTGGCTCCGGCGCCGAGCCCTGGGGGGTGTGTGTGTCTTAGGGGAGAGCAAACCTGCCAGAGAAAGGGAGAGGTGGGAAAACCTCCTCCCCAGACCAGTAATTAACTCTGACGTGTTAACAACATGAAAGAAAGGCTCCTGGAGGAGGGGGTGTTGTGGTGCTTGGGTGGGATGAGGGGACCCTGCCCATCACTGCGCTCCAGCCCCGTCCAGTGATGCCACGGCTCCTCCTTTGCTCCCATCCCAAGCTCTGTGGGGCAGGGATCCCCTCTGTGGCTGCAGGGTTTGGGGGGACCTTGGGCCAGTGGCCCGTGGTACTCCTGTAATGCTAATAGTCATTAGCAGGGATAAATCGCTTTTCACATGGGCGTCCCTCTTCCTCTCCCATCTCTGTTTCCTCTGAAGGTTGATCTGTGCCCTCCCGGTCACCCAGCTGAGGAGGTACCAGGGAGCATCTTGACCTCCCCATGGAGTCCCTGCTCCCCTCCCAGGGTTCATCCGCTCCCCTGCGCCAGAGGATGCCCCCGGCTCTGCTCCGAGGCTTCGCGCCGCATCCAAGGTGGGAATTATTCCATTAGCAAAGAGGATTAATGTTTCATAACAAAAGGTAATTTATTCAATGGTATGCAAAAAAGGGAGCGGTAACATCACGTACAGAGCTCGCTTTAATTTTGGCTATTGTATTGTAAGTTTAAATCCTGTGAAAACATCAGTAACTCCGCTGTGCACCTTTGGGGAGAACTTGACCAGTCCCAGCCCGAATTGGATTGCCTTAATTAAGCTCATTGACTTGGAGAGAAGAGGAACACGGCAGGTTTTCAGGCTCTCAGTCTCCTCCTGAGCAGCCAGCAAAGTGCTGATCTCACCAGAAAACATCCTGATCTCCTTCCCCACACCCATAGGAGACCCTCAAGGTGAGACATGTGGGTTTTCTTCTTTTGGCAGCTCCATTAACCTGTGGCTGGTGTTAACCCAACTTGATCCGCTCCAGCATCCCTGTGGATACAAGGCTTGATCCCAGGGAGGGACCAGGACCCACAGGACAGCCCAGTCCAGACCCGTCTGCTGAAACCGTGATGGAGTCAGGAGGTAAGTGTGGGCAAGTTAGGAACGTGTAGGAGAAACTGAGGTTGTCTAGTGGGTGAAATTATGGGGAAAAGCAGACAGGCCTTTGGGTACCCAAGATCATCTTGTGCTTAAACTCTTGCCCCTGTTCCAGCCACAGCAATGCTCCTGGTGAGGGACACTACCACTCGTTGTGCCTCACTGCCGTCACTAACGCTGCTGTGCAGCTGCTTCACCCTGCCCTTATCGAGGTTCTTGGGTGTTACCAGACCAAGACAGGCAGGTTACTGTCAGGACAACCCTTCCTCCTGGTGATAATATGGAAAGAAGTACAGAAGGCAACTTTATTTTTTCCAGACCTCCACTAACTCATGCATTGGTTTCTGGAGAATCCTTCTGTTCTTTGATGTGTGAACCGGCCACTCTTGGCCTGGAAGGTATCAAAAGGCAGGACACACGTGAGCTGGCCTGTGTCCTCCAAGTCTGTCTCTTCATCACTCAGAAGGAAAAAAAGGTAGTGTTTGTTTTTGCTGGGTTTTTTTTCCCTAATCATTACATGTGTGAGTCAGTGCTTGAGTTCAGTGGCTCCTCTTGCACGATGGTTTCTGTGGGTGCGGTACGTCAAGAGGGATCCCTTGTCTGGGGACACCTGCCTGTTCCCTCTGCTTTCACCTTGGCTGCATTAGCTTACGGTTTGCCTTCAGTAAGTGATAATAGTAATAATAGCAATCGAGAACGTCCTTGGCTTCTGGACTTCCTTCTCACTGCTTCGCTGTGGCTCTGAAATTGCCTCCTGCCGCAGGTGCTGATGTTTCCTACACGCCCCAGACTGAGGCCAGCTCTGCCACTGGCTGCTTTATGGCCCTTAGACGCACCTCAGCTGGGTCTGGTGTCCGTATCCATCACCTTCTTGGGACAGACACCCATCCTCCTTCTGTACCCGGGCTGGTACGGCTCCACACATTCCCCATCACTCGTGGGGTTTGTTTTAGCTCAGTGCCTGTAGCCCACCTCTAACAGAAAGTGTGGCTGGCTCTGAAGAAACATGTTTGAGGGTTTGTTTTTTTTCAGTCTAGACCAAAACAAACATGGAGAAAACCTGTCCCAGGTCCCTGTGCAGAGGCTCTGCAGGTCTGAACTCCTGGTGCAGGCTTTTCCATGTCACGCTGATGGCATCGTGTGCCTCTCCAGCGTCTCGGGAGGTATTTATAGCATTTCAAGATCTTTTATGTGGCACGAACTCTAGAAATAAGCAAGCCGCTAAGTGCTTTTACCTTCTGAGGGAGACTGTAAAAGCCTCAATATCTGCATTGATCCAGCCCTGGGGATTTGCATTAATTCCTCCCTCCTCCGGTGACTTCCAGCTCCTGATTCAATTGCTGGGGAAGACACCTGCAGCACGCAGCATCTTGGCATTGTGGCCCCCAGCAGCGCCGTGCGCCTGTATCGTGTCACTGCATGTGTCCCACAGCCGTGGAGGGACACAGGCAAGGTTTGGAGCCAGGAGGGATAATGCCACATCCGAGCTGCCGTGGAAATTCTGGCACTGAAGATGACCACAGCCAAGGCTGGCCTTGCCCCGAGGAGGTGGGATTGAGAGCTGGTTCTTCTCCAAGGCAGGTGGCACTGGCCAAACGTGGTGGCTTGTGAGGACAGGGTCTCTGGGTGGGTACCGGCCACCTCCAGTGCTGTCCTGAGGCAGCTGCCTCCATGTTATCCCAGAGCATCTCCTAATCTCTCCTTCGCTTTCCTTCTCTCTGGTCTTCTGGAGCATCTCTCCAGGCCATCCTGTGCTGGATGGGATTTATTCTGCAGGCAGAATTCAGCCCGTGAGGAAAGGAGCCGTTAGGTGTTTGCCAAAGCATTTGTAACCCAGACAGGGATTCCTCCAGAGCTGTCACATCACCTGAGCTGGACGCCAAGCACAGAGCAGGTTGATAATCTAAACCAGAGTGAGAGACACAAGATATTACTCCTGCCAGAAAACAATGTTTAAAAAAAAATAGATCATTGCACCATATTGCTCGCTGCTGTTTTTGCCAACGTCAAAAATAGAGGTGAAAGGAATTTTATTTTTTCCCCCTTATTCTGTTTTCACAGAAAAAATCTCCTTCCCTGGGCTAAAGACCCATCTGGTAAAGTTGTGTTTATAGGGAATTGCTAAGAAAGGATTTATGAGTGAAACCGTGGAAGTCCCTTTGCTCGAGGAACGAGAGGGCTCCTTCCTGGCCATCCCCCCCCGCGGCTCCCCGGGGAGCCCTGCTCCTGCCGCCCTCGCAAGCAGGAGCTACAGCCGAAGGCCACACTGCGGAAAAGCCACTAAAAATCTGTATAAAAACGTAGGTTGGCAGTAACCACAGTGGAAACTGAATCTTGTGTTTTACAGAACCAGTCAAGAAACAGGCACGCTCTCGCGTGACAGGTCAGTGCAATTAAACACGCCGTTCGGGGCTGACGGTGGCTTGGAACGGGTCTGCAGAGCTGGCAGCAATGGCAAGGGGCTCACTGCTGGAGACCGCTCTGCTCTGCGGAGAGCATGGTAAAACAATTCTGGGCTGGAAATGGTCGCCTCATCCGAGACCTTTTGCCCTGGTCTGCAGACCACAAGCAGAAAAGCAAAACCTTGGGAGGCTGGGAATATTTGTGCCCAGTTCTCTGATTTTTATGAGCTCTTTGGTCAGCTGCCTGATATCCCTCTCCCGTCTTGTCCACCCGCAGAGCTCTCCTGGCCTCCCTCCTCCCCTGGCTGGTGGCCGTGGGGCAGAGCCCGTGATGGCTCCTCGACTGGTGACCACCTGGCTGGTGGCCAGGCGTGTGGCAGTGGCTGGTGGTGCTGGGCTCCATCCCCGCTCCCGTGGGTCCCAGGCGGCGGCGGGACCAGAGGGGCTGCTGGACCAGGTAAGCTCAGAGGGGCTCCAGTTTGTTGCCGGGGGGCGGGGGCTTTGTGCACAGGTTGCATCCCTTGCCATGGTTGTGCTGGTCATCCTGCTGTCCTCTCACCAAGTCCTTGCCTCCGTCCCTTCCCTCACCCTTGCCAAGAGAGGCACTGGCTGCACTTCCCATCCCCTTCCAGCATCCCCCTGCATCCGCGTGTCCTGAGCGGGCTCTGCCCTGCTGCCATCCGGGTGCTGATGCCACCACCATCCCTGCTCTTATCCCTGCTTTGCTGGCCGTGGCATCAGAGAGAATAGCGGAGAAATTGTGGCTGGAGACAATGAAGGGTAGCGTGCCTCTGGGATCTGTACCAGATCCAGGACGGTGCCGTGAGGTCATTAACGGTCTGGAAAGGCAATAAGCTGTGAAGGAACAGAATTTGCAGATAAGACACGGCTGTTGGGAATGGGCGAGTTTATAGAAGGTGGGGAAATTTTAAGGACATCTACCAACGCCTGGTGAACAAGCACCTGGCTTGGAGCTGGCATTCGGTTTGCCCAAAATCATGAACAGGGATTGCAATTATCCCAGCTATTTGCATGCGTTTCTGGGGTCTGAGTTAACCCCCTCACTCAGGAATTTTATATACATTTATGTTAGAGAAAACACTCACACCTGTAATCTAAAAAGCTAAGAGAGATAATACTCTCTAAAGCATATGGCAAGGGGAAAAAAAAAAACAACCCTGGAAATATGATGTTTTAATGCAATGGCTTCTTCTCACCCAGAAACGCGTGTTGAGTTCTGGCTGAGAGAAAGATGCAGGAGAAATGAAAAAAATGATAGTAATACTTTCCTGAATAAAATATAATTGCTCTGTGAGATTCCCTGCAACAAGTTATTACTGATTTCAAAGCACTTGGAGGAATTCATAGAAAACCAGATGAGAAGATACCTTCTTGGCCTCGCAGTCAGTCCGCTGTGCTTGCCAGCGCCTTCGGCACAAAGGCTTTTGTGGGTTTTTGCCTCTCTGGTGTCGAGAGTCGCTGCTTCAGATAAATTGCATAAAAGAATGCAAACCTTTGTTCATCGGGCTAAAATGCTAACCTTGTGCTTGCGGGGCTCCTGGGTTCAGGGATGCCCATTTCGAGCTGTCAGGCTCTTCGAAATGGGTTAGGTGAAAAAATACTCCAGAGGCTGCTGGATAATGCAGGAATTCCAGGAGATATTCTGGGAGAAGCCTCCTTTTGGGGCCAGGTTAGTTCTTTGCCCTGGTCTGGGTCCGGTACTTTACAAAGCCCAGTCCTGGGTCGTCACGTTGTGCCCAACTGGGAAATTTGCAGCCTGGAATCTCAGCTCTGGCGTAGGGAAATGGGAAGAGAAAGCTGGAGAGGAGCCTGGCAAACTGGAGGACAGTCTCTCTGCCCACCTTGTGCTCCAACTCCCCTGATGTTCCCAACCAGTGACATTGTCCTTCCCCACCTCCCCCTCCGCCGTGCCCCCAATTAAACCTCTCCAGCACCGCGTCCCTGCAACGCGCCGCAGGGGTGAGTTACCAGCTGGCAAGATTCGTGGCACTGCTGCTCCCCCAATAACTAATAATTCCACAGCAACATTCGGCATCACAATTTATTCTGGTTGTAAAACACAGGGAAGGTAAATCACAGGGAGTGTAATCATTTCTTTTCTTTCTTGTAAATCAAGCCACATCTAACAACTTGTCCTCTGCCTTCCCAGACGGGCTGGTTCACTGGGGGGGGTGGGCAGGAAAGAAAGGGGATGAACTTTGTCTGCACACGTGAGGAGTAATCTCCTGTCCGATTTACTTTTTCCCTGCCTTCCAGTGGTTGCATTTTGCAGTCCCTGGTCCCCTGTGCCCTGGGTGGCAGAGAGGGACCCTGAGACGTGGGGCAGTTGGGTGACTGGGCTCTAGGGATACGCCACGAGCTGGCAACGGAGCCCAGGGCGATGCTTCGGAGTGAGTCTCACGCTCAGACGCCGCTCCAAGGACAAACCTGGGGTTTGAAACTCTGTGCGTTGAAATGGCAGCTCTGAAAACGATTCCCTTTCTGCTGCGGGCAACTCTCCCTGCCCCTGTCCCCGTCTGTGCCGCCGAGATAACTGTTGGGATGTAGCTCATGGGACAGGAGAGGATTAGTACGGTGAAAAGCACTCTGCTGGATTAGCTTCCCTTCCCCTCGAACTGGTGGCCGAGCTTCCCTGGCCTCTGCAGAGGCAGCCTCGCTGCCACCGTGGCTTTGAAAGCCATACCCTCGCTGCTGGCACGGCGCCGGGCGGGCGTCGGAGCCACCCGGGAGCCTGCGTCTCTGCCATGGCATTCACGTCTTCTCCCTCGGCTCGTGCTCCTCTCTTTTGCAGGAAGAGAAGTCTTTCTGTCAGCCAGAGCCCTTCCCTCTCCCCATCTGTGCTGGTTCTGGCCACTTAAAAAACATAAAATGCAAGTTGCTCTTTTCATGTTTCCAGCTGATCCCTCACAAACAGCTACTTGAATTCCCGAGATTGCGGTGGGATTTGGCAGCGAAAGTATCCGCATCTCTTATTATGTGAGTGTGGATTTCCCACAGAAATGACCTTCAGTGGGATTTTTCCGAAGGCTGAGTCGGGCAGCGGCTGGGAAAGCCATCCCTCGTACATCCCTCGCTCTCCCGCAGAGCCCAGCGTGCGGTGCCCGAGGTCTGGCCCCTCACCAGGCGGTGGCACAGCCAAGAAAGCCCACTGGCTTTTTAGTGGCAACCCCTGGTCATCTCCTCCTGGTCGGAATTGTCCCTTGGTGGTCACATCTCCCTCCCGGGACCCGGTCCGGTGCCGGGTGCGGTGGGAGAAGGCCTGGGAAGGTCTGTCCCGGTGGATGGGGCTCCCCCCGCCCCCGGGGGCTCAGCCCCCATCAGACCCGCAGGCAGCAGGCGGTAATGAATGGTAATTCTCCAAGCCCGGCACTGCTCTATTTTTTCCCCTTAACAACTGAACTGATTAGAGTGAAACTTTGACTTGATTAGTGATTATTGTCTCGGCATGGCGGTTGCTTGCAGCCCTTTCATTTTCTTGGTTTGTTTTTAAAAAAACATTGGCAGGCATTTCATCCCCTGATTTAGTGCTCGGGCTCTCTGCTCCATATTCATTTCTCTCTCCCTTCCTCCCCTGCCTCATGCTTAAAAGAACGAACTTATTGTTTTATTTTTGTTTACATGTGCAAAGCGGGGAGTTGTGAGGTGGCCGGTCCCCTCCATTCCTGTCACCGGCGGGAGGACGGGTGGGCTCTGTCAGGCAGGGGACGGGGACAAAGCTGCAGCAAGCCCTAATTACAGACTAACATGCAAGAGCAGCTCCATATTTCTTTCTCCCAGGTTCCAGCTCGGTGAAGTCCTTTACTCCCCGAGCGCTGAGGCTTATTCAGCATTATTTCTGTTAATTATTGGCATTAGAGCAATTTCTGGAAATCCTGGATGAGCTCAGAGCTGCTGCTATTTTGTGATTTATTGCCTTCTTTCGTCCTCCCAGGGCTCCGGCCCAGGTCAGGTCTCGTGGCTGTTGCTTCGTGGGGAGAAAGCGCAAGGTGTCCCCGGCCCGTGGTGTCCCCAGGCTGGGAGGAGGCAGGAGCCATCCCCGCGGGCGAGAGCGGGCGGCGAGGTAAGGGCTGAAATGTTAAATACGGCACCACGTGCGCGTCAAGCGCGACTCTGGTCATTGCAGATGCCCATCACGTCGTCGCGGGCGGATGGACATCCCAGGACAGGGGCTGGGGCTCTGCCAGCCCCCTGGAGGCCCCCTTTCCCGGGGGCTGCTGCTGCTCCTCCTCTTCCTCTGCTAAATGAGCCCTGGGTCCCCAGCGGCACCAGCTCTGGTACTAAATCACCCTCCTGCCTTGCAAACACCAGGCAAAATATTTATGGCAGGGAGCGGTTAGATCCCAGCTCCTGCTGGGAATGCAGCTCACGTGCCGCATATTTCAATAACAATGACTTATTAAATAATAACTGACATTTACCTAGCTGCTGCTTGTCCTCAGAGCCCCCAAGACTTGGCAAACTTTAATTAATAGTTGTTTTAATAGTTAAATAACCTTTATAACTGCATTTCATTTATTCCGGGCCCATCAGAAATAAAGTCATAATGATCTGAGTCAAGCGATAAAACACAACATCTGGTTTAATGTTTGCGGGTTATTTAATGAACTGAGGAACCTGGCAGAAGAACGATGTATTTATTTCTTTTTCTTCTTGTAAGAACGTACATTTCGGGGAGAAAATACCACTTGGGTTCTCGTGTTTTGCCTCCTGCTTTTGGCTTGGTGTTTTCCAACTGCGGATCCGGCCTCGGGGACCCCGTGTGCTCGTCCCCCGAGGGTTTTGGGTGCTGGGGAGCCCTCTGCATCAGACTTGTCCGTGGGCACGGGGGGGAAGCGCCGATGATTTATCTCTGGGGGCCTCTTTGCCATCTGTTTTGGTATCGCCCCCGGGACGAGGTGAGTGGTTCCCGCAGAGCGGGCGCTTCAGCGGCTGCAGCGTCGCTGTGTCTGCGCGATTTATGGCGAGGCAGAGAGTGGCCTTAAGAGCATCCTTCACGCCAGCGGGGTCTGGGGCAAGCAGTGCCACCCCCAGGTGTTCCCACCCCTTCGGGGGGTGGTCAGTCACCCCTCGCACCCACCGGAGCTGGGGATGCGGCTCCCACCCCTTCCATCTGGCTCGGAGCGAGCCGTGTCCCCGCATTCCCACTCCCCCCAGCCCAACTCAAACCCCTGGCTGGGGGTCCCTCGTCTTCCTCAGCAGCCTGTTCAGAGCATCCTGGATAATGCTGCTCAACGCAGCCCCGCTCCGTGGTTCCCAGAGCACCGTCTGCACAATAACATTCTCTTCCTCGGGCATGTTTTGGGTACTCGTGCTCCCCCCGCAACGCTACCTATTAATTGCGCCGAGAAAAGATTCCAGAACTTTACTTATGCCCTTGAGCTATATTTGTGTTTATTTCCATAACTCTTTGATACAATATTTGTCTTTGCCTGAGAAGTTTGCCAAAAGGAAAGGGAGAAGGAGGAGGAGAAGCATATGAGGGATTTGGATTGCCTCACATCTGCCTTTCTTTAAGCAGCCCATATGGGAAAACATATTCTTCTGCACAGAATTTGTTAAAGGTTTTGTAAAACGCATTGCATACACATTTAACTCAGAACCTAGCAATATTTATATTTAAAATGGGTCCAAACAGATCCATTTGGAGAGGGTTTGGAAGATGTAGGGTGGCAGCGCACATTGCGAACGTAATAGTCTCATTAGCTCGCTCAGCTTGCGGGATCTGCTCGCGCCGGAGGTTTGACGGGAGGAGAGGAAGCTATCCAGCTTAAGTATAAAAATCATAACGTGTGCCATGTTATGAGCATATTTCATCCCCAAAGCTCAGAACAGGTGACGTTACCGCGGTCCCCTCTGAGACGGAGTAGCTGCGTCAATGGGAGTTGACACCGGTGGGTACTTCATCTCTTTCCCGTGTGTTGGTGTAAACCAGGAGAGGCAGCCGCAACCCCCTCGCTCCTCTCGGAGCGCGGTTGCCCGCACGGAGAGTCCCGGCCACTTCCTTGCGATGGCTCATGGACATCAAGATTGATGGGCTGGTCCGAACCCATCCACCCCACGGGGCGAGAGGGGCGGCCGGGAGCAGGGGCTGGCTCTGCGTTGCCCAAAGGGCCAGTGCGAGCCCAGAGTGGCTCCTCCGGAGCCAGCACGGACGTGCAGCTGGTGGGAAGGAGAGCAGGGGTATCTCACCGTCATGAACATCTGAGCCACGATTTCAGTTGGGCTGTTGGTCCGGCTCCAGGTTTCTTTCATAGGAACGTGTTTTGAGGATCCGTTATTCTCTCCCCCGTCGCCACGTCCGCGTCCACCCGAGCGGGGCTGGACGGGCGCCGGTCCTGCAGGTAGCAGGTGCAAGCGGAGGGCAACAAGCCCTAATCACATCCCATTAGTGGGTTTCAGACTTCGCTGGGTTTTGTTTGGTCTGGTTTATCTGAATCTTTATTAGATAAGCTTGAATTGGCAACAGGGTGTACGATGCAGCAGCCGACGTGATCTCCATGGGTGAAGGCCGGCGGGCAGCTCCCCGGCCCCGCAGCCATCCCCGGGAGCGCGCACAGCCCTGCCTGCCTGCTGGCAGATAATTTTATTTAATCTTGGCAATCTTCTGCTATATACTTAAGTAAACAAAGATCAAGCTACTCGCAACCTTAATTAGGCTACACATAAATAATAGCTTACTGGATTAGCCGGGAGTATACATGGGAGAGTAACAATAACAACAAAAAAATCCCTCTACTCGTGTTTTCCTTGCAGTGTCACCCCCCAGATCAGGCCTGTTCCCTACCCCTTCCCACCCCACACATCTCCTTCACTCGCTGGGACAGCGGGGGGACGATGTGAGAGTCGCAGGGCAGTGGGAGGATGGGTCGCAGGGAGAAGGGGTGGTGGCTGGTCCTGCAGCCGTGGCTCAGTGAAAGCCCCACGCGTGTTCCCCCGGGTTCTGCAACGTGTCCTGCTCCATTGGACTCGATGGTCTTAAAGGTCTTTTCCAACCACAAAGGTTGATTTGAAGTTCAGCCATGATGAACAAGTCTCGTGAAAGGCGGGATGCTTTGCTGCTGGTACCCAAGGAGACCCGTTGGCTCTCCTGCAAAGGTCTCATTTTGCCTGTGGGACCTCGTCGTGCAGCAGATGCCACTTCTGCTGAGGGTCTTGATTTGCTGCAGCAGCAGTGATTTGGAGATGTCGGCTCCTTTGGGCAGAGCGTTGGCCGTTGGCGAGGACAGAGGAAGGGAGCCTGGGCTCCCCGTGGCATCGACAGCGGGCAGAATTGATGGTGTCCCCAGGAGCGTTACTCACCGGCACCTTCTGTCGTGAAATGATGGAGCGCTTCAGCCCCGTCAAAAATAACTCCCCGGCTGCAGTAGTTCATCCCGGATCAGCAGTCGGTGTGGTCTCTATCTATCAACGCGTGTCCTGTCCTAATGATGTGATAGCTGTGAAAAGTTGAGCTATTTACGCAAGGTCACTTTATTAGTAGGGAAATCGCTCTTATGATAAATGAGCGCTCCCCGGCCTGTCACGGGCGCCCCCCCGTCCCGCTCAGCCCCGCTGCCACTCAGCCCTGCAGCCTGAGCAAAAAAAATGTGCCTTCAGTCAGAAAACACGGCAGAAAAATAGTCTGTTTCTCTGCTTTCTCTTTGGCGCAGCTCGGGATGGATGGAAGGAGGGATGGAGAGAGGGAGGGAGGGAAGGAAGATCCCAGCTCTTCCCCGAGCAGAGGTGGCTGCTGCTCTGCGCTGCCTCGTCTCCCACGTGCGGTGACGTAGGGTAAGTGGGATACATCACCAAAAGGCATAAAATATTACAAGAAGGTATTTTTTCAGCCAATGTGCTGACACAGCACCATCTTTGTTCCTTAACCAGGAGTGATGTATGAATTATCTCAACCTAAAGCCTGAAATATACATTATAGGCGGTATCTTTCTATGTTTTATTTGGGCTGTAAAGCGATACCTTATTATTTCCCCCTCCTGGGCATCCTGTAATGAATCTAGATTTGAAAGTGAAATATTTATTATACTTCGGGAGCTTAACCATGGAAGGAGAGGAGGAGGGATATGCAAATTTGCAAGAAAGCAGTAAAAAAAAAGATCTCCTCTCTATTAAGAGAAAACGTACAAGTGCGCATCTGTTGAGGCACCGAATGGCTGCCCCTAAAAGGGATTTAATGGGGATGTGGGAGTGGGAGTCTCCCTGGGAAACCACCCCATTCTCCCTCCTCTCGTGCTCCATTTGTACATGAGCCCCAGCCCGGGGTGGCTTTTGGTGCAAGATGCAAAAGCCCCACCAAAAGGGCCAGGTTTCCCCAAAAGCTGGGGGGGGGGGCAGGAGCCCGGCGCTCCCAAGGCTTCTCCCAGAGATGAAGCAGCATCTTCCTCTGCTTCAGCGCGGCCCGAGGCACTGCAGAGAAATGCTGAGGAGCTGGAGATGCGTCTCCTTGTTTTCAGTCTGGTCAGTGCGGCGGTTTGCAAAAATGCAGAGGGAAATATTTTTCCTGCAAGTAAAGCAGGGATTTGTAAACAAACAGATAAACCTGGGTTTACCCACGTAGTGAAATGTTATCAGAAGTTGTCAGCAGCCCCCCCGCCCCTCCAAGCTGAACTCTGAGTTTCCAAACCCCAGCGGAGAAAAATCTCTGCAGCTGCAGTTGTATCAAGATGAGCCCTGGCTTCATTAGAATGAATGCCATTTGTTTAAAAATAGAAATATTCTGCCATCTTCCAGCAGCAAAGATGAAGCAAGCTATTACAGGATTATGATTCTGTGACTTCAGACCTATTGTAGTCTTAATATTTCATGGTGCATTGACACAGAGTACATAATATGCTGAACAGCACTGTTGGCTTCAGCTGTTGCAAACAGTATGGTGCAGAAATAATTGAACTAAAAAGAAATTACAGCTATTCGTGGAGGTGGCAACTCTGCTTTGTAGATGTGAGGTTGCAGGCACTGACTCAAAAAAAAAAAAAAAAGACAATCAGAAACCAGCCCTCGCTGATTTTGATGCTGGAAGGATTTTTGGCAGAGACTCCTCTTGGGGACACAGTCGTTTGGGGTTGGAGCCGGTCCCTGCCACCCCCGTGGAGGGGCATCCGGTTTGTCACCGTTCCGTAAAGGTAACGAGGATGGAAAACGAGGCCTCCTCTGTACGGGGAGCTGCGCTGGGCTCAGCCGAGCTGGCGTGAGTCCCTGCTTGTGCTTTTAAGTCTGGGATGCCTCACGCGGTTACCGCGGCTTCACAAGTGGCTGTTTGTCAGCGGCGCTGTAAGTCACGGTGGGCGTGCTCGTAACCCAGCGTGGGGACGCCACCAAACACAGTGGGTTGCACCTTTCATCTGTTCCTGTCTCAGGTCTTTTAGCTTAAACTAGTCTCTAATCGTTAAACAAGACCCAAACGAGGCTGGTTCCCAGCAAAATAGCTGTTTGTGCGGAGTCATCTTGCATCTTCCCCGAGCTGTGCCTTACCCCAGGCCGGCCGAGCGCCTGCGGGCGATTCCTCGGCTATCGCTCGCCCTCGGGATGTCCCTCCCGCCGTCTCCAGGAGCCACCGCTGCGGGCAGGGAGTCGGGGAGACGCTGTGGCGAGGAGGGACCCCTCTGCTTGCCGGACAAAGGCAGCCCCAGGACAACAGAAAAGGGGTAACAATAACCACCATATGTGGGACACGTCTCCAATGGCACAAGGGAATAGAGATGTGGGTCTTGCTGCTGCTAATCATGGTATTCCTACAACTTCCACCCTTGTCCCCCATAGGGAGGGTCTGAACCTGGTCCTCCATCCATCCGTACAAACCCCCTTGGGATGGGAGCCTCAGCTGTGGTCTCTGCAGGTATTTCCATCCTGTCTAACCAGCTCCTCACCCCAGGCCTGGCTCCATCCACGCTCTGCTGGCTCGGTTTTGCCCGGCACGGCATCCTTCATCCCATGGGATGGCTCGTGGTACCCTGGTGCCGTTACTCCCACTCTGGGCGGCATCGGTGTCCCCGGCTGTCCCTGTCCCCCGGAGCCTGAGCGCTGGTGCCGCTCACTGAGGTTCTCGCTTTCTTTGATCATTTCATGTTAAGCCAAAAACAAGAGAGGAGGAAGAGGTGGTGTCGCAGCAGTATAGAAATGTTTCAGCGCTGCCGGATTGCGGTGTGGCAATATTTCATTGAGAAAGAGGTTTTTCACTTGGAATTTGTTAAATGGTGGATGTCAGCCGGGAAACTCGATGTTTGGATCGCTGGCGGGCGCCTGTTGGAAGGGGAACTCTTTTTCACAGTGAATTTGGAAGCGTCTGATTCCCAGGTTGGAACAAAGAGGTGTTTCAGCGTGGGGGCATCCCTCCACACACCTGTACGTGCTGGCACTGTCTGTGCCAGTGGCAGGAGGGCTCCCCCTCAGGCCTCGAGGGACGTGAAATCATGTTGAGTTTCTCTGGTCTCTAAACACCCTAATGAGATGCCATTCGTTGGCAAGGAAATGCCGGTGCTATTTCCAATAAATCAGTCTTTGCTGGATGGGGAGTTGCTGTTTGTGTGCATATATATACATGTAAGTTAAAATAGATAAATAATATAGGTGTATCATCTGTACTGTATGGACTTGGGTATATATGAAATGTTTTTCCCGTGAACTGAGCTCCTTTAGCAACGAAGGGGGTACCTGCAGCCCAGACCTGAAGAGAGCCCCAGAGCATCCCGTGCCAGCACCGGCCACGAGCATCGCTCCACGCTCCTTTGCTTCTCCAAAGCCAAATCTGAGCGGATGCGTCTGTAAGTGCTTGCATTTAGATCAAATGGGAATTTTCTGGTTTTCTAAAAAATTTTCAGCTGGCTCTGACCGTCTGCCTCCCCCCGGAGCGGCGCAATTTCACAGCAAATCCATCGCTGCGGCAGCCGCTTGGCACCGTCCCCGTTCCAGCTCCTGGCAGCCCTTGTCATCCCTCCCTCCCTCCCTCCGCCTCCGCAAACGCCAGGCGTGGGACCGGTCCTCGGCTCTCGGCCCATTTCTGCCCATTTCAGGGGGAGTCTCTCCCAGCAAAAGGTGAAACAACAGGAAACAAAACTTCCCACAACAAAAATTCTCAGAACGCTGTTTTGAGAAACAAATACCCCGAAAGCGGGCACGTTCCCAACAGGACCCCCCGCAAAGGCTCTCGCAGGTGAGAAAGCGCCGCATCCGGAGGTGATATCACGTGGTGATATTTGGCAATTACAAATCCAAAATAAAACGCAGCTCCCATAGAAAGCCGATGAAGCTATTCCTGACACACAGCCACCTGTGGCAGGGAACACATCGGCTCCTTCATCTGTGTACAAAAGCTCTGTGTGGCAGTCTTGAAGAAGTAGCAAAGAATGGGGTGGTCTCTCTGCAGGATGCAAAACACACCTGGAGGCTCGGGAGGTAACTCAGCCAATGGGAATGGGACCTCATATTCAGGATTGGCATTAGTTTTTTCTAAAAAAAACCCAGGAGAGTAGGATCATCTGCTGCCAAGGGGATGCTCTCTATTTCTCATTTCTGCAGCCTGTGTTCAACCCCTTTAATACCTGGCGCCTGGTTTCAGTGCTGGCACAGAACCAGCCAGGGTTCCTGGTGGTTACCTGAGGCTGCTCCTTGGGTGGCTGGAGGTCTCCCAGCCCTCCGGGCGCCTCGGTGCTGTCTGGCAGTGGAAAAGCCTCTCTGCCGCCGGGGCAAGAGCGGGGGTCTCGCTCTCCGCCAGCCACGGGAACGCCGTTCCTAGAAAATGAGCTGTTTGTTACTGACAAATGGAGAAACTCGGCTCCCTGACTTTGCTACTTGACATGAGAGGGGCTCTTAGTAGATGGGAAAATTGAAGACAATGCTCTTTTTCTTTATTTGTTGGGCACTGATAGAGGGAAAGCGTGCAAGGTCTCCAGGTAACGTCAGACTCTGGATCTTCTCATGGTCAATCACAGTCCTTAACCTTTCTCGTCTCTGCTGCGAGCGCCCTTGGGACTGTTTGCATTTTGATTTCAAGGCTTTCTCTTTGAATGCAAACAGGCAAAGGGGGAGATGATTGTGCAGACGCGTAACTCCTCCTGAATTCCCCTCTCTCCTGGCATCAGACAGACAAAGGCAGCTTAGAAAATGGTACCATCTTGGGATCGGGTGGCGTTAAAGGTTTTGGTGTGAAAATCTCCCCACTCCACTGAAGTAATAAGTGAGATCGCGCTGCTTTAGACCAGGTGACAGTCTGGGTTAAAATACACGGGAGAGTTTGGTCACATACAGGCAGTCTTCTAGATGTCTGGGTGTTGGTTTGGGGTTTTTTCCCCTAAAGAGTCCTTACTAACCTCCACGTGCTCGCAGCATCAGAGCTGGCTGGCTGGAGGCGGCTGGGGCATGGAATGGGTTTGGGTTGGAAGGGACCTTAAAAGTCATCTTGTCCCAACTCTGCTGCGTGCAGCCCTCCAGCTGCCCAATCTGCTACTGGAGCCCCTGGTGCCATCGCAAATATTGCAGCGTATGATTAACACTAACGAGGCAGAGGGAGGCAGCTGGGACCAAGCTGGGGTCCTGCCCCGGACCTGTGGCTGAAGGACATGGCCCCGCTCTCGTCTCTCCCTTCTGCTGCGAAGACTCTCGCGGCGCCGTATTTATCTCAATGTCATTTTCCTGGAGATGTGAGCTGGAACAAATCCGGAGCAGCTGCTCCATCTCTAAGTGTCCTTCAGGGATCCCTTCAGCAGACACTTTGCAGGATATAATGATGACATTCTAACGAGCGCTAATGCGCATGTTGTCATCTTTCTGTATTTACACTTCCCACAGGAGGCATCATTCGGAGAAGGAAAAGCCAGAGATGGAAACGTTGGAGCAGAAACTTCGGCGTCTGGGTCAGGCTCGGCCAGGGAACCCACCTAATTAAGAAAAGCCGCAAGGCAGGGCCGGTCCCGGGCTGCGAGGAGAGCGGTTGGCAGCGCACGGAGAGGTGGCCGGGAGAGGACAGCCCACCGAGCCAAGTCCCCGCAGTCGGATTACACCAGGCTGGAAGGAAAAAGGGGCAAAAGAGGCTTATTTTGGAGTGCAGAGTGACAGCAGAGCCTGCATCGCTCCAGATCCCCCAAGCTTCAGTCCAGTGATTTAACTGCAGGCTCCGGGCATTGTGTATTCTGGCACGTGCCTTCTCTCCGCTTCAGCCCAACGACGGGGCGTGGAGCAAATCCCCAACCTTCCTGGTGGACGTTCATTAGCCACGTCATTAAACAAACCCTGTAACGGCCTCAGCGAGCAACGCTTTCCCAAGTCCATCACAGAAAAGAGGATCCTTGAATGACAAACACAATCCAGTCCTCCAATCCACGAGGAAACAACCGCAACGAGCTCTTTCCCCGGCAGGAACATTATGTGCATACGTATGGGTACCTGTGTCTAGATGTAAATAAATAAAAGAGAACCTTCCAAACCAAATAAGCGAAATGAAACTATATATGTATGCTTGGTATTTTGTAATATAAGCAGTTGAAACGGATAAGGTCGCCGCTTTGTCCTCTGCTTACTGATTTTATCGGGGGAAGATTGCATCAAATAAATAATATATCAAAAGATTTCTCTCTTCATCTCTCCGCGCACACACGCGCTGCCGCCCCTGCCACGTTACCCAAATCAGGAGTGAGGATCCTGCCGCTGTGATAAGTAGTAATAAACGGCTCTGCTTGTCGGGGGAAATTTTGCTGGCAAATTTCCGAACCAGATTAAAAAGTAAATTAGATTTCTTCTGGAGAGTTGTTTTCAAGGGTTTTGTCTGCTGATGTTCCCGTGCAAGATTGCGGCTTTGCCAAGGGGGGAAGAGAACAAAAGGGGAGGATAAAGAATTGAGGTTGCAATTATCTGACTGAACAAGGTTCTCTGGTGGAAGGCACCTAATCAGGAAAGTCTCAAATTTGCTTAAAATACAAGGTGCAATACAAAATTTATTTATAATCTGCCTCACCTGCTCAGATAAAACTGTTTCTAAAGGCAGGCAATTGCAGGAGACAAGCTGTAAAATGGAACAAATGGAATCGAATCGGGTATTAATAACAGCAGAATGAAATAATAACAAAAGTGGGTCTTTGAGCAGAGCCCAATTTCTGTTTTACAGAAAATGCAGATGGAGCAGCGTGAGACAGAGAAGGGTTTCCCAGCAGGAGACGTGAGGGAGAGGGGGATGCAGAAGGGGTGTTAATCCCCGAGCATCGTGAGGAAGGCAGCAGGGCCCCAGGTAGTCGCCTAATTAGGTGCACCTAATTACAGGTGAGTAATTAGGTGCACCTAACGAGGAGAGCGATGGGGGCTGCCTCGCCGGGGGCAGGTGAAGTTACTTATGGGCTGGTGGTGGGGAGGGTCGCTCCCCACCAGTGCTGGCTGCAACGTGGTGCTCTCCCTGGGAGCTGGGTGAGTCTCTTGGTCTCTGTTTCTCTATTTATGCAGCAGAAATGTTGTTTTTTTGGTTATTTGATGTAGGCCTTCAGTCGCTGCGTGCACAGGCCCCAGCACTGTCTGTTGGTGACCTTGCTTAGAAGCTCCAGGCGTGACTGCGGTAGGAATAAGGTCTGAGGGCGTCGGGTGTAGAGCTGAGATGGTTTTTTTCTGTGTTCAGGAGCTCTCGCTTCAGCTGGGTGTGCAGGCAAGTCCCACAGCGTTGGGAAAGTTGGTTTTACAGGTGTTATTCCAGTTTTCTGTGTCTCTGTGCTCTATAACGTGCTTTGTGCCCACGGAAGGCAAGGTCACTGCCGAGGAACACACCGGGGCTGAAGCTGGGAGTGTGTATTTACCCCCAAATGTTTACAAAGCCCCTCCTTGCACTTAGCTTTTAGAGGAAACAGATGAATCTGCTGGGTTTGGTACAGTGCAGTGTTATGGCTCGGCGCAGGGGCTGGGTTGGCAGCGTTTATAAACATTGTCCGCAGGTGTTTGTTTGGAGATGTGTGTTTTGGTCGTTGTGAAACTTTTTGCACACAAACAACCCCCTCTGTGTTTGTGGAAACACCCTTGCTGATTTCTTGGGTAACTCGTGCTGCTGAAGGGCTCGGATGCATCAAAACCCTGAAATGGATAAAACAAATAATTTCTTCTCCTCCTCCTTGTGCCGTGCAGCTCTGGAAGGCGCCGGGGGCAGCGGTGCCCATGGTCGAGCACCGCACAGGAGCGGCCCAGGCTGCCCCGAAGATTTACTTTCTGATTTTCTGCCTTTGTGACGTTGCCATGTGAATGACCAAACTGCGTGAAATTCATGAAAAACCTGTAATCAAAGGGGTGCCGCAGGTGGCACCTGCCAAGCGTGGGTGGACGGGGCAGTGTTGGGGTGTCCCCGGGCAGCGATGCGGGGTGCGCAGGGGTCTCTGCGTGTACCGGGGATGCTGCACCGCAGCCAGCACCGGCTCCTGCCACCGGTCCAGCCCTTCATTTTGTATGTATTTGGGTAGCCGAGCTCTCAGGCGCCGAGCAGCTGCCCGGCTGACACCAGTGACGCACTCAGCCCGTGTGGGCTGACTCCTGTAATTGGGGTCAATCACAGAAAAAGCCCTGTCACAGCAGAAAGCGTTTCTTGGCTGCCGGGGCTGCCACAGACAGCGGCACTCCGGGGACGGGGAAGGAGCCCCGCTGCCCTCCCTGCCTCCCCTCGCCTGCTCTCTCTGCACGTAGCTCCTCTTTGCCCCCTTTTCCCCCTGCAAAAGGGGGGAAATGCTTGGTGGGTTGCTAGATCTGCCATCCTCCTCTCCTTCCCTCCCGCCTGGGCTCCTGGGGCTCTTGCTGGCTCCTCTCCATGAGAAGAGCTGTAGCCACGTCTCTGGTTGCCGTTGCCCAGCTGTGCGGGAAGGCGGCAGCAGCCTCGCTCCCCCGCCGGCACCCAGGGGGTCTCTGGGCTCCCCTGGTGGGGGAACAGGCATCCTCACTCCCTGCATCCCGAGCATCCCTGAGGGTCCTCTTGGGGTGGCTCCTCTGGCACGTTGTTATCCAGTCCCTGAGTCGTGGTGTTCACCAGAACACCCTCCTGCACCCCCGCCTTGGGCCGGTGGGGCGGGCTTGGGGCTACGTAATGGTGGCAATTGGTTCTTATTGCAAAAAAGATGCAAAACCCCACAGCTGATAGATGTGTTTTGGCACATGGAGCCCTCGTTGGTACCCATCGTGTCGTGTCTGCTGCTGAGGATGTGCGGCCACGGGAGCTGGGCTGTCCCCCTCGCCTTCCCCCCATCCTTCCTAAGCCATCGCGTGGTGGGACCCGCACCCAGGCACCTTCCAAGCAGTGACAGAAACGGGACGGTGTCCTGCCAAATGCAGGAGTTGTCCTTTTGTCTCATGCCCTTGCCTTGGCAGCTCTGAAGCTGGCGGCCAGGCAGGAGCCCAGCACCCTCCTGGAAGCCCGAGCACCCTCCTGCTCTGCTGTCCCTGCTCCTGCGCCCGCCGGCCGGGGCTGACGGAGCCTGGGAGCTCACGAGCTCGGGGGAGAAGCTCCGTTTTCTGCGGTGGTGCTGTTGAAATAAATAAATAAACACATAGATCATCCCCGCTTCTTTTTGCTAACCCTGCCAGTCAGTGACAAAGGAGCAAGGGACCTTTCGTGGAGATAAATACAGTGCGAGGGGGTAATTAAAGTGACTGATTTCTCCGTGGCAGGAGCTTTCCAAGGCTTCGCTTCCCGCAGCGTCCTTGCGTTCCAGCAGGGAGAGGAGCGAGAGGTACGGGGCTGTCTCGGAGCAGCACGAGTCGGGGACAGCCGCCTCCGAGGGGACCCGTCCTCCCGGGTAACCCCTCATCAGAGGCTTAGAAAGCCCAGGAGGTCTGGGAACAGCCATCTAAACCCACAAATAATAACAATCTCATTCC
Source organism: Xenus cinereus (assembly GCA_025774025.1). NCBI lineage: Eukaryota > Metazoa > Chordata > Aves > Charadriiformes > Scolopacidae > Xenus > Xenus cinereus. Next base: position 7,732,295 of record JAOXJK010000010.1, read on the forward strand.
CCTGCTAGGTTGCATCAGCAAGACCTTTCCCATCTCCTTTCTCCCCTTCTCTGTCACCAAAATAGTGTGAGGGAAAGGTTCGCAGCTCCGAGCTGGCGGGTTTGTGCCCTGAGCTGTTTTCCTGCTCTCCAGAACGTGAGAGCGGGCGTCGGGAGCTGTCACGGCCGTCGCAGCGCTGACAAACCTCTTTAGGAGGTGAGAGATGAAATAGCACAGCTCGGATTTTTCGGCAAAGAGGGTTTTGCAGATCCACAGGGAGAAAAGAAGACCCTGGTAAAGGCAGGAGAAGAATCACAGATTCACAGAATCTTTATGGTTGGAAGAGACCTTTGAGATCATCAAGTCCAACCACAAAAAAAAAACCCCAAAAAACCAAACCCCAAAAAGCAACAGCAAAACAAAAAAACACCACCACCCCACCCCCCCCAAAAAAAGCCCCAAAAACCAAAACAAAAAAAGCCCAAACCCACAAACAGACACAACCCAACAATCTCGGGCACTAGAGCACGCCCTGAAGAGCCACATCTACGCGTTTCTTAAATACCTGCAGGGATGGTGACTCCACCACCTCCCTGGGCAGGCCCTTCCAGTGCCCGACCACCCTCTCAGGAAAGGAAGGTCTTTCAGGGCTGGTGGTGTATGTGGAACGGGTCCGGGGTGAACCCTGAGCTGCCGGGGCTCAAACAGGAGCTTCTCCCCGGGAAGGAGGGACCCCGGTCAGAGCCACCACATCCATGGGTGCTCCCCAAGGCCTCCTGCTGCCATGTGTTATTCCTTTGTCTCTGCGCAGCTTCGTGATGGACCTTCCGTTGCTTACTGTGAGGGAAAGTGTGTCTCGCCTTGTTTACCAAGGATAAATGGTTTATCTGCCGCGTGTTAATCATTACCCTGCACCTTTAATCTAAAGCGTTATCCAAAGCTGCGACTGGGGGCTCGTTTAGATTTCTTGTTTGTAGCAATAATACCCTTTTAATATGCTAAATGAGAAAGCAAATGATCCTTCCTTACGCTTATGAGTTTTTAAAAACACTTCTTCTCCAGCGGTTGAAGGTCACTCTTCTGGCAGATTAATGCCGAGCTCCCGGGCCCCGCTGGTGTCTGGGGTCAGCCCTGCTGCCGCCGCCGCATATTAAAGAGCGCTGGGTGGGAGAGCTGGGACCAGCACGGGCTTGCTCCTCGGGGTCCCCCCAGCTGTCCCCCAGGTCCCCAGGCGTCCCTAAGCCCCCTCCGGATCCTGGGTTTCGATAAGGCTTTTCCTGTTGCTCGGCAGCAGACACGTCTCCTCTGATGCTATCGCGCATTCCTCTCTCTTTTCTTTTCTTGCTCTTCCGAGGAGCTCGTGTCCTGGTGATCTATGAGTTGTTTGGAGAAGGAGCAAACACTACTTATGCATTATATACATGTCTTGTCTGTTCCACTTGATAATGCCATTCTTTAATATGCTCAGCAGTAGCTTTTCGGCTGGCTCTTCCCCCCGCTCCCCTAAAGCCTGCCTGGCACACACCAAGGCCTTTTTATTCTTCAAATAATTTAGGGGATTTTATATCTAACTTTGTTTTGCGAGATCTTTGTGCGCAGAGAAAAAGGAACCAAACAAAGCAGAGATGTGCCTCGGTAGCCTGGAGCGTTCCCGTCCCTCTCCTCGCGAAGACGTGGTGGCTCTGAGGTTGGCTCGGAGGTGGAAGGAGGAGAAGGGGAGGACGCATTGGCACCTCTGAAAGTCAGCGCTGGGCTGCGCCAGGCCAGGCCAGTGCCGTCGCCCTGGTGTGTGTGTGTCTGGGTCGGGGTAGCGATGCTCCGTCACGGGCAGTCACTGCGCCAGGGAGGGAGTGGGGGGAGCACCGCAGCCTCTGGCTTCCCATCGGGATTGCTGAAATCCCGGGGACGACATGGGCTCTCTCGGGGATGGAGAGTCGTTTAAAGAAAAGGGAAAAAAAATAAAAAGCTTTCTCAGTCCTCCCTTTCCAGCTGAGAGGAGAGGACCTGGCATCGCCCGTCTGATTCATGAAAATCGCTCTGACCTCTCATATTAATAGTCCGAGCTCTCCGAAGCCACGGGAACCGCGGCCTCATCCCTGAACTCGGTTATTTTACCTGTTCTCTCTCCAGATACACTAAATAAAGCACGGGATGTGCTCTACTCAAGGCTCTCTGGCTTAGCTCGATGACAGCACGTTCTTTGTGATTCCCGTGCAAAACTTTCCCTTATTTCTCTCTTTCTGTTTGCTCGCCTCCTGAGTTTGGGGGAGAGGGGTGCGGGAGCGTGGTCTCGCGTCGGTTTGGCTGGGTCCGTGTCCCCCAGGCTCTGCGGGACGTGGTGATCCAGGCTGGGTCACCCCTCCCCGTCCCCCCGCCGGGAAGTGCAGGGCAGGGGGGGATTCCCCACTGCTGGCTCCGGCCCCGAGACTGCAGAATGGATCCTGCCTCCCTCCTCCTCTCGGCGCGGTGATAAGCAGGAGAGGAGAGGAATACATGATGGATAAGCTTTAAAAAGGAGTCCAGGGTCACAGCTTTGTCTATAAAAAGTAAATAATGTGGAGAGCGGGGACCCATCTCCCGGCTGGCACAGGCGTCGAGCGGAGGACGTGCTCTGCCTTGTGATGGAGATGTCCCTCGGGGCCCCGGACCCGCCGGTAAATCAGAGCCCCGAGGGGCGAGTGTCTCCCGTGCACAGCCCGGGGCAGGGAGCCGCTAACAGGGAACAACTTTGAGGCTGTGAAGGCGTTTGCCCTTTGCGCAGCGTTTCCTTCTTTTATGTTTCCAGCCGACAAACAGCTCTCTGATGTCTTATTCCAAAGGGTTCCGTACAGGAAAACTTCCCCAACTCCAAGCAAAAGCCACCACCTGAATAAATCAAGGGGGAAAAGCACTGAAAGGTTTGGTGGGGAGAGGTTAAAGCAGGTACATCCCACCCTGTCACTGCTGGTGGGATGCAGCCGGGCTGATGTTGTACAGCTGGAAGCAGCAGGGAGGGGAAACCTCGTGTCTTTGGTCACTGGGTGTGATACTGGGTGTACTGGGAGAGCATCCCACCCTCCCGGCAGCCCGGAGGAGAGCTCGGCAGCATCCCCACCGCCTGAGTCAGCAGCCGCAGAGTACAACTTGACCTTGCGTGGAAAGAGATGTCAAACAAATCTTTGTGCTCGTCACAGATGGTTTGACACACGCACACACACACACGGTTCCCTGCAAATCAATCTCCCGTGCTGGCCTGGCCACTTGGTCCCTTCCTGGGGAGGAACGTGAGGCTGATGGTGCTACATCCACCTCCCTCCTCCTCCCCTCCGTCCTCGGAGTCCCGAGCTATAATGGGGTTACGGAGAAGCTTCACTGAGCAGCACCCCCGGGATGATGAGCCAGTCACACGAGCTCGGGCAATAATATTTAGCGCCATAATTATGCCTTGAAATGTCCTTGGAGAGTCTGCAGGGGCTACACGGGAAGGAGGAGAGCAGAGAAAACGTCTCCTTGCCGGGATCACGCCCTGCATCCCCAGAAACGGCTTTGGAGGCGTGAGAGGGGGGACAGGGAAGCAAGGAAATCCCAGCGCATTCGAGTTTCCCATCGCTGTCCCCCCCTCCCCGTGGGCTGGCGCAGAGGGACTCGCCGGGGTCAGCTGGTTTAACCGTTTCTCCATGTTCGGTGTCTAATTCGACAAACTCCATGGCAACGCGCCAGCCGCTCCGCTTACCCGACCTCCCCGACCCCCTTGTTAACAGCCTTCCTACCGGCTGCCTCCAACCTGGCTCCAAAAAGCCACTGAAGCGCTTTGACTCCGAATGACACGGCCAGGGGTGGAGGGGACCCGCCGGTGGAGGGGGATATTTGGGGGGGGGGAAGCTGATTTAGGACAGTTTGTGTGTGCGCAGGTGAAAAGTGATGTTCTTTGCATGGCAAACTGCGAGAAACCAAGCCCCACTCCTCAACCACAATCATCTGCCTTTGGGTTCAAACCCTCCCCGAGGTGCTGTCTGGAGCTTCAGACTGAGCACAGAGGGGGGAAAAATGACTTTCAGTATATGCATCGTGCTATAAACACGCGTTGCCGTATTCCCGTGCAGCAGAAATGTGGCAGAACGGAGCGCTCTGCGGATGCAAGCGCTTTTCTTAAGCTGAACTTGGCCCTCCCGCGTCCCACCTCGGCCCAGACAGGTCGCTTGGCGACGTCACTAAGTGATGGGAAATGGGTTTGTAATGGGGAGTGATGAGCTGCTTTGACACCAGACAGTCCCACCAGCCTCAGCTGCAATATTTCCTTTACTGGGACGCGTCCAGGCTATTTTCAGCAAACGATGAAATTAGAACAGTGTCAAACGTACAAGGATAAAAGGGTTGGTTTTTTCTCTTGGGACTAGAAAGAGGTTAATTAAAAAGAAACGGAAAGAAAGTCTTTGTCCACTCCTGGACCGATTCAAGCCTGGGAGTCCGCAGCTTTGCCTTTCGGGAGAGCTGTATTCCCGGAGAGCGAGGTGCCAGCGGGCAGCGCAGCCTCCCGAGCCCCCTGGCCGCTCCTCCGCTCGCCTTCTGCGCCAGGTCCCCAGGGAAAGCGCCTCCAGATCGGTTTTCCCCCCTCATCATCCGAGCTGGGGCTGGCGGGCGAGGGAAGGGGACACGGCCCCGGCAGCTTTCCCGCGCCGAGGGGCTTTTCTCTTTGGCAGCATCAGCTGCCTCCTCCTCCTCTGGTTGGAGTGGGGACGGGTTGTAAGAATGGGGGTTTTTTTTGCGCAAAGATATAATTATACGTCCCTGATTAATCTTCAGGCTGAGCCGAGCGCTTGCTATAAATCTTTGAAACAAACATGTTTATTTATATTTTAATTATCTTTCTTCTCTCCTTTCCTGAAGTTCAGGTTGATTTGAGCTTCTCCTACATATTTATCCACGGAGCGGTTCTCTCCCCGCCTTCTCTGGGCGTTTTGGGGGCGAGACCGCGGTGTCTCCCTGCAAGGTGGTGCCTGCACCGTTGCTTTTCGGTGCCAAATCCTTTTTTAGACTCGGAACCGATTCCTTTCTGGGAGCACCGGCCCTGATGTGGCCACAGCCTTGTGGGAAGAGGCTGTTCCCAGCAGAAAACCTGTCTCCAAGGGAGCGGGGACGCTGCATCTCGCAGCACCCGCTGTCCCTGGGCATCCGCTCCGGCCGTCCTCTCATTTCCAGCGAGCGGCTGTAATTTGTAAACATTAATAACCGTTATTACTATTAAAAATGAAAGAAAGCGAGTAGCCCTGTAACTAATTACTTTAAGTGTTTTCAATGAGCCACAGTTCAGCTCCTTTATAAAGTCTCCCGCTGCGCAGACCAGATTGTCATTATGATCGGATCTTTCCTTAGACCTATTAATTTTGCCCGGAATAACAGCCGAACAGATGCGGGGAGAAGGCTACTCTCATTAACATAATTCCCTTCCAAGACCGTTGCCTCCCCGGAGGCCGGCGCCGGCTCCTCCATCCTCTCCCGGCTCTCTCCGGGGCCGGGGAGCGCGGATGCCATCGGTGACCTCAGCAGATGTCCCTTCTCAAAGACGAGACCCCTCCTGGGTCCGAACCCTTCCCCAAACACCCCACGGGAATGACCAGCCCCAGTGCCGCGTTCCCCTTCTTCTGTGGCCGGCTGAAATTTGGGACCCAGCAGTGATGTCCGTTTTGAGGCCAGGGAGGCTAAATTTTTTAAAAATCACTAAATTTTTTGCTAAAAAATAATTAATTAATTTTTTTAAATTTGCTAAAAAATTCCCTGCAATTTGATCCCAATTTTAAAATTATTTTTATTTTTTTCTCCTCGTGGTTCCCCTGCAGCTTTCTCTCCCTCCTGGCACTTCTTCCACAAGGGAAGGCGCATCCCTGGCCCCAGTGCCAGCATGGGAGGGACGAAGGCTTTTCCTCTCCCGGGCAGCCAAAATCCCCAAATTCTGCGATGAAACGTATCTCCATCCCCCTGCAAGTGCCCACGTGCCGTTTAGATGAAGGTTTTTAACTGAACGTTGCGGTGGCATTTCACATGGGGGAAATTGCTCCAGTATTTACTGCTATTAAATTAATTTCTCAGTAGAGGATTTTAGACTCTTGTAATTCATGATGATATTTTAGGTCCTGTTTACTGTCTGGTGCTTAAAAAAAATTGTCTCAAGCATTTGTTTGCCGAATATAACGCTGTTATTACATTAGCTTTCTCTCGCAGGAGAGACAGGGGTTCATTAATGTTGATGTGGAGCTTATTGTATCGCTGAGCTCTCCGAGCAGCGGGTAATTTTTCATAACATATGTGTGGCAATATTCAGGCACAGAAGGATGAGTGGGAAATGGTTGTAGCCTGGCACCCGTACGCACCCAGAGAGACTGCGGCTCCGCGTAGCACCAGGGGATATCCTTCAAGTCCTGTACAATCTATATATCATCAATATATCTTTCTATCATCCATCTATTTATATACAGTGCCCCAGCTGCAAGGGGGGCTCATCCCCCCAAGCAGAAACACCTTGACATTCACACAGGGAACTCCAAAGGATGGAGCTCAAGTGGAGAAATACCTATTTTTCTCAAAAAACAGGTAGCAAAGCGCTGGAAGAGGCGCAGCCTGAAATGGGATGGGGGAAAAAAACTATTAAAAGGGGAAGGAGGGCTTCATTTGAAATGTTATGAGTATCTTTTAGTTACTAATGCCTTCCCCTCCAAATGGCTGCGTTTCTGCAGCAGAAATTGGCAGCAATCAGGCTCACAAGCGTTGGGAAGAGATTTACTCGGAGAGATGAAAGAAAACCGTTTTCTTCTAAATGCTGGTGCCCAGAGCCAGATAATCTGGCTGTCTCTGAGCTGTGGCCCAGCTCCTCTGCTCAGGACATGCTGGGGCAGGGGAAGTGCCCACACGGCCGGGGCCAGGGAGGTGGCGTTTCCATCTGGCCATAGAGAGAAGCTCTGCTCTGCTCTCTGCATCTGGGCTGGATTTAGCACAGGGGCTTGATCAACAAAATGATGCTTTTTGGGACTTCTTCCCTTCGGTTTTGAAGTAGAAATGTGGGGAGGGGAACACGAAAAGCCTGTGAAGATCCAACCAACTGGACTGCTCAAAGCCCCCAAAAAATAATTATTATCTCCCGGAGAAAAGAGCTTTTCTCCCAGCCCTATCAAAGCTGTGCTGCGTCCTTCAGATGAAAGCTCCGCTTTTTACTTCCCTCCTTTTAGCACCTCGTTTGTTTTTTAAGCTCTGTTGTTCCGAAATGAACAAACAGCTCCTCTGCTGCTCCCAAAACATCTCTCTTGCCAACCAGGGGCTGGGGTGGCTCCAGAGCCGGCCGTGATGGGCTCCCTCCGTGCCGTGGGGGCTCCTGCAGCACTGGCTCCATCGCCGCTCTCGGGGAGGAGCTCCTCGTGTTTTTCAAGGCGGTTCAGCCGTCCCAGGTGCCAAAAATCCCACATCTTCCAATTTTTAGAACAGAATTAATAAAACAAAGGATAGCAAGTAGCAGATGCTGGGAAATGTAATTACCAGCTGATGGGTTTCTGGCCAGTTTGGGTTTTTTCTCCCTCTCTCCCGTGTAAAAAGCTGCCTGGTGAAGGCGTTGGGTTTGGAGGAAGCCGGTGCGGGCAGAGGGACACGACGTGGGTGCTCGGGGAGCTGGTCTGGGGATGTTGGGGGTCTCTGAGCAGAGGAAAGACACGGGGGGTGGCACTGGGGCTGCCCCTTGCTTTAAACACCCCTGGCCAGCGCACGCCCCGGCTTGGCTGAGATTCCCAGATGCACATGGAAAACGAGGCCGGGAAGCTTAATTCTTCCCAAAATCAATACTTGTCTTCAGTCTCTCCTGCTCTGGCGAAACGAGCTGCGTGACGGGGCAGAGGAGAGCAGAGCCTGGGGGGGGAGGCCGGGCAGCGTGGTACGGGATTATTCCTCATTAAATAGAGATACGCTCAGCTTTTGCACTTGCTGGAGGCTCGCGGCTCCTCAGACCCCTCTGTTCCTGTGTTTGGTTCTTGTATTTAAAGTGGGTTTGGGAGCTCTAGAGGGAGCGGGATGAGGTGCAGGGTGGCCGGGATGCTGGGGCCCGTCCTTGGCATCTGTGGGCCAGGGTATCACCATGTACCATCGCATCGCACGGAGTGGTCTCCTCCTCTTCTCCTCTTCTTCCCCTCCCTCTTCAGCCAGAGAAGGGATGGGGGTGCCGCTTCCCAGCTGATACGTCTGGAGCCGATGCTGGCTTTGGGGGGGGATTTTCCTCTCCCTCCTGTCCCCCTCTGGACAAGGACCACGGCCCTGGCCCTGCCAGCGACGGGCAGTGCTGCAGGCAAGGCAGGGGGCAGAGGGAACGTACCGTTCTGTTTTCAGAAAATGGCATTTTCAGAGAAAAACTCTGCTTTGGTTGTGCTTCCGTTGCTTTCGCTCTGGGCGAACGCTGGGGGTTCTGCCTTCGGAAGGAGGAGGCTTTCAAGTGGTGTTTCAATTAAGATTTTAAACTGGAGAGATGCAAGTTAGATCAGAGCGGAGCCTGATCTCAGCAGCTCCCCTCCGCTCGCCCTTTGATACTGGGAGACGTCGCCGTTTGTACGTCTGCGTCGCCGGCGCCGTGAGGAGCGATGGCGCCCGCGTGAGCATCCCCCGGGGAGATCTGAAGGGAAAGCACTTGTTTTCCCCCACCCCCCCAAAAGCAGCCTGGGCACAGGGGAGGGATGGCTCCAGAATAGAAACCGGGCTGTGAAATTCATCATTTGGTTCTGGAATTAAATGGCTTTATAGTTATATATAACTTTTTTAGGGTGAGCTCTCATCTGGTGACAATATATCTGTAGCCTCTATTTTTTTATCTTTCGTGGTTTTGGGGGAAATGTGCCTTCTCGCGTGTGTACAGTAAGTACCTTGCAGGAGGGACTGTTCAGTACCCGGGGCCTCCTGGCACCATGAAAATACCGAGAATAAAGAATAGTAAACATCCAGAGCTCCATCCGATGCCTTTCCAACCCGCCCGTGCCTGTAAACACAGCAGCCCTACAGAAATGTTTTCCCCTCACAGAATTTATGGTGTGTTCGGGGGTTGCAGCCTCCAGACCTGGAGGCAAAAGTTGATTTTTTTATTTTTTTTTTTTCCTTTGGAGTTTCTCCTTTATAGCGTTGCTTATCACGTCTTGGCGTGCTCGCTGCCGGCATCGCCCGGGATCCGCAGGCAGAGGCGGCTGTGAATACCCGGGGGTAGGAGCACTCCCACGGGAAGGTGCACGGGGTTATCCAAACACCCCCAGCCTCCCCAAAAGCCCTCTGCAGCCGAGCATTTCGTTGCTGCTTGGAGTGAAAACTCTCACCGAGCCTTATTGACGGGAGGGAAGTTGCTTATGTCTGCTCTTTGCTGAGAGGGAATAACGATTTTCAAAAAGCAGCCAGACAAAAGAGCTCCGGGGGCCTGGCAGCTAATTAGTCGTACAGTGGCGAGCGATGGCCGCCCGTCAGTAAAACATGACGGGCCACAAATAAGGAATTAAGCCGGGCAGCAGGGTTTGCAGCGCGGAGCTTCGGCCTGGGGAGCAAGGGCTCTCCCTTCCCAGGGCAAACAGAGATATTTGCAGCGGGATATTGCTATTGCAGCCCCTCCGCTCACGGATCTTCCCCGGCACATGGGGACCCCAACCCATCACAGGGACCAGGCAAGGACCCCCTGGACCTCTCCCTCTGGCCTCAGCGGGGCGTCTCTGTGAGACAGGCAGCAGGAAATTCCCTTTATGGGCCTGTCCGAGCAAGGGGACGGTGTGAGGAGGCTCAGCTGCCCTGCTGGGGACTCTGCTTTGCGGATGATGTATCTCGGGGGAGAAGACAAACGTGCGGCGCTGTGCTCGGGTAGGAATTAATCCATGTGGCACCATTTATCTCGGGGGGATGATCGGAAAGCGGCGTTTAGCAGGATGTGCTGCTTCCCCCGGGATGATATAAGTGTGCTGCGCGGGGCTTATCTGGTTTTTATGGGAACAGGTCACCCGGAGGGGAGACACGGATGGGCCGTGTTCTGCTTTTCCTGTGCAGGATGGCCGCTCTTTGGGGGGATGCCATAAATCATCCCCTCAGTCCAGTGCTGCATGAGTCCCACGTCTTGGGTGATGTGGGGTCTGTGTTTGCTGGTGGCATTCGCCTGTTCCCTCCCAGCCCAAGGAGGGCCCAAACTCTGATTTACGGGGCCAAGTCACAGAGCTGGGGGGTCTAATCTGAGCCCCAAATGAACGTCCCGTGGGAATGGCCATGGCGCTGGGGGTGTCGCTCGCGGGTGAAGGGACGGACCCCGGGAAGATGCCTCCTCAATGCTCAGCACCGGGTGGACGCGGCTGCTCTGCGGGGTTTGCTCTCCCCCATGGCATCCCTCCTCCGTGAGGACCATGGCAATGGCCCCCGAGCTATGGAGGAGCGAGGATCAAAGGGCTCCTCCGCCACCTCGACTCCCCAGATGACGGCCGGGAGATGGAGACAGAGCGGGGAGAGGCCGGGCACCTGTTTTCAGCCGTGGACGGATGTGTCGGGAGATCCTCGTTCGCCTCTTGGAGGCGAGATCCGCTCTGCTGAAACAACAACCGGAGCTAATTGCAGGTTTCACTGCGTGGTTTTGTTAGCAACAAAAGCACCTTCTTCCTGCAAAACAGAGAGCGAGTCTTCCCAACGCCTCCCCCAGAGACCACGAGGAATTGGGGAAAAGTCATCTCTATTCCTGGAAAACCCAAGCGGCTGCAGAGGTACGGCATCGGTTATCGTTCTGGGAACATTCGGGAGCGGTTTGCTGGGTGGTGCCAGCGCGGCCTCCGTCGTGGCGTGGAGGAGGTTTTGGAGATGCTGGGGGAGTCCTGGCCGTCTGGGTCACTGCCCTGAGGTAGCATCACCTCCCCAGTCTGAATCCCATCCCTCCCCAGGGAATAACCCCTCATTTGTCCTCCCACCACCGGTCCCTTCGGCCAGCATCCTCCTCACGCAGGGGCTTCTTTATGCTCCTTCAGAGTTCAGAAAGTAACTGTGAAGCCAGGTTCTTTTCAGCTCTTCATGTCCTGAGTGTAAGGTGCCTACGATGCTCCGGCTTGAAGCCTCTTCTAAGGACTCCTGGAAGCTGGAACCTGTTTGACCTCACGGACACGCAGACGTCTCTACCTTTGCTGTCTCTCTCCCTACCATGCTGCAGAAATATGCTGTCAGGTTCACTTCTGGTGCAGGAAAAATGAGGAGTATTGCAAAAATCAATGTTCAGCAGAGGACAGAAGCCACCGGAGGGCTGAGGGGAAGGATGCTGCTCCCGGTTTCCAAAAGGTTATTTTAGCCAAAAAAAAAAAGCTCTTGCAAAATCCACCTGATCCTCGTGACACTCGTGGCGTTTCGGAACTTAATTGCAGGAGCATGTGAGCCTCTGCAATGGAAATTATTCTGGTCACTGACAATCAATTCTGGGAAATCCGGCGGGGATGCATTTGCTCGGTGCTGTGGGCGTCTGGGCGAGAGCAGGCAGGAGGAGAAATGACCCAGGCTCAGAGGGATCCCTCTTCCTTCAGCACGTCTTAAGGGATCACTCCCTTGGAGTAAATGGAGGGGACTTGCCAGGAGCCGGCCCGCGACATTTTTATTCTACCCTGGAAGAAGGAGGAGCCACTCTTGGGCCCTCAACAGATGAGGGTGTTATCAACCCCCTCCTCACAAGTGGGATCAACAGCAGGAATCTGCCGAGGGACGGCTCCTCTGCTTGCTGGAAAGTCTCTTTTTCAGCCCTTAAAAAGGAAAAAAAAAAAAAAAAAAATAATGGAAATAAATTCTCCTCCTGTTGTGCTGGGAAAAAGGTTTGAAAACAAGGATGCTGTGAGCAGGGAGGAAGGGAGCGCGTCACCAGGTTGGAAAAAGGCTTTGAGTTTTGAAGGGGGAGACTTGCTCGTAAGCGACCCTCTGCAAAGCCAACCCTTTCAGTTATTTACTGGAAGCAATTAAAAGTCTCAATAACTGGAAAAACTAGTTTGAGTGTCTTTTGTTAGTGCTTTCAGAGGGATGGATGGGGGAGGCCAGAGAAGTTCGTCCCTGGGCTGTGAATAAAGCCTTGTTCGGGCTCGGTGCGAGGCGGTGGCTCAGCCACTGTTACAGACTAATAATGGTCTCATTTGAATTTTATCTGCACGATATAAATTTAATAGTTTCACTGGAATGTGCTCTTCACGTTGTCATAACACAGGGATGTTTGGGAAGGCTTCAGAGGTGGTTTAATTAGCAAAGGTAGTTGGGAGGGCATTCTGCATTATCTTCCTCCTTTTCTTTCTACTAATGTTCTGTAATTTATGTCGCGGAGGAGCAGGTAAGCTTTGTAACGCAGAGAGGGGTTCAAAGCCGGCGGTTCGCTTGGCTTCAAAGGACCCGGGGAAGGCAGGTCGCCGGCAGACAGTTTATTACCTGTCATTTTCTGCACCGCCCCGTGAAAATAAATAAATAAGCGGGAGCGGATCCATCCTCGGCAGCGCTGATGGCCCGTGGGTGCTGGCTCACCCCGGGTGCTAGGTGGGGTGTCACCGCCCAGCAGTCGGGGATGCGGGGGCAGGGGTGCATCGCTGAGGATGCTCGGGGGGGGCTCACCGTGCCCAGTGATGCCCGATTTCCAGGGGAAGGTCTGGAGCGCTTCCCCGGCGGCGGCAGCGCCGTTGAGGGCTGTGTGTGTGTCCCCTGCGCAGCAAAACCCCCCCCTGCATTCCCATGGGAGTCGCACGGCAGCTCTGCTTTCCGTCCGTCCGTCTGTCTGGCATCCCGGGAACTCAATGCGCCGCTGCCTGTCTGGCTGAAAGCCTGGGGGAGCCGACGGGAAGATTTCCACTGACTTCAGTCTGCCTTGGATGGCATCCAGGGCCGGGAGCGGGATGAAGACATCTGCTCTCTCCCCGGATGGCCTGGGTGATGGCCATCACCCGTGGCACTCCCAGCCTGGCCCGTGGCTGCCCCTCCTGCTCGGAGCCACCCTGCAAGTGCCACGTCCCTCCCAGACAGCGAACAGCCAGGCAGTGGCCGTGCCAGAGGCAGCCCCCACCCCTGCCTTGCTGAGGTTGGACCTTCTTTGGGGCAGGGGCATCCACATTCAGGGGTTTCCAACAAAGCAACCTGTTCCTAGCATCAATGACAAGGAGGGATGAAGCTTTTCTGCTGCAGCGCGGGGCAAAAAAAATATTCAGATTAACTTTCCCACTCCTTTTCGTTCTAACTTTCCCCACATCTGGGAGTGAGAAACAGACCTGATTACAGCCCTATCAAATTATCCCCGCGCTCGGGCTTCAAGTGGACAATTACGATCAGCAGCAGAACGCTGGAGTCGGTCCCTCGCTCGCGGGTGCTGGTGTCCTGCTGCGGGGAGCAGGCTGAGGACTTGGGATGAGGACAAAGATGTGAAATCGGAAAAGATACGGGGGTAGGGAGGAACGAGAAGGGCAGGGAAGGGGAGCCCGGAGGTGGGCTGTTGGGCCAGTGGATTCATTCGGGGGGGAAATTTGCCTGGGTTGAAAGAAGATAAGATCTTCCCACCAAAATCCTCAGGACTTTACCCTCTGCAGTGTGGCTTTCCTGCCCATCGCTCCCTCCCAGCGAGCACGAAGCTAAAATCTTTGGGTTTTTTCACTGAAATTGGGCTCTTGCTTGTAAAAGCAGAAATAGAAAAGGTTATGTTCTTAAGGAGAATGGTTCTGATACCTGCATTAATGAGCGTGAGTCACGTTTGATGGAGGATGTCCTTTGACGAGCCCTGGCTGTCAGTCGGTCCTGAAGCCCATCACACACGGCGCACACACAACCTGCCCCCCTGTGCCACCACCACCCCTGCTTTATGTCACCCTTGCAGCCTCAATCCCTGACCTAAAAAAAAAAAAAAAAAAAAATCCAGGTTCTGAAGGTCACATCTTAAAGATTTCAGAGAGACATTTAGTTATGTAGAAATAAAATATGAATTTTAATGCGCGGCATTAACATGAGCTCTTTTAGGAATAACTCCAGGACTTCATGATGAAGGTGTTAGAGCACAGGTGCCTGCCAGTCTTCATAAATCACCTCCAACAAGTTAATTCTTCATAAAGGAGGATGAATTTGAATCTCGGGGACGGATGACTGGGTACAGCAGAAAAGAAGCGGCAAAACTTAAGAGCACTCGGGTCCTGGCAGGAGGGAACAGTCGGGCAACCTCGGACAACGCGGGAGCGAATAGGAGTTTTAGGGAACATTCTTTAAACCCCGGCAAAAAGCAGTTGGTCGCAAGGGTGGCTTGTGCCTGGTACTTGTGTCCCGATAGCTTCTGGAGGCGCCAGGGCAGCTCGGTGTCCCCCAGGGGTGGCCAGCCCCACGGGAGGTGACGTGTCTGAGGGCTGGAGATGGGCCCAGGATGATGCCGCTTTGCACGTGCAAAAATGTTAATTTTCATCGTGGTGTGTGTCTCGTCCTGCCTGGGCGGGGACGCTTCTCGCGCGAAGCCGGCTGAGAAGGCAGCCGAGACGTTTCCCCTTGCCTAGAGCGTGCCGCCGAGCCAGGCTGCTTTTTATTTGTTGTTGATTTTATTGATGTTATTGACTTTTTCATGGGGCACTTTGGGGACGTTTGCACGATGGCGTGTGCAGGCGCTACAAATGGCTTGATGTTACACAGTGTTTAACTCGCGCTCCGCACCGGTGAGAGAGACACATTTTTATTAAGAATCTCTTGTAGACACTGCTTTTGTTTTTATGATAAAATATATAATGCAGTCATCACCACCGCCATCCCACTGTGGCTACCGGCTAAGGCAAAATAACGATGTGTCGAATAAGTGCTTCCCAGACAGTAAGAGAGGTAGGCAGCGCGCGGGTTCCGCGCAAAGAGCCTCCCGTGCCGTACGACGGCGTCCCCACGGACTGGGAAGGTTTGGGGGGATTTCAGCAGGAGGCAACCGGGACACCCGAGTGGGGCTGCTGTCGGGTGGCTGTTCCCAGGCCGACCTTCTGCCAGGGACGGAATCGCAGGATGGTCGTTATGAGAAGGGGGGGAGAAAATCAGAGGCACCTGGATGTTTTGGAGTTCCCACAGACGGGCTACCCTGGGGTCGTGGTCTCTGCAGCCGCCGGACTGGCCGCTCCGGAGCGGTGACATCTGGCCACCAGAGAGATGGTGGAGTCAGAGGAGGCTTCCCTCGGAGGAGAGGGGGAATAAGGTGCGGGTCACCCCGGTTGCAGCCTGTCCCCGTGGCGTTTCTCTCTGTCCCTGCTGCCCCCACCCTCTGCCGATCGCTTCCCCGCGCAGCTGGGAACTGGGGCGTTAAGTGTTTTGACCGGAGGATTTATAGATTGAGCTCTGGAAATGTGATGTTAACACAGGGACGCGCAGGAACACCGTGAATATTTCAGTACGTGGGTGAGGACAGGGAGAACAGGCTTTCTTCCCCCCTGGCCCCCGTAAATAAACCAGCATCTCTTGTTTTCTATTCCAAGGCTCGCCGCCTGCCTGAGACAGTAATATTTTAAAGTTGATTGGATCTTAAAATTGTAAGAGGTCCCCGGTGGCCCGACTTTAGCTGGCATTATCAGCTCAGCCATTGTCTTACAAAGCAATCTCCTCTTGAACCATCCTGTGCTCCCTCATCCCTTAAAGTCGCGCAGCCCGGAAGGGGCCCGGTGCTCTCCGGGAAGAGGGAACGGTGATGGTGAGGAATGAAGATGAATATCATCGCGCTGTGCCCTTGGCAGCAGCCAGCCTTGTCCTTGGGGCTCGGAGCACCTCCGGAGGTTGCTGTTTGCTTTTGTGTATTCACCGGGGACGGGCTGACAGTGCCATCCTTCAGGCTGAAAAACGCTTCAGAGGGGAAGAGCCGGAGCGGTGGGATGGAGCGGGTGAAGCCCGGCAGCCTGTGGGGAGGGCTGGACGGTGCTGTGCAGGGTACGGAGGGGTTCACCACCCTTCCAGCGGCCTTTACGTGTCCTGGGGCGCTGTGTGTGTCGTCCAGTGGGCTAAAACCTGGAGATAATGTCGGGAGGGCGAAGGGAAAGGGTCCCGGAGCCGGGAGCTGCCGAGGTGCTTCGCCAAGAAAGACATCTCCAGGAAGAGCCATGGCCTTAGGAGAGAGATCTCAACGTGTCCCCACCTGCGATTCGGTGAGGTTGGCATGGCAAAATTGTACAGGTATTTTCTAGAAAATGGGGGGCCAAACAGGTCTGGAAAAGTCTGGACTCACCTGAGTCTCTGTGTTGTGAAACTCCTGGGAAAAGGGAAGAACGGGGTGAGATGTCCCATAAGGATTGGGGAGGGGGGCGCTCACCTTCTCCAGAGGAGAGGGGGAGTCTGACAGCAAACGCCTCTTGAGCCGAATAGGGAAAGGCAAAATTATTCCTGGCGGTTAGAAATGGAAGTCGGACAAATTCAGGCGAGAAATATGGGACAAATTCTCAGCAGCACGGTCGTAAAACATGAGCAGGGTTTACCTAGGGATGGCAGCACAGCTTCCCCGAGTCTTTAAATCAACCCCACATTTCCACGAGGTTTCCAGGCAGAGAGCACACGAGCAAATTTTGTGAAGGCTGGCTTCCTTTTTGCTATCTTAACTCTGCTCTTAATTAGAGGGTTTTAAAAATTAAAAATCCTACCGGTTGATTGGCCTTTGCAGTGAGTTTTCCCTTCGGTTTTCATCTGAGCCCCGTGAAACCAGGATTGTGTGGCTGCAGCTTTTATTACCGGCTTAAATAATTCTTCCAAAATACTCTCTTGCAAAAAATGAGACCAATACTTATGTGTCTGTGGTATCTAGGAGACTGGCAGAAATTGTGCTCTGCGTGATTATCCAAAGCAGTTGTCATGTTATTCTCATCGCTAATGGTATATAATTATGTATTAAGGCTCTCACCAGGTAGAGCATCTCGGGGCAATTAGAGCAGAGGACACGACGAAGACCCCGGGCCAAGTGACTCTGTCCCTCTGGAAAGGGAAATAATTGTCCCCAAACATATTGTCTGCGGTTTTGCTGCCTGAAATCAGAGTGGATCCATTAGAGAGGGCTGACTTTCTAGAAAGATCTCATCCCAGACGATCTCAAAGCTCTTCCGCTGGCTCCAGCCCTGCCTTTGCCGTGGGGAGCCGGGTGGAAGAGCCCACGCCGACGTGGAAAGTTTTGGCTGCGTTTGCATCGTTGTGCTGGGAACCCCGGGGGGGTCAGACCCCACTGGCCCCGATTTCCTGATGGATAACGGAGCCGTGAAAAGCTCTGGGGGACGTCAGTGTGGCTGGGCAGGGCAGAGCAGCACCCTTCCCCGGCCGAGGCCGATGCTTAAACATACTCAGACCTTTTAAAGCCGCCCCTGATGTTTGACCGGGTGGGTTCTTGGGAGCGGGAACAGGACTCTGTGTGAAGGGCGTTTCTCTGGGGGGCACGGCCGCGGGGCTGTAGGTTTGGCTTCTCAGCAGGTACCTTCTACCTGCGTGTTCAGATTCCCATGGGACGCCCCGCTGGGAATGGCAGAGGCCTCGTCTCACTGGGAGTGTGCAGCAGGAATCCCCTTTTATCAGGAAAATGTGTGGTCCTCGTGTTCCTGGGCCAGTTCCCTGCAGGGAGAGGAGGCAGGAGAAGAGGCACCAGGCGCCGGTTCAGTGCCTTAATGGAGGACAGAGCTGAGAAGTCAGCGATGATATGTTTGTTTTTAAAAGCCTAGGAGATAAATCACCGGGTTCTGGGATGAAGGGTCCCTTAAACAAATGGCACAAGCCTGGCCGTGTCTCTCGCCGAGCCTTCCCCAGCCTGTCCCCTCCCAGGGGAGCACCGGGCTGCCTCTGGCAGGGCCAGCCCATCCTCTGCAGAGGCTCACAGACCCAAAATGTCACCCAAAGCTGCACTGCTGCCTGGGGTAGGGGCCCGAGGTGGGGGAGAAGGCAGGAGCGCCAACGTCAGGCTCCTGACACCCATCATGCGGGGATGGAGAGGTGGGACGCCTGCCTTCCCCACTGACACGTGCCACGAGTCCCGGGCTCGTGCAGACACCTACACGGCACGGGGACGCAGCCGGGGCGTCTCTCTCCTCCCCGTGCAAGCGAGGAACAAAGCAATCTTCATTCCTGCGTGAGATTCTCCTTTTTGCAGCAAGGGGATTGCACCTGGAAAGATAATATGTACCTTTCGTACCTCTCTCTGACCGCGGGAGCCGTGTCTTCTGAAAATAACCACCCAAGGGAAACCTGTGGCTCCGAGCAGCGTCTCTGTCCTCGTTTCATCGCCATGCTCCCTAAAAAGAGCTGTTTTCCTTCCCTCTGCCTCGCTCGCCGCTCTCTGTGCTCGGGAGACACCACAAGTCCGACCGCAGCAACAGCAGCGACGCTGTCGGGGCGGCGGCAGCTCGGGAGAAGGGGTTCGGGGTTGTTTTGGGGTGACGTTTGTGAGCAGCACTTCGAGCGTCGGAACTCGCGCGGGGAAACGCGGGGGCGGCTGTGGATGCGCCTCGCTCGTAAAATCTTTTATCCGCTGGTAAAAAGGCAGCTCCTCCCCAGAGGGGTTAGTGAGGAGAGGAGAGAGAACAGAAGGACACAACAGGTTGGAGAACTCGGGGGGATGAGAGCGGGTCCGACGTGGGGAGCCAGCAGCAGGCGAGGCAGGGGAGCCGTCACTGGCTCTTCTCCAGCCCCGGGCGCTGCTGGGGGCTGCTGCGGGTACCAAAGCCAGCATTTCCCCCCCAAAACCAGGGCTTGGCGCCCACCCCACAAACCGGCCGGAGCTGGGGAGAGCTGGGACAGCCGTGGCTCAGGGGGCCGAGCCCAGAGCCCCCGGGGGGGGGTTTGTGTGCGAGGAGCGCCCAGCCCCCGGGAGCCGCCGGTGCACGTCGCACACACCTACCCCTGCGCCTCGGAGAGCGCTTAATTGGGCCCACAGCAATCACAGCCGACTGTTTCCCCGACAAACCCTGTCAGCGTGAAGCGGCGAGGCGACGCCAGCCCTTCCCGAAGGGAGCTCCTGTCCGGCTCGCGCCGCACGGATCACACCCGGCCATCAAAGCCTTCATCGCTCCAGCCTCCCCCCGAGCGGCTGGCGGCTCCCTCCCCGTGACAGTGTGTGACAGTGCCGGGAACGGGGAGCGATTTTCTCCGTCCCTATCAGAAGGAGTTTTATTCCGACTGAAGGGAACAACGCGAGGAGGCACCGCGGAGCGCCGGCTGTCGATGAAAACGTTTCTCTGGAGCCAGAGAGGCTCCCTTCAAACCTCTTCAAACCTGTGAAAAGGTTCCGCTTTAATTGTGGAGAGGAAAGGGCCACGTAAGCTAATTAATGTATGCACACAAATACATATATATATAAAAAATATACATATATTTTTATATATAGGCGAGAACCCTGCGGAGAAACAGGCAGCGTCCTGGTGGTGCCACGGCCCGGGCAGTTCGCAGACGAGTCACGTTGCCGCCAGAGGGGAAGACAGGGCGGTTTTATTTTTAACTTGGCTTTCTGGAGGGAAAGAGGAAGGAACATCTTGCGGTGGAAGAAGTAGATGAGGGCCCTGGAGATCTCTGTTCGGTTCTCGGCTCCGCTACACATTCCCCACGCGACCTTAAGCAGGTCGCTCCATCTCTCTGCGCTTCATTTCCCTTCTGCAAACTCCGGAGAGCGCGATCCTCCCCGCGGTCCTCTCTGCCGGGGTCGGGAGCACACGGTTGTGGGGTTTCATTCCAGCGCACGGAGCTGGCGCCGGTGGCCGGGGGACACGGAGGTTCTCGGGGCGGCTTCCCCGGCCGCCCCTTCCCGCAGGCTGCCCGCTTATTTCAGGGTACGCAGAGGAAATATTTTCTTTTCAAATCGGTAAAACATTACAGCGGCCTGAAGCAGGTGTAGAATGACTGTACGTCTCGCAGCCTGATTGACGGGGACAATGTCTTTTGTTGTTCCCTCTCCTTTATCTATCGGTCACTGTTCGCTCTGCAAACATGGGCTTTAGAGGAAGAGAGAGTCTCATCCGCGTCCAACTCCTGCCGAACGCGTGTGATGGTGCCACGAGTGTGCGGGGGGGGCACAACCCTGGTGGGGGGCACTGGAGGGACCCCCCCGGGGTGCGACACTCCTGGGGCAGCCGGGTGGCTCCTGTCCCCAGCCCGGGCGCTGCTCTTGGGGTTTTGGGGAGAACACCTGCCCCTGCCGAACTTCTTCCCGTGCTGGAGTTTTTGCTGGAGGAGGAGGAGGATTGGGGGTGTTTGTGTGTGTTTTTCCAGCGTCATGACTTCATCAAGCGAGTGAAACTACCTTGTGTGACCAAACGCAAAGGGAACGCCGAGGAAAGACCGGGAGAGCCCCTTTCCCGGTGGGGGAGGTTCGGGGGCCGCCTGCAGCAGCACCCTGTTGCGTTCCGGGGGGCTGATGGAGACCGTCTTTGGAGGGAAGAGCGGGGGAGGGAGGGGTCTGCGCCCGGTCCCGGCCGGGCTGCGGGGCTCGGTCCCGCCGCTCCTCTCCGCCGGTCTCGCAGCTCCCCCGCCGGCGGGGCGCCCGCAACTGCAGCCGCTGCGGGGCGGGGGGTCCCGGGGGTCTCCGCTCCCGGCCCGGGCTCTGCCGGCACCGGGGGACAGGCGGCTCCTTCTCCCCGGACCCGCCTTCCTTCAGTCCCGTCCCTTAATCGCTTGTCGGGCGCCGCCGGCCGGGTGGGCATCGTCGCCACGCGTGGTCCTCCCGAGCATCCCTGTCCCCAGGGATACCCCCGCGGGGCCTGGGGGGTCACCCCCGGTGTGGGGGTCCTCCCTAGACCGCCCGGGACAGGGGGTCCCACGGTGAGCTGTGTCTGAGGGCAGCAAAAGGGTTTCCACGTGAATTATTCGTCAGCTCTCCCGGCCCTTTGGAGTAACCTTCCCTTGGCGCAGAGTGCGTGGGGGATAATTAGGGGCCACTCACTTCACCGGCTAATTGCTTTGTCTCTCAAAATACTTTTTGTGTCAGGCTCTGTCACACCCATTACCACGTCTGGACAATTGCACCCATTTATTCCCTTTCCCTGCTCCTGCCGGGAGCCGACCCCTGGCTGTCACCTCTCCCTCCCCGTGTCACGGGCAGTGGGTGCCCCCCACGTAGCACCGACCCCGCTGCTCCTGGCTCCTTCAGCACGAGGGATAAAACATCCAGCTCCCGGCAATTTACAGCCATTTGTTTCTCCTCCATCACCCGGGGGCTGGTGGGGAAGAGGCAGCTCGGCCCAAAGCGATGGGTCTCTTACGCCAGAAGGAGCCTCCGTCCCCATCGCTCCAGAAGCTCTTCCTCACCACGACCCGTCTTTTGCCCTTTTCCTCTCTTTTTCCTCTGCCCACGCTATTCTGCTTCCTCTTCCACCCACAAGGACAGCCTCCAGGAGGGCTGGGGTGGCCCGTCCTCCCTGGGGCCTGGGCAGATGAAGCCGCAGGCAAGTTTCTGACAAGTTGTGTTTTATCGAGTCCACACGGGATAATTTTGCACGTCCTTGTTTTGTCATTTAGAGCACTTAAAGTGTCACGGAGATTTCACTATCCTAAAAGCTTATCTGTCAGCATCCCTGAGTTATTCCAGTAAAAGGGTATCATCAACAGCAGCAGGAGGAAAAAAAAAAAAAAAATTTGAAAAAAAAGAAAAAGTAAAAGGCAAGTCTGAAGGTTTTCTATTCCTGGCTGTCTGCAGGCGACCTTGAGCCGTGCAGCTGCGCCCCGCGTCTCCCACGGCCGGTGGGCAGCGCTGCCCGCGGCGTCCCCGCCGTCTCCCAGCAGCCGACCCGCTCTCCCGAACGCACCGAGGGAGGGTGGGCTCAGGGTTTTGCCATTTTGCCGTTTCTTCTCCTCGTTCAGGGCGGTGTCGTGCCCGCGCCTCGGGCTGCCCACGCGCAGCAGCTCTTTGGGAGAGTTGCGTTGGAGCCGGTGGCTGCGCTGAGAAGCAGTGGGGAACGGGAAAAGCGGGAATTCGAGTGGGCTGCCCTGAAACCAAGAGAAAGTGAGAAATTCGAAGGTTTGATACTCTCTGCCTTGCCATCGGTGTAGCACGAGTTGGTATTTTTCCCGATTTCCATGGTTTGCACCCAACAGTACAGTGTGGACGGAGGAACAGAGTGGGAGGTGCAGGGAAGGGCAGAGAAGAGATGGGCAGGGATGGATGGGTGAATGGACGGACAGATGGATAACCAGTTCCCTCTCTGCCGTTGTGGGAATCCCAAACACCTCGTGTCTGGAAAGGAGCTTCCACACAGAAAAGCCTCCAGCCTGACGGTGCTGGGAGCTGCAGGGACTCTTGCTCTGCAAACCAGAAAACAAACTTGCCTTCTGCAGTAAAGAGGTTTTAACGAGGTGTGCTCTGTCTTTATGCGGCGTTCTGTCCGAGGAGGTGGATTTACATACGCGTTAAATGGCTTTCACCCCGGCGCAGGACCGCCGTGCCTGTACTTCATTTACTTTGGAAACCCAGTGGCAGACTGGATCATAAAAAAAAATGGTGTATAAACATGCATAAAATATTTGTGCCGAGCGCAGAAGCAAATAAAAGGGTTGATGAGATGGATTGGGAGCCCAGGGGCGACTCAAACGAGGGGAATCAGAGGGAAATCACACCAGCGCCGTTTGTGACGTGTGGTCAAAATGCAAACATTTTCTCTTCCCGTCTGACGGGGGCTCCTGCCGTTCCCCCGTGGGCCTTCCACCAACTCAGTTGTTCAACTCAAACTCTCCTCACCCCAAAACGCTGCACGGGGCTACTCGCTATAGCCCACACAGTAGCCAGCCCAAGGCCCGTGCCGCGGTGCCACCGGCTCCCCCCCCTCACCCCGGTTCGGAGCCGGATTAGACCGAGGATGGGGTTGAGCATCTCCCGGCAGATGCTCCCAGAGACCTGCCCGGAGCCCAGGGCACGGCCACGCGCCGCCAAATCCGCTTTAATCTTTGATTTCGGTTTGTTAGTTCTTCCCCCCGCCTTCCTTTGACTCCTTCTTTCTGACCTACTTCTCCTCCTTTTCATATTTCATTCCCTTTTAAGCGGCTTTTATTTTTCGCAAAACATTTTTTAAAGGAAAATATGCCATCTGTGTTTATACATTTTTAAATATTGTTTATTCTTGCTTCGGAAGTCGGCGCGCCGTACGAAGGAGCTTTATCTCATTTTCCTGTATCACGCAAGAGCTTTCCTGCCTCCCTGCGCTGGCATCTTCTGAGGTTCTGATTTAGTACAAATTTGTCACGCCTCTCGGCAAAGCGCAGATAAAACCCCCCAAAGCTGGCGTTCCTTTGGTGCTGGAAGTGCCGTGCGGGGGCTACGGGGGGAGCGGGGAAAGGGCACGGACCCCCCCGCAGCCTCGCACCGTCCCCTTTTCCAGGGGGACTTACACAGGCCATTATTTCTGTGCCCGATGCCCTGAAAGCCCCATGTTCCTGCTGAGGTGCCCGGGGTGCGAGAAGCGATAAGGACTCGTTTTTAGTCACTTTTGAATGAATTCAGGTCCGTAACGCCTGCCCCCCTGCCCCAAACGCAGCAGCGGGACCCCCCCCAGCTCGGTGGTCCCCAGGCTGAGAGGACGGTCTGCTGCCCCATCGGCGTCCCGCCCGCAGCCCCCGGGTCTGGCCACGGGAATAACACTCTATTTTTGGATGTGGCAGTTAAAAAAAAAAATAATAATAAACTACTGGAAGGCAAATATAGAGTGCACCTGGGTTTTTCAATTTAATTTAATAAATTATCTTGGCTCCAGTAATTATTTATTTGAAATAGGAATTTGCTGAGAGGCCCGGAGTCCTTTTAATACCGCATTAATAATGGAGCCGGGGATTACTGAGACAATCCTAAAGCCAGTTAAAAACCAGTGTCACTTATTCCGCCCGGGTTCTGGAGCCCTTCTGGCCCTGAACGTGCAATTGCTCCGGTCGGGAACACCCACCCTCGGACGCACCGGAAGGTTCAGCAGGAGGGTTATCCCGCAGTTAAAACACAGCAAATTGCCCCGGTGCCCCCAAACAAGCAGAGAGACCCCCCCGGGCCCCTCCCGGGAAGGACCAGGCGCCGGCAGCCCCCGGAGCTGAGCTCTTCCCAGCGGAGGAGGTTTCCCCACAAATGACCCACTTTGTTTGGAAATATTTTGTGCTTCCCTTTTCCAGCGAGAAGTCAACATTTCCCCCCCCCACGCTCTGTCAAGCTCTAATTATTTATATCTGGCAAAAAAAAAACCCTCCCCACAGCACCAGAACAGTTGTCGGCTCCCTCCAGATCCCGCGGGAGGTTTTCAGCACAGCTCGGAGTTCCAGCCATCCCTCTTCCCAGTCCCCCCCCCGAGCTCTCTGCCCACTCCAAACCCAGCATCCTCACCCCCCTCGCCCACAGCCGCCCCCGGGCACCCCCGGACCGGGGGGTGGGGGGGTTTCCTTCACACCTTTCTCCGGAAGGACGC